>JAHWFO010012523.1:1522073-1574791 GCA_023313115.1 Rhysida immarginata
AGCTTTAATTTTTTTTCAGTGTTGTTATTTGTTTAGAATATCATTAAAAAATTTTTGTGCAATGTAAATCATCCAAACAAATGTATATTAATTTTTGTACCGTTTAACTGTGTATCCTTATTTTTTAAAAATGAACAAACTTCGCGCGCCAACGAATCGGCAATAAATATCGCAAACTTTTTGGCAGGGGTTGTATAAGAAACAACTTTAATCGCTAGGACTTAATGAATCACTTGGTGTTATTATTTTTCAGAAAATTTAACGATTCTTTTACTTAAGTTGTAGATTCTTTCTACACATGTACGCTATCCATATAACGTCTTTCACTTTCACGCAGACGTCAGCTTATAAATCATAAATTGAGAAATTAGAACCTTTATCTCAAAATATATATTCAGACATATGATATTATTTTGAAAAATGAAAGGAAAAATTCTGCGACCTGGATTTGAACCAGGAACCTCTAGTTTCATTTGCTCGACGGCTCTACCAATTGGGCTATCTCAGATACTCTACTAGTAAGTGTCTTAAAGACAACTAAGTTGTCAAGATGGAAAACCCAATGAGAGGCGGACACCCGGCTCACAGATCGAGAATTTCTCCTATCCAGCTATCAGCAAGTTTGATGAATGCACATAATAATTATTTTGAAAAAAATGAAGGAAAAATATGACACGCGAGGTTCCTGGTTCGAATCCAGGAGCAAAATTTTTCTTGAACTGACGTTCTTGAACAAATAGTTCTTCTAGTACATCATCTATTCATGACATAACGGTTATTCGTTTAGCTCTAAAATATTTGGCGAAGTGGCATTTTTACGCCATTTAGTGAAAACCAACCAAAAAATGGAAACCTCTAATCCACAAGGAAATTAGAGTTTTCCTTTATGTTGTTCCATCCCAAAGTTTTTGTTTAATTTTTGTTTTTTATTTAGTGGAAAGCCTTGGCCAACGCGTGTGGCTTCTGGGAGTCGATCGACCGTGTGTAAAGATTTTACCAATTTGGAATCTGGTTTTTAGTAGATTTTGACAAAAAAGTATTACCAAAAGAGCGAAGCCGAATGGAAATCAATTTTTTGGAGTTTTTGATCCGAGAGCTTTCACCAAAGAATGCCTTCAAAATGCGGTAATAATGTTCTGTTCACACTAAATTTCTTTCATGATCAATTCTAGCATGAGCAGAATACTAATGAACCATCTTGTATTAAATTTGCATTATTAATTTTGTAATGGATGAAGTCCAGTCCTATGAAAATAAACTGTATGCTATCTAATAAGATTTGCATATTTATAATTCTCACGAAAACGGAAAATTTTTTCTTGACGTAACAATGGGCCAAATTTCCTAATGCATTAATGAGGATCAATCGAAGTAGAGGATCATATTTGAAGGGAAACATACAAAATTATTTAGATTCCTCTTGTGGGATTTGTTGCTGGCTGAGAAGTGACATAACACTGCGTATTTTACGTTAATGAACAATACACTCTTATCCTTTATGCAAGGTCACTATAGCGATTATGGAGCTCCTTAGTAGCTAAAGGAATTTCCTCTTTCGAATTTAATAAGAAAATTATTTTGGGCATGTAAAAATTGACTATCTATTTAAATGACATTTTAATAGCTAGTTCTAATTCGAAGCCTGTGGTTAATAAATATTATTATGTTTTTATTTGGCCTGATGAAGTACGAAGGGATATCGGAAAGCAACGCTATTTATTTTTTAACGGAGGAAATACAGTCGCTGTGTAAAAGTTAACATAGTGAAAAAGAAGGTTGAGTACAAGCACAGAAATTGCATAATAAGAATTGTTCCTGCGCACTATATGCTACTAGTCATTTTACAAATAACCGCCGTCTACAGTGGAAGAATAAGCGAGCCGTTATAAGGTTTCTTTTCGCAAAGTTAAGAAACCCGCTGAAATTGACGAGGAAATGGTAGAAGTTTATGGTGCAATTATGTGCAAATGGTGTAAAATGTTTCTGAAAGGAAGAGCTGACCTTGCCGATAAACAGCGTTCTGGGCGGCTTGCGTCAGCGACAAAACCAGCCATTATTGAGGACATTAACAACACAATCACAGAAAACTGTTGCATTTCCTTGAAAGAAGTGAGTGAAAGGTTTCAAATATCCCATGAATCTGCATGGGATATGGTGTATGAGAATCTTGGATATCGCTAAGTCTGTTCGCGTTGGATTCCAAAAAGTCTGACACCAAAACAGACCGACAACAGAATGGCGTGCAGTCTGCAACATCTGCAGCGGTATAACCAGGAGGAAAGTGCGTTTCTGAATGGTATTGTTCACAGGATATGAGTCTTGAGTCTTCCAATTCACACCTGAGCCTAAAACTGCAAGGATGGTGTGGATACATCCACATTCTCCGGTTCCTAAAAAAATTCAAAGTTTCTCCTTCAGCTCGGAAGATTATGCTTACAGTTTTTTTGGATATGTAAAAGTTAACATCCAATGTAGAGTTCCTGCCTCGTGGGTCAACCATAAACACCGCTATGTAATGTGAAACGTTGACTAAACTGCGGTGTACTATTCGGGATAAGCGACCAGAAAGAAGAAACTGTGTTCGACTTCTTCATGCAATGCACGCCCGCATAGCCCAACGTCATCTAAACAAAACTAGTCCGTTTCGGTTGGGTGGTCTACACCCAGCATACAGTCCTGACTTAATGCTCTCGGACTACCACCTCTTTGGTCCCATGAAGAGATTTCTGGGTGGTCAGAGGTTTGGTGAGAGGTTTGAGACTGACGATGAACTCAAATCTGCCGTGCGCCATTGGCTGTATTCACAGCCGACGGAATTGTATGAGCGGGGTATTCTGAAACTGGTGCAGCGTTGGGATAAATCCCTAAATCGTCAAGGTGCCTATGCAGAAAAGTAGATAAAGACGTATAGTGTCAGCTGTTGTTTACTAAGTTGTTTACGTGTATGTTTTGTAATTTTCTTTGAAGAAAATAAATGTCATTCTTATATCTTCTCGTATATTATTCCATTTTTATTTTGAGCGTACAATAAATAATACTGCTCTTTACACCATTATGTAATTTACGTATCCAACTAATTTTATCATATGTTAACTGAAAATTATGGTTATGCGGTAAATTCTATACAATTTTAGTGAATATAAATAACGTGTATAATAAATAATATTCATGACATCCATGGAGTTCGATATTGCTGTATAGATCAATGAACGTACAACAAAGTTTTGGATAAGCAATAAGGAAGGTTAACGCCATCATAACGGGCCATAGAGCTACAAGAATTTTTAGTACAAAGAAAGACGTATCCACCAACGACTACTTACATGCTCGGCCGAACAGAGATAAATAAATAATAATTTGTAAAGATAGTCAATAATATCACTTGAATAGTTTAATATACAAAGTAAGTTCAAAAAATTCCCGAACTTTACTTCGGAAAAAAGAAGTATCGGATACAGCATTGTTTAAGCGCTCTGCCCTTTGACAACTATACACTTTTGCCAACGTTTATATATTTTCTCTACGGTAAGCTGTAGACCTTTGTTTAGCACCTTCTTCAGAGCTTCCGTCGCAGCCAGCTTGATCTCTTTCTTCGGAGCTGTGGTCGGGGAAGACGAGCTTGTTTTCCATACGGATGATTGTCTTTTTGTTTGAGTATCGAATAGTAAGCACCATATTTCACCCTAACAGGCTGAGATCTTTGTCAACAGAATCGATACTATCGCCAGCGTTTTCGCAACGCAACTGTAACTGTTCTTTCTTTAGTTTTTCGGTAGCATGTGCTGACAAACGCTGCTCAAATTGCGACATGCTTAACCGCTAAAAGTCTGGAACAACTGAATGCGACGCGTGCATCATACTTTGCTACACAAGAGCGCGGAGCGTGCAGGGATACATGATTTATTTCAACCTGGCAACAATATGTTGGTCCACAAAACTGAAAGGTCTCAAGAATTGTAAAAAAAAAAATTTATACGAAGGATGTTCAAAAAGTTCGGGACTTTGGTGGATTGGTCAATGATTTTTTGTTATATTGTGAAATACTTGATGGGTTGATGCACTCCAGTAAATTGTTTCTTGGAGATAACTTCCTTCAAGTTTCTTCTTTTAATTTCGATTCATATTTGGTAGAAGAAGAGTTACAATTCAAAGGATCGTCTGAAGAAAATTGTGCTCTCTTCAACATCAGATCTGAAACGTTCTTGGAGCACCATTGTTGGCTGTTACCGGCCTGAATTGCCCAATTGTTGATAATCGCCGATTAACTGCTGAGCGTTTGATGGTTTTCAATTTCGTCTATGCAGGATACCTTCAGACTGTTATAACTCTTGAAAGATGCGTTTTCGACCGTTTGTTTTGGTTCTTGGAACAAATCCTGAAAGTTTGTACAGCCCATTCAGAAACATCCTGTATATTAGATACTCAAGTGATATTATTGACTGTTTTTACGAATTATTATTTATAAAAATTATTATTATTTATTGTATATAACGGAAGAAAACAGTTAATTTTTATCAACGTGTGTTTAAGGAGTCTATTTCGAGAAAATCTCTAAGACGTATCCTTGGGCTACTGCAAAAATACATTTTATGACTATTTCTTTATAATTTAAAATAGAAAATAAAAAGCATAATAAAAGTACAATAATATCATAATAATGATGAATATATTAATTTTTGAATTTTTACTATTTCTTCTGATGAGAATGTCAGTTATTTATTTTCAATAAACACCTGAAGAAGGTCCTTGTATATTTCCTCAGACTGATGTACTTTTATTATGCTTTTTATTAATTATACACATCATCTATATATCTTTAATAAAAAATCCAAAACTTCAACATAATTCCTTGAATGGCATTTCCAGGTTCAACGTAGCGGGCATGCATATGTGCAAATACATCTATATGAAAAGCATTCACGCATTCTTCAATATTAGCCGTTATAATAAAAATTACGAAAAGTGGTTTACAAAATTTACACTCGACACAACCGAATTCACCTCCCTATTCTTCGTGTCTCCTGAGTGCGTCTATAAAGTTCTATTTTCCAGAGTACAATGGAATGTTCTGCAGAAGGCGACGTAAGCGAGGGGTCATGGAACGGTGGCTCGTGCCATTGAAGCGAGCACGTGTCGGTCGCAGGTCGCTTTGTTTAGCCCGCTGGCCTTTCGTCTCGAGGGAGGGCGGCTGCTGCTGCCGCCTATAAAGCCTATGTATAGCCCACGACGACGACGGTAGTGTGACGGTGAGGGTGGCGGGAGGATGGCCAGGGGGTTATTCCACCGTCTGCCGCACGAGCCACGATTATTACACACACACATACACACCGCAAAAAGGAATCGACGGCCGCCGACGTGTTTGTGGATGGGGAAAGCGAGACGGGCGGGGGTGGGGAATATCCTTCCCCTCCCCCCCCCCCCCCCCCACCCATTACCCCCTCTTTACCGCCCCCATCTGCAGACGGCGCTCGTTTTATCCATTTTGGTAGAATTTTTCTTCCGTCTGCATTTTGAGGGAGGGAGGGGGGATAAAAGCAAGCCAGCCGCCACCAGCTTTATTCCACCGTCGTTTGTGTCCAGTCCGTCTGCGGGTGTTGTCTGTCCATTTGGCGGCCGTATGGTCAGCACCAGTTCCTTTTGAACTTGTTTAATAGTGAACAGCCAAATGTCAAAAATTCATAAAGGCATTCGATTCAACAGTCTTTTCAGACGGCCTCTAACTTCTGTCAAAAGCCATTCTGAATTGCAACTCATTAAAATAAAAAAGCATCTTTTTACATGAAATTTAAGAGAATAATCTTTGTCAGACCATAGGAGAAATATTCAGAAAGTTTAGATCTACTCGGAGTGTGAAGAGACATACAGGGTGGACCAAAAGTAGGCTTATAGTTGTTTCACTATTTGTATCACATTTTGAGCACTTAGATTGAACTGTGCTAAAAATGTAAGTAAACTGCTGTTAAACATATGTACATAAGCAGTACTAAACAAATATGATTGTAAAAAAATAAATATAAATGTAATAAAATATTTTTTAAAAATTTAAAGTGCATACCTATTAAGTGTAAGCCATTTTTGGTCCACCCTATATAACAGCATCCCTAAGTATTACAAGTTATGTTATAATATGTACATAGCAGTATGGTTAACCCTATGGACAATTTTTTGCGACAACTTACCAATGTCAAAATTATTGGTTTTGTTTAACATGTTAACAAAACATTCTTTACTGTTTTCCTCTATTTATTAAAACATGCTTATTTTACATATTAACAAGTTTCGTTCCATCTATAAAGAGTTTAGACTGGTGAATTCTAATTTTGTTGTGTTTATTCGTGCGCAAAATAGGTTAAAACAAATTGGACAAGACTCAATAGAGTGGGAAGACCCTGAAAAAAGCTGATTTTTCGGATAGAGACTACCCTTTGTTAAAGCAAAAAATAAAAGCGTTTTTTTATTTGCTTTGTCAAAAGATATTCTCTAACCGAAACATCAGCTTTTTTAGGGTTTTACCATTCAGTGTCCAAAAACCCTGTCAGGACGAGACACAAGAACACTAGAATAAAACAAAAATTGAACACAGGGTGGTTCAAAAATCTAAAGCTGATAGCACCAATGGTCTGAATAAAACAGAAAATACTTACACAGTATCATAGATTAACCTAACCTAACCTAACTAACCTAACCTAACCTAACTAACCTAACCTAACTCAATTATCGCGGTTTATAAATTGATACCAAAATTTCAATTATTGCGCTCTAAATTCGAATTATCACGAACGCGAGATGTAGCCCGCTACATATGCAATCAGAATTACATTTTCTTCGAGTCACCACTCTCTTGTAGCGCTTCGGAAACAAGGATGATATCAACTCTTAGAGCTATCAAGATGAAACGTAGAGTGAGTGATCAATTGATAAGTTGCTTATAGATAAATACAGACCTGTCAAAAAGAATAGGACACATTGTGTTTTGTTTATTACTGCACAAACAATTGATAAATTTAAATGAAAGTTTAGGACAATGTGTACTATGGCCAAACACATTATCGATGCAAATTTTATGCAAATATGAGGAGCAGTTTTTGTTTGAGACCATAAACTTGATTAGGGGTGGAAAAAAAAGATAGGACAGTTTGTGTACGGCTAAATCGACATACTGAAGTAGGCTGCCAGCTGCACTCTTGGTAATAAACTTATAAATACAAAGCTAATTAATAAATTTAACAGCAATTTCTATAAACATTTAGCATGGGACGCGGCACAATACAGTACTTACCGATTTGGAAAAGGGCAAAATTACTGCCTATAACAACGATAGGAAATCTGTGGCAGAAATTGCATGCCTTATTGGTCGTTCTAGGCATGTGTTTACTGTATTTCTGCAAGATACTGCAAGTTACGGTACGAAAAAATCAACCGGAGGCCGAAATGCCTAACACCACAAGATCAACGTCGAGTTGCTAGGCTTGCCAGCAATGAAAAAATATCAGCAAGCGCTATGAAAGCAACAGTTGGACTCAGGCATCCAGAAGAACCATCAATAATTACCTAAATGCTTGTCCACATCTTCGGTGTAACACCTCTCCCCGCCCCCCCCCCCCCCATTTACAACCCATCACAAAAGAGACCGCCTCCAATTTGCTAAAGAACATATGAGCTGGACCAAAGAATGGGACCAAGTTGTTTTCAGTGATGAAAAGAAATTCAATTTCGACCGTCCTGATGGCTGGAATTATTATTGGCACGACATACGGAAAGATCCACGCTATTTTGCAAATGAGTGCAAGGCGGGGGTTCCGTGATGGTTTGGTCGGCCTTTAGCTCAACCGGGAAAGCCAACATCGTGTTTGTTAGTAGCAGAATGAACAGTGTCAAGTACCAACAACTGCTCACCAACCATCTTCTGCCACTGGGGCAACGTCTTTGGGGCGAAAATTGGCAGTTTCAACAGGATAATGCCCCGTGTCATGCCTCCAAGTCAACCAAAGAATGGTTTTCACAGAACAATATATCTGTTATGACTTGGCCAGCAAGAAGCCCTGACCTTAACCCCATAGAAAGCCTATGGGGCATTTTGGTTAGTGCTGTATACGCCAATGGCAAGCAGTATGACAACATCAGAAGCTTACAGGATGCCATATGCATCGCCTGGAACGAAATTCCGGTTTCAACCCTCCAAACCTTAGTCAAATCAATGAAAGAGAGCATATTTGAAGTAATTTTATAGAATGGTGGCGATACAAAGTATTAATTTTCCATTTCCGTATATTTTTGTCATATTTCCTATTTTTTTTCCCACCAACAATATTGCTTCTTTTTGTATTATTTGTAAAATTTAATGTTGAATTGTATAAAAATTGTTATAAACAGACATCTTTATTATTAATGAAGCTTGTTCTGAAATTTCATTTAAATGTATCAATTGGTTGTGCTGTAATAAACAAAACACAATGTATCCTATCATTTTTGCCAGGTCTGTAAGTATAAACAAGCATAACCAAAGTCAAAACTGCAAGAGCGTACAGTCTAAATGAATCAACTGTTTGCCATATTTTAGATCACGCTGCCAACTATAAGCAACTAAGACAAAATGCATCGATCTCCTCTGGGTCCCAAACTAACAGAAACAGACACCATCTTATGATTGAAATGGAAACGCTATTACGAGTATGGAATATTCTAACCAAAAAAGAATTCCTCTTAATCAATTGGCTATAAAAACCAAAAAGCATTGAACTTGTTTGAAACTTTAAAAAGAAAATAATTAGAATAAGAAAATGATTCGGCTTCAGTAGTGGAAGAAACTAGTTCAGGGTGGTTTGATCAGTTCAAAAGTGATCGGGATCTCGTATATAAAATTTATTTAATAGTTCCTTGAAAAGTCCTCGGCAAATATCATCCATTTTACACGCATTATTTATCCCGATTATCACGGATTCGATTACTGCGGTACTTTTCGTAGCAATAATAACCATCTTAGTCGAGGCATTGCCGGATCACTAAAGCACTTAATATATCATATTTTATTAAAAACACATAAATGAAGTAATTAATTATTTATCTTCAGGCAAAATAGAACATGGGATCCATTGGTCTAGTATCGTTGAATAACATTCAAATAAAAGAGGTTCTAAAAACGATATGCATACTATTTGTTTATTGCCGACGCGTTTCCGTATTACACCATTCTCAAGGCTGGCTAAATACAGAAGTAACAAAATAATAGTTACTATGTAGCCAGCCTTGAGAATGGTGTGATACTGAAACGCGTCGGCAATAAACGAATAGTATCCATATCGTTTTTAGACCCTCTTTTATTTGAAAACAGAACACTCTCTCATTAGATGTGAGAGTCTTAACAACCAAGGCTATCATCTTTGATAGAAATGTTAAAAAACAAAATTTCATTTATGAAATTCTTTTTAAGTGAATACCATAGAGGGAAGTGACCAAAAGCGGGGATTCTCAATTTCTGTTCTGTAAGATGCTGCAGTATAGCAGTGAAAGGTTGCGATAGTAGTTCATGCAACTACTTACTGGAGGACCAGTGCCTAATCTGTTTACTCAATCTGTTGTTTTTCAAAGGCGACATATTGTTTTTTTTTTGCTTTTTTGAATATTTTATGCTCCTCAGTTTCATGTATTTTTGCCAGAATTTTGAGGGTAAGTGACTTAATTGTTATATTTACTTATTTCTTATTATAATAACTACGTATTAGTGTAAGTTTAAAGCGGTTAACATGGATAGTATCGAGAAATAATAATTCCAAAAAATACTTGAGGTGGTCCTAACCCGGGTTCCTAAAGCGATTCCCCCATAGGTTTTCGTTTATTTATTCTCAACTTCTATTTACACGACAAAAAGTTTCTAAGGAAAAATAAGCCTTTAATTTTTTAATCTAAGATGCCTTTAAAGTATCTGAACATCTGATACTTGGAGTGCGTAACGCGGAAACTACTTGTTGGAATTCGATCAAACTTTAACGGTGTATACAGTTTTATGTACCCTATTAATCCTCCAAAATTCATTATTATACGCGTTGCAGAACCTCAGTTATTAACTTGTTGATCTTTGTGGCGGTATTTTTATTTCTGTTCATATCTCAGTTAGCATTCAAATTCGGACCCACATTGTATTAAAGGAAATTTTTCATTCTGGTAACCTCTATCATTGCTTACAGTTATACACACTTTTTCAGAATCACTCTGTATATCAGAGGTAAACGATGATGTTACTGATCATCTCTAAAGTATCTCATGCGTGGCTGTTGGCATTTTTGTTTTTAACTAGCTGATATATCCGGCCTTGCTCGGGCTCTTTTTTGATGAAATTTTGCAATATCCGAATGTGACTATTCAGCAAAAAATGAACACATGAAAAAAGCTTAGAATTAATATAGTAAAAATTCATATTAAAGAATCGTAAAGAATTCTTTTAAAATACTCCCAATGGATGGCCTCTCGCCCTTTAGTAGTTCTACTCGACTTCGTTCGTTTTGGAATGTTGTCTATAGCTGAGTGAGTTTGACGCAGTGCCGGAGTAAAAAGGTGGAGAATAATGTCCATTTTTCCTGTGTATTCACATTCAGAAATTGCAAAATTTCATCAAAACAGAGTCCGAGCAACGTCGGGTATATCAGTTAGTTCATAATAAATCGAAAAATAGTCCTAGATATTTGAAATAAATTGTAAATCAAAGAACAAAAGCCATATTTTAAGACCAATATAAAAGCTAAGCTTTCAACATGCGAGTTTGTATGTTAATTTATGAAAACCAAAAAAGAAAATCCGGTAAAAATCCGAAAAACATAAAATACCGGAAAATTGGATCCATATAATCAAAAAATAAACTAAGCAAACAGTTGGTCTCGTTAATTGCCATCACCGTACTAAATTTCATTATTCTAGATCTATTTTTACTCGCGAAATACTGGATAAACTGCGAGAAATCATATATTTTTACGGAGGGCCATAAAGAGGCAAAAGGATAAAATATGAAATAAAACAGAAATTATTTTTTGCAAATTATGTAAACTATTCTTGGTCCAAATATCTAAGTCGTACGTGAATTTGCCTCAGAGTGGGAATTACCGGACACGAACTTCAAACTTAGGCCTATTTTGGGATTTTTTTTGGATTTCTGCCCCACTAATAATCGATTTTCAAAAATCAACGAATGCTCCCTTTTTGTATACATCTTCTGCATTCTCGTGCTCAATTTTGAAGCTCTCTGCAATTCCGCATTGGAGTTAGACGACAAAAAGACAAAACGGGGGGGGGGGCAATCTTTGGGCCCTACTGGCCCTCTTCACAAAGCGAAAATGAAGAAAAATCAGAAATTGGTTTTCTTGAAAATTTCTCCCAGAAGCTTCCCTCCGAGTTTCGTTGCTTTATCTTTATTCCCCACGAAGTTGCATTAAAATATCAGAAAATTTTGTAAAACACCCCCGAAAATCGATTTTTTTCACTTTTCGCGCCCTTAATATTCGAATATCGAAAATCGGGGAAACTACTTTTTTGGCGCGGTAGCTAGGAACCTTCCTACAAAATTTCGAAGATCTGCGTTTATTGGGGGCGGAGCCAAGCGACCGAACGTGCAAGTCCTCCCCCCCCCCCCCCCCGGGGGCCCTAGTAGATTTTGCTGTCCGATAATGAGTCAGTCAGTGGATGTCCTCTTTTATATATATATATATTATAATTTTACTAAAAATAAAAATTATCAGAGCTTAACATGGCCAATAAGAACACATCTGGTGAACTTACACTATTTCCTGCATTAAACAACAAAAGGAGATTTTCTGGAAACCTAAGGAAGAAAATTTAGAATAAATGAATGGCATAAAATTGTTATTCGAAAATTATAATTACGAAACATTTTACGTAGTCACCTTTAACTCTTCTAGTTAATCCTACTAACAAGGGAAGTACGCGATCGGCACCCCGGCTTTTTCCATAAGAAGTAACGAATCTGATAGAGAACAGATAGTAATTTATAGTGCAGGTGAAAAAAAAAATGTTATTGATGCTCCATCGAAGCACAAAATGTATATTTTGGTCCACTCTTTTGCGTAGTGTTTTTAACCAGCCATTTTACAGCAAACCACGCTTTTATAATGTTTTATAAGTTTTTATCCGCGCGCAGCTTGCGCGGTAAATAGTTTCAAATTCAATTCATATTGTTGCAAAACCCACATGTTCTCGTATATGCGTGGTAAAGATTTAAATAAAAATTGTTGCTCAGACAACAATGGTCAGGTAACTTTCCAGTTCCGGCGTGTGCTTCAAGCAAGCGCCAACAAGCTTAAACGTTCAACAACAATGCAAATCTGTTTCCGTGACGAACTCGCATGTTCTCCTTTATTTATAGTTTGATCTCTTCAAGCCGGCGTCAACAATTTGTAAAACTAATTGTTTGGTCTATCAATTAAGCAATTCGTATAACAATCGTCCCTTCGCAAATCGGCAACCAAGTTGCCGACTTGTGGCAAGAAGACTGAAATGAATTTGTGGCCTAAAACGCGTTCCAGTTTGAAAATTTTTTTCCTTTAACATGCATTATCATCGGTCCTGTGTATGTGTCTCAAGTTTCAGCTCTCTAGCTTCTCGGAAAGTTGGTTTACAAGATTTGACCCGAACACACAGAAAAGCAAATTAAATAAAAGTGTAAACTTATAAAAAAAAAGTTTTTTAATGCAAACATAAAGCGTGAATGTTTGTTAACGAACACATCAAATTTTGAAATCTGTTTGTAGATAACGATAAATTTTTTTTTGTAAATTCGAAAAAAAGATTTATAAAAGAAATTTTTATTATTAGTAATGGTAATGAAAATTTTCTGTAATGCAATTTTTATACACATATTCATTCCACAATGAGCATATTGAATGAACGAAAGTTGACAGCATACTTCACAATTTTTACTGTTTGTAATTGAAAACAGTATCTGACTAGCGATTCAGGATAAACACCAACATAACCGAACTTTTTAAATGTGTACGCAATCATATTTTCGAATCTGATTGATGATAACTGATTGAACACGAACGATATTGCTTTGATAACCAAAATTCTTCTGTTTTCTTCAGAAACATATTCAATAATAATTAATTCTTCATACATTTTTCGAATAATCAGTTTCATCTGCAAAAAAGCAGACATCCAAAGGCTGAATGTATTTTGCGGCTTTCGGTGGGATTATTTTCACATTAATAGTTTTCTGTGTTTTCCGAAAAATATCATCGAACATAGAAATATCTCTTTGACCGGACCACGAATCAATTAGCAAAAGTGAAGATTTTGTGTAGAGCCTTAGTCAGTTTCCCCGATTTTGAAGCCCAGATAGAAACGTTAGGACACTTTTTTGAAAAAATGGGCGAGATAAAGTCACTCAAGGTCAGGTTGGGCTGGCCAGGTTGGCTGAGGTGTGCTTTACTGCAATTCAAATATGTTAAAAAACTTCAGGGTCGGTGTTAGGCCATAGATTTTCATGTAGAGCGTGTGCAAAAATAGATTTATGTAGCGAATAAATCGGGGAACAAACTGGTGTATTCAAAACTGTAAAATATAAATAAAAATATAAATGAAAGCTGAATGAGATTTTAAAATAATGGGTTGCATTATTTTTGAATATCCCTCGTAATCTAAAAGTATCCAGTATTTAAACATAAGCATTTAAATCTGGGTATTTTAAAATCCATATTTTTGCTGTGTCGATTTTTTTAACTTGATGGGAAATTTGATTCTATAAATTAAAATAATTAAAGGGAGTCTTAAAGCTCATGTAGTTTGAAATTAGCTTAATAAGTTTAAATTTTAGAAAGGATGTTTTATCGTGTTCATATTCTTTAACCAAATTTTAAAAAAACGCGCCGGATATCGTTCATCGTTTATTCATTTTCTGCTATGGCTTATGTCTAGATACATGATTTCCTAAAAGGGGTTTCTGAAAAAAAAGTAATGCCCACATGATTTTTTTAAAAAAAATTAGAAAACAAAAAAGCGCAAGACCTTCACCAAGATGGTTTTATGAAGAAACTCTTCAAATCCTCTTCAAATTCATGGTTAAGATGTGAAATAAATTTCAAGTTCGGACTTTACGAACAACTTATTAATGGTTATGAGATTGTCTCGATAACTGAATAAAAGTTGAATTAACTATTTTTGTAAAAAAAAAAAAAATCCTAAATGTCCACTTTCCATGGTCCACTTTCATAACAGGCCAAAAGGAATTAAAGTGGACCATAAAAAGGCTAGTAAAAAGGAATTAAAATTCATAATTTTAGAAAATTTAAAATCGCAAGGGTTTTTTTTATTGGAAATAACAACCGTCATTCGTAGCTTTGTAGGGACTTGTTTCATATTTTCTGTATTGATATTCCTTGCACGAAGTGACGAGGATCGGCTTTGGGTGTTGGTTTCTCGTTCTCAATATTCCGGTTTGGTAAGGTGGCTGTCGGAAATAAAGTCAATTCCAACGGCCGACTCCAAGAGAAGCAAAAAGGAAGTCAAAAAACAGAAAGAAAGAAAGAAAGAAAGAAAGAAAGAAAGAAAAGAGAGAGAAGAGTAGATGCTTAACGTGGATCTAGTGCGAATGTTTGATATTTGTTAGGGATTTTACATTAGACGATTTTACATTCTTAACATATTAACTAAATATAACTTCCACCTAGTATTTAGATATTTGTGATGTAAATTTAAATCGATTTCTGTCATACTGATTTAAATGATGTCAGAGAGTGACTTCTTGTCTCTTCTATATACGAATCTATGGAAATAATATAAGTGTATTTCTTATAAGATGCGAACGGGAAGTAGTTCATTTTTTTTGATAACTTGATATCTGCGTATTATTGTATGGACTGTAAAATAATAAGAAATATAAAGAAATCTCAGTTCTGAAATATCTTATAGGCCTAGTTAAGCCACTATTGCAAAGTTTCATGAAAAAAGATTATATTTTTATTAAATAATCTTCTCGAAAAATTAACTTGAGAGTTTATTGCGAATAATATACCAATTTCCTAAAATTTTCTAATTCTGTTTTTGAACTAACAACAGTGAATCCAGACTAAAAAACATAAGACAGACGACACCAATCTAATGTCTATCTGTCCTGTATAATTATATAGTCACATATAAGTGTAATATAAGTGTACGTGTGTATGTTTGGCTGGATGAATACAGAAGCATACAGAATATACAGGATATCGCAAAAAATATACTAAGACTTTGAATGACTATAAAAACATTATTTATAAACATAGAGACAAGTTTAAAGGCTTGGATTACAGAAAACAAATGTAATTAAAGAATCATGTTCGCAAATGTTCAAATTGATGACCGTCATTGTCCAGACGAAGCTGATAATGCGCCCTAATGGATTCGCAAGCGTCAGGAAACAGTTAATTTGAAACAGTTCCCCAGACCTCACGCCAAAGGACTTCTTTTTATGGGGATATCTCAAGGACAGAGTTTATCGCACAAAACCAAGAACAACTGATGCATTGAAATTGGAAATTGAAAGACAATGTCGCGATATTCCAAAAGAATTGTTTCGTGACGTTTGCGAATCCATTGGTGCGCGTTATCAGCTTTGTCTGGACAATGACGGTCATCAATTTGAACATTTGCGAACATGATTCTTTAATTACATTTGTCTTCTGTAATTCAAGCCTTTAAACTTGTCTCTATGTTCATAAATAATGTTTTTATAGTCATTCAAAGTGTTAGTACATTTTTTAAGACACCCTGTATTTTGAGCGAATAAGAAATTTTTAAATATCTTCATAAATATTATATTGCGTTATTTTCGTACATTACCGAACGTTCGCATACATAGCGTACATACTTAACATGTAACTAGATAGATCCCGTCAAAATTTGACGGTAAACAACCCATCTCTATCTGTTTTTGCCTATATTTTTGTTTACTATCATCGTTGTTAATTGTTTATGTAATAGTTGTTGATCTGATCATTAATGGCAGCAAAGTTGTTGAATGTGACATCATTGTGGAAAGGATTGTTTGATTTGACTACGTAAGCATTTTGAATTGTAAATTAGTGCTAATTAATAGTAATTCTGGACACGGAAACTAAATTTGACAAATCTACAGACGAAGAGTTTTCATTTAAGACCAAAATGAAGTTTATAGATGCAGTAGTTTTCACCAACGAACTGTCGAAAGAATCACTCTTGCAACTTAAATATATAGATAACACTTCTTCACATATATACATAGAGAAGTACAATGTAATTAACAAATGAACGGATTAGTTAACCCGAATATGGAAGGTTTCTATATAGTTTAATCTGATGTTGGTACAGAAATATGCAGTTTACATCAATCTTAACTTCATAAACTCTTAGTGCTTTAGAATAAATGTGAAAAGAGTGAGCACCGTCGACAATAAATTAACGTAAACTGTCTTGGTTAACTGCTTACTTAACAGTAAAAACCCTACAGAAAACCTTTCCAAAATGAATTTAATTGTGGCGATAAATTTACCGATTTTATTAAATCTAAATGTATTCTGGTTATAGCCATTAATATAGAGGTTTTCTTGAATAACCAAAGTATAATTTACACTTTTTACACTCTGGACATTTTGTATAACGCCATTAAATAAACACAGGGTGTCCCCAAAAAAGGATTTAACAGTTATCATTAGTGGGTAGAAATTAATTCTGATGAGGAAAGCCTATATAACTGAAACGGTCATTTTCGATCAATGAGATTGCCAGTGGTAATATGGTAAATATCCCCATCTAAAATCAATTTGGGAGATTGATCGAACAGATCTGATAAATTGGCTATCTCGATCCACAAATATGATCCTTCTGGATTCTCTGTTTGTAAAAACCAAACCATCACTACAGTTGCACAAAAGTCGCCAGATATACTACAATGCGTTTGAGAGGAAACTGAATTCAAGTGAAATCCCTGCCGTATCGTCAGTCACATAAACTACGTTGACCATATGTGTCAAAACTTGAAGTGCTTTTTTATTTAATGACTCATCAACCAATTATATACATCCTCGGAATAAATTTCTAGGCACTAAATAATTTTTTATGCATATCATTTTATAAATGCAAAATAGAACATTGACAAGATTGATCGGTAAATGTATATTTTGTATATCAAGGCTCATACTAATTCAGTATGCGTTAATACTTACGGAAAATAAAGATAAAACTTAACGAAATGTTAACGCATTAGCACCATATACTTACAGTGTGTCGGGTTGCCGTGCACAGGTCCGGATAACCAACTTTTTTAGCTAGAATAAAACGGGATTTGCATAGGAAATTATATTGAAAGTATATGCTGCTAATGCGTTAACATTTCATTAAGTTTTATTTTCATTTTCCGTAAGTATTAACGAATACTGAATTAGTATGAGCCTTGGTATACTAAAATATGCATTTACTGATTGATTATGGCCAAAAAAAAAACTGGATCTTCTCTATTAAGTCTTTTCTAGCGCTCAATAAACATAATTACCCCATGGAAGAGGGTATCAAAAACGATTTTCTGTAGTTCTTGGAGTTAAAACCACTGCAAATTTGAATATGATTATTATTACAATGAGTTTTTGGCATTATATCATTAGTACTAACGATGAGGAAACTTAACGCTCTAGTGCAATACAATGAATCTTCTTTTTTTTTTAATATGGTTCGCTAATACGACGGGCTGTTTATTTGATGAATTTTGCAATATCCGAATTTGAATATAAGTATGACCAGAAGAAAAATCTCTATAATTAATACAGTAAATATTCACTTTGGAAAAACGACAGAATTCTTTAAAATGCTTATACTGGAATTTTTTTTAATTGGGTTTCGCCAGGAAAATTCGACTTGGCATTCTTATCTTTTTAGAATATCAAAGAAAGGTTATGAGTATTGAACTGTTTCTGTATACATTAAAACAAACCTCAGAGATGGATTGAGAGAGTTAAGGAACTCTGTTTACAGCCCCATCAACATCCCTCTTCAACATGTAACTGTTTCAATAGAGTTGTATTCATTTACAGAGGGTGGAATCATGTTCTCTGTTGACAGTATCAGTTTTAGCAGCAAGGATTGCCCTCTCACACAACCAGTTGTGGTCTTTATAATTTTCTAATATGTTTAACTTCTCTAAAGGAAGTTACTACATTAGAAATACCATATGAAATATAAATTGTCTCCACTTATTGCCTCTTTAGGGAAAGTACAAAAGCTTGAACAGCTGCACATCCTACAACTTGTATTCTCTATTTGATTAAAAATAATTTCTTATATTTCTCCAAAGATTTAAATAAAAAAGAAATAATAATGATTTTTATTTATTTATTTATTTATTTAATAATTTTTATAATTATCCCCCTTAAAACATGAATCATTAAGGCAAGCATCGTAGCCGACGAAAAAGATGGTCAAGTGACTTTTCACTACCGGGATGTTTTGTCCCTTTTTGTTCCAAACTGAAAAACTCAGCAAGAGAAGAGATATCAAGTCAAAATCAAGTTTTTGGTAGTTTTTCCACGCAAAAAGTATACCAAAGTGCCGTTTTACTTGATTGTTCATCTACTTGAAGCGCTGTTTTGCCCCTTTTTGCTCCAATTGAAGACCTCAGAAAGAGAAGAGATTTCAACTCAAAATCTTTTTCGTCGGATACGGCAAGCATTAATTTCATAACCTTTGTTGACGCAACATAGGCCCGTATTCAGAATGAGCGCTAACGCTCTTGCTCTTGCTCAAACCATTGCTGAGTACAAATTCAACAAGAAATTAATCCTCCTGAAGAAGGTAAGCGCTGAAGTCATCTGTTTTTACTCTTTTATCTGCACCCCCCCTCCATTTTTTTAATCGAAAAATTGATTTTCTCGAACATAGTATTTAGAAAATGAAAAAGAGCTCTATCCTCTTTCGTATCTCATCATTTCCGATCGAATGCTATATCACTTGCCATATGTTGCCATAGTTCTAAACACCAAGCAACTGCTACCCCCACAACTCCGACCCTATTGGGACAATTTGGCCCAAACTTTACAGTAATGTTGAACTTGCTTAGTTACCGAATTTCATGCCTTTAAGTGCATAAATACGCGTAGACCTTATGGTTCCCTCTAATTTCCGCTCCCGAAACTCCGACCCCAGTAGGCCAATCTAAACCAAACTAAATAGTGAAGGTGCCCATGCCCATAGTAAGCTACATTCCGAATTTCAACCTTCTACCTCAAAAAATGCGAAAGTTATGAAGGGGACGGACGGACAGGCAGACGGACATTGTGAAAACAATAAGTAGCTCCATTCTTCTGCTACTTAATAATATGAAAAATGTTTTCAACAATGGTCTTTGAGCAAGAGCAAGAGTATAAACACAAATTCTGAATACGGGCCATGTAAACACGACCAACTGATTGTTGACACAAACACGACTGGCTGATTCTTGGCACACGCAAGCAAATAAACATAAACCAAGTCTATTTCATATACAGGGTGCTTTAAAATTTCATCACCAAAATAATAGGGGTGATGGAATATGCGATTCTAAGCAAAAAAGTTCATATGAACATGGGTCCAAATTTGAACGATAACTGAGATATGAACAGAAATAAAAATGCCTCCGCTAAGATCAACAAGTTAATAACTCACTTTCTACAACATCTAGGATGATGAAACTTGGAAGAATAATAGGGTGCATAAAATTGTGTCTACTGTTAAAATTTGATCGAATTCCAATGAGTAGTTTCCGAGTTAGGTAGTCAACATCGTAACATGTGGTGGTTAGTACTGTAACACCCACTAGGTGTAAGCAGTCTTCTTCTCCGTTTGCGCCTCTCCCGCTAGTAATATAGTTTCATTTATTTGACAACAAGCCATTGACCGGACGCTCTTTTGTTTATTTCCTAAACACGAGTGACGTATATAAAGGATGGTCCTTCTCAGAGCGTTTTAAAAGAAAACAATGCTTTGAGGCAACAATGAAGACTAAGAAAAAAATCTTTTAATTTTTACAACGACGTTCGGTCGTGATACACAGTCGGCTTGCTGTGGACGACAGTATGATTTAGAAGCTTGCTTTTCTGAAGAAGATCGGACTATTGATAATGCCGCGAAAGAAAAAAAGAATTGTGCTTTCGATGAAGCCGTCGCAAAAATGCGGCTACTCTTCCTAATCCTTACAAAAAAAGGAGACTACTTACCGGCTTATTTCCCGAAGAAAGAATTTTCTTGTCCGTCGATGAGGCGAGAATACGTCTGGAACCGAACGACCGCTGAAGAAGAACCGTGATCGATGAATGCTGAATGTCGTGTACACAAAACGATTGCCTTCCCACGGAACAAAAAGCAAATGAATTGTCTACAGACTCCTGCTTTCTGGTATTAGACCATGTATTCGGGCCAAAGTATTCGCCACAAACTGTTTAATAAATTTGAAACGTTCTATTTACAGAGATTTGCCGATAAATGAGATAGAGAGAAGAAACAGTTGGACTAGACGAGAAAAGAAAGACGAGCATTTCTGAATCGCAGACCTTGTTGAACGAAAAACGATGGATTTCTGTGTTAATTCCTTGAAGAATGATTAAATCAAACCAAAGATTACCTTGGTGTTGTAAGTTCCCACTAACAACTCAACTTTCTCTCGAATCCTTTCTTTTCCTTGGTATTATTAGATTATTTCTTTACTTTCTTTTTTCTCCCCTATCTCCCCTTACGCACTAAGTTTGATTTCAGAGAAGTAATTTCTGACAAAGTCGAACACTTATCAAAGAATTGAATAGAAAAGAGAACTTCTGAAACTTCTCCTAAAGCAATTTTTGAGCGAAACTATAAAAGAGAACTAAATATGACTCGTGTGTCGCGATAGATATTAAATTTTGTGGTTATGATGATTGATCTCGGATCGAACTTTTCCATTATAAATACTTTTGTTCTTTCATTATGGTTTGTAGAAAGTTAATGTTATTTAAATTTTTTTTTTCTCTGAACGCCCGGGGCGATAAAAGTGTCTTTTGTATAGGAAAACGTTTGGAAACCAGTACGAGGAGCTAATCCAGTGGAAAAAACTTTCTTTTGAAGGCTAGAGGAAATGTGTCTGGAGACTTCTAGGCGATGTCCGACGTAAGCACTAAATGCAGGATTTGTAAAGAAAATGAGAAGGAGGAATGGTAGTGAAAGAAACTGACGAAATTATTGTAAGAAAAGTACTTTCCCATTTATGATATTACGATTATGCATGACTTACCTGAAGGAGAATAGAACTCTTAACGACGCTTTAACAAGCTTGATTATAATTTAAAACCAGAACTCTAAAGAACTTTTGAAATTGGATTAGATTACGAAAAACTTTTGTAAATGTCGATAGAAGGACACAGATGATAATTGTGATGAATATTTTATTCGTTCCGTACCTTTTTTTTGAAATAAAGCCCCAGCTATTTTTTTGCGTCAGATTTCAGGTTGTACAAGTGATCATTGATTTAATTTTTTAATCTTCTCTACGTTGGTCAAGTTACTCGAAGAACGACTACGCGCAGGCATGAAGATCTCTCGCCGAGGTGCTTCACGAGAAAGAACCCCTAATGCAAGTTAAGTAGATTATTGTTAACGGCTCCAAGTTTGTTATCATTTCTGTTACTTGTTGCTAATCGTTTTTCCGATCCATATTTTCTCGTTCACAGATCCCTATGTTAAAAGGTCCTTGAACGGCAGGCTTCCAACGGTGTTCGAAAATAATATTTAAATCCGTTGCAGAGGCAGTCTCTTTTGCCACTAGTCCGTTACAGTACTCACATGTGAGCAGTGTTACGTTATTGAGTGCGTAACTCGGAAACTACTCGATGGAATTCGTTCAAATTTTAACGGAATACACAGCTTTATGTACCCTATTATTCTTCCAAGTTTCATCATCCTAGATGTTGTAGAAAGTGAGTTATTAACTTGTTGATCTTAGTGGCGGTATTTTTATTTCTGTTCATATCTCAGTTATCGTTCAAATTCGGACCCATGTTCATATGAACTTTTTTGCTTAGAATCGTATATTCCATCACCCCTATCATTTTGGTGATAAAATTTTAAAACACCCTCTATATAGATATATAGATTATTAATTTTTATGCTTTTGATGGACTTGTCTCCAGTTTTGGATTTTTTCTACCATCCTTTAAATTAAAACGCAAAGCACTCTTTTAAGAGCAAAATTGGCACTTCTGCGCATGAGCATTGATCCTTCTTATCGTCGTTAATTATTGTATGAAATTCTTGTTAATTTGTTCATCAATGCTAGCAAAGTTCTTGATTGTTCATGGAGAGGATTGTTTATGATTGTTGATGAAACCACATAGTTCTTTGCCGTCAAATTTTGGCGGGTTCCATCTAGTTATTATTATTAAATAGCGGAAGAATGGAGGTACTTATTGTTTTCACAATGTCCGTCCGTCCGTCCCTTTCATAATTTCCGCATTTTTTAGGTAGAAGATTGAAATTCGGAATGTAGCTTAATATGGGCATGTGCACCTTCACTATTTGGTTTAGATTGGCCCACTGGAGTCGGAGTTTCGGGGGCGGAAATTAGAGGGGACCAAAAGGTGTACTGCATATAAAGGAGTGAAATTCGGTATGCAGATTCCTATAAGCAATCTTGTCCCAATGGAGTCGGAATCAGTTCCAATGGGGTGGCAGTTCCTTGGTCTTTAGAACTATGCCAACATATGGCATGTCATATATCATTCTATCGGAAATGATGAGAAACGGAAGAAGATAGGGCTCTTTTACACTTTCGAAATACTACGTTCGATTTAAAAAATTGGGGAGGGTGGGATAAAAAGTGAGATAAAAAGGTAAAAATAGATGATCTCAGGCCTTCCGCTACTTTCCTATACCTTCCTCGGGAGATTAACTTGTTGTTGTAATATTACACAGTTGCGTGTTAAATTTCAACTTTATATCTTACTTCCAAGTTGCATTTTAAAACCGAACAAACATGCATAAATACGAGGGCATATTGAAAAGTAATGCCTCCATGGCTGTAACTTTTTTATTTTTAACCGATTTTCAAAATTCTTTTTGTATCTGATACTTACATTTGTCCTCTATGTAATGCACTATTCACTTTTCGACATACTCCCCATCGAGAAACCATGTTGATATTAACTAAGAATATCCCATTAAAGTAAGGGGATGATGTATCATGAATAAATATAACATAAAATTATTGATAGGCGAAATTGGTTCAAAGACACCTGGTTTAGTGGTTCCATGATGGTCCATTGGAACTTTCAATGCTAAAATATTGCATGTAATATGTCAAACGACTTGGAATGAAGTGTCATGAATGAATATAACGTAATATTAATGACAGTCTAAATTAGTTTCAAGGAACCTGGTTTAATGGAACCATTCTGGTTTAGTGGAACCATTATGTTTCATTGGAACTTTCAATGCTAAAATATGGCATGTGATATATCAAACAACTTTGAATGATGTGTCATGAATGAATATAACGTAAAATTAATGATAGTCGAAATTGGTTCAAAGGTACGTGGTGTAATTGTATCTGTATGGTCCATTAGAAACTTACAATGTTAACATAGGGCTGTTTAAAAATATAGTTCCGCGAATGGTTTAGTTTAACCTTTCGGTACTTGGTTATGCCATTCCTTAATGGTTTATTAAGTACCGAAAGGTGCTTTATACTATCAGTGTGGGGAAACGTCTGTCTGTGTGTCTGTCTGTATGTTTGTGTGTCTGTCTGTATGTCTGTCTGTCTGTAACTCTAACTCCTCCGAGGCTATGAAAGATTTTCAAAATCTGTTTTCGTCAGTCGATGAATATGGTTCACTAATATCATCTAAATCGGTTCATTGGCACGTGCACAAATTGTACCTCTATTTTCCGCCTAGCAATTTTCAATGGGAAGATATATTAAGTAATATATCAAACAAATCGTAATGACGAAATAGAAGCGGATATAAATTATTTTCGCCAATTGATAAATATGGTTCAAGAAATGAACCATTTTGAAAATGGTTGTAATCGAAACAATGGCACGTGCTCTAATGGTAATCTTAAGACACCCTCAAAAATTTTCAATGATAAGATATGGCATGTAATATATCAAACGGCTTGGAATGATGTGTCATGAATGAATATAATGTAAAATTAATGATAGTCGAAATTGGAATGCTTAATACATTAATAATAATAATAATAATAATAATAATAATAATAATAATAATAATAATAATGGTTCATTGGAACTTTCTATGCTAAAATATGGGATGTAACATATAAAACGACTTGGAATGATATGTCGTGAATGAATATAACGTAAAATTAATGATAGTCAAAATTGGTTTCATGGAACCTGGTTTAGTGGAACCATTATGGTTCATTGGAACTTTCAATGCTAAAATATGGCATGTAATATATCAAACAACTTGGAATAATGTATCATGAATGAATATAATGAAAAATTAATGATAGTCGAATTTGGTTCAAAGCTACGTGGTTTAATGGTATCTTTGTGGTCCATTAGAAGCTTACAGTGTTAACATATAATGGCGGTTTAAAAATATGGTTCCGCAAATGTTTAGCTTTCGGTACTTGTTATGTCATTCCTTAATGGTTTATTCGTTAAGCATTGACACCAATTATTTAGCAGTGTGGAATTTAAACTTTCTTACACATTATATAGTTCAAACAAAGTAGCTTAAGTAAACACCTTAAGAAATTAATTTTGAAAAGCATCACTCGTTATAAGATGGTTTGGTTAAGAAACAAAACTAGAGAAAAGCCTTGAGGGCAACTGCAATGCAGAGGCCGTGGCCCTGTCTATTATCGTCGCCACCATCGCCATTCCGAAAAAGGGAACTGAACCCGAAATTTAGAAAACATATGGAAATAGGGGAGGGAAGGAAAAAAAAGTTTCCATACAAAAGAGGTTCAGAGACACCCATTGTAGTAAACGGGGGAAGATGCTGGATTTAATCCCTCTGCCACAAGAGAACGATAGGAAAAGTGGGGCTGTGAGGCAAGGCGAGCGAGCGCACGCGGCGGCCCTTTCCTCCTCCCCCCTCTCTTCCTATTGTTCCCTGGGGCCGTTGGCTCCTCCAACCGACACGTGCTCCACGCGACGCCAGTTACGTTTCTCAACAGTCGTGATGTCATCAACCCCCTTTCTCCGTGTCAATAGCAACAATGGCGGCTGTGACATCATAAAAAAGCTGACCCCCCCCCCTTCTACGAATGTTTTCCCTAGAGAACTCTCCAGCATCCAATGTTAGGCTTTTAATGTCGTAACTGGGACGAAAACGAAATTCGCTTGTGCCAACCATGCAATCATATCCGATATTTTATAGGATATTTGTGGACAATTTAAATGGCAGCGGAATATAAAATATTCACAGTGAAGCCATAAGAATGCACAAACAATACGTATATGGCTCAGCCTCAGCTGAGGAAATCGATATTCTGTCGCGTTTCTTATACCCTTTAAGATATTGAATTTTGCTGGCTGGTCACAACAGCAATCGTACAATCATATTAAACAATCGCACGTAAGGATTGCAGCTATAGATATAACTATAGATATAGCGTATAAATGGACTTATTTCGGTCGCATTTTAGGAGATTTATTTTTATATTAAAGTCGGAGGAGCGGGGAGTTTTTGTTGTTGTTCTTGTTGTTTTGCTGACGACTCTACAACTCAACTTAAGTGTCTCACGAAACATTCTCTCGAACAATGAACGAATCAAGTGGATGGTGAAGGAGTGAGCGAGCGAGCGTGCGTGCGAGCGGATCAAATGCTAATCGATTGATATTCGTTCTAATCGAAAGCATATGCGGCCGGAGAGGGCCCAATGAATAATAACAGGCACAATGCAAAGCATATGCCCGGCCACGAGACCAGTCGGAGAAAAGGGAGGGGTCAGTGATGGGAGAATGGCTGCGCGCGTGCTCAATCTATACGGGTAGGAAGGGGCACGTGCGAACCGACGAGGGGCAGGTGGTACCAGGACATGGGAGCGTGAGCGCGCGCTGTTCCCATCGCCATTTCACCCAATCAGGACGCCTGATCCGTATCCATCTCTATAGAATACAATTGTGACATAAGCTTCCACAAACGACGACCTTTCTCCCTCAACGTTTGCTCGTTTGCATCGGTTCAACTTAATCTTCAAATTTGCTCACGGTTTAAAATAAAAAAAAATCCCACACAAAAGCAATGAACCACCCACTTTCACTACGAACGCACTTTTCTCTCCATCGATAGAGACGTGGTCGGAAATGATCGTCGCACGCGTCGCCACAAAAACATTGTCACGTGACAATCCGTTTATTTTTCCACTGCGTCATATTGTTATCTACGCTAATTTCAGATAAGGACTGTAATAGCTATTGATGGAGTAATTTGAAGTAAATTAACATGGAAAAAACAACAGGTCCAACACTCCAGTGCTATCTAGGTTATACAGGTTATCGAGAAACAAATCTAATATAAAATGGTGTAAGTGCAGTGGTCGTTGTTTATTCATCCAAAATTGCGATTTCGATGGAAGTGGAGATTTGTCAGTTAAAATTTTAAGGTTCTCTCATGATTTTGTATGAGAAATAAGAATGTTATTGTAAGTAAAAAAGTTTTAGGAAAAAAAGTTTTGGAAACGTTAATAATAAATAAAATTATTCTCTATCAAAAAGACCAAGGAAAAGCATTACTTACAATTTTCTAAAATAATTTTTCTTCTAAAATTTAAAATTAATATTACTACATTGTTAAAAAAATCCTTAAATCCATGCAAATTTTAAGTTCTAATTCCAGATACTTTTCCAACTAGTTGAAATTCATGATGAACAACTTGTTGAAGTAATTCATGATGAGTAACACTGAATTTGAAGAGAAACACTCCTTGTAGTTACGGAAATGAAGATTCTCTAATGAATTTCATTGTATTTTTTATTATGATTTTTTAAGTTGTTTTTTTTTGATATTGGGCTTTTCAAATATTAAAATTATATCTGATTTTTGGAGAAAGCTTATTATAACATATTTTTAGCCCAATTTTAATATTGATTGTTAATATTTTCTTGAAACTTTTTTTCCTATCAAAAATTGTCTTTTCTACCGAAACTTTATTTTTCTTGAAACTTTTTTTACCGAGCACTAAGAATGCATATCCCATGTAGACTTTTCTCAAGATTCAGATATTCATTTCTAATTGCAATAGACTTGTATTCACCGCTGTTACGAGTATTTACATAGATTGTCAGCTTAATACCTAAACATTCAACACGGACTCTATGCTCTATACAAAAATACTGAATTATACTAATCATCTAACGGTCAAGCTTGATGCTAGTCAGCCTTATCTTCTTTAGAAATAATCTTCTAAAAAAAGGCAATTTTCGTATATGTGTGCCCTATAGACTCAAAAACTAGTCGACCGATTTCGCTGAAAATTTCAGTTCGTTCTTATTATGTGCCAGAGAGCGGTTTGATAGGTAGGTTAGGTTAGGATATGTATGTATTTATTTAATTTACACATTCATATTTAGCAATAGCGAAGCATTGACGGATCCGCTAGTTTGAAATATTGTGGCCACAGAGTGAGGGATTCAAGTATTAGATTCAAGATTAGAAATTTAAAAAAAAAATTCTACTTTTCTATAAAAGTCTTTTATGGATACATACTTACAACTTTTAATATGAGAGTTTCACTTGATGTCTTCGTCCTATTGTTCAGTTCTGCTATGGGCTTAGTCTTGTATGTGATCTTTTATATTTGAGATTTAAACATAAATTTAGTCTCATGAGAAAAACACTAAGCAAAAGAGCTGATGTGAAAATCTGTTGAGCAGAGTCTAGTGATGAAAAGCGGGAAAGTACTGTGGATAAATACATAATATAACTGGAGAAACAACCTCTTTTATATATAAATATTTTTTGTGGACAAGAGGTTGTTTCTCCAGTTATATTAGAGTCTAATGATCTTTGAAGGAAACTTAGATTTCCTAGCCATAGATTTCCATAGATAACAGATTAAAAAAGAGATAATTGCATTATAAACCAGGTTACTGCCTTAGTTTCTACGGAAATCTAAACATTCGTGTTGAGTCTAATAATTTAAATACACACACATATACTAGCAAACTACTTTAGAATCTCTCTCGATGTACGTTTGGTATGTATTTTTCTACATAGTATCTCATATATTATGATCTTATTGTATCACAATATGAGTATCAACATAGGCTAAATACTATCCTAAAACTATCCTATAAATTGTGCGGAAAAAGTTAGAATTAGTACTTCAAGGAGTTAATTAACAGAAGAATAAATATATTTGAAACAATATTCAACCATCAAAATTTCGTTTATATTTGACTTTAAAATTTGTTTGAATTGGTTTCTCAAACCATAGCACAATGAAAACTCAGTTGTTAAATAAATTAAAAAGTCAACGAAAGTTCACCATAATCGTTCCCCTTCGTTCATGAACAAGCTTCAGTTCAAAGGAAAATCCCTTGAAGAAGGTAAAAGTTCAGTGAAAATTCTTTTTGTGTGGCTGAATTGGTATATTGATTATTGAAAAATAATATATCTTTCTCGTAGACCTAATAAATTTGAATTTTCCACACAATTTATAGATTTCCTCAATCTTCTATTTTCTAATCAGAATTTTATTTCTGTTTTCTAATAATTTCGTTATTTAATTTGTAATCGATTCTTAATAAGATGCTAGTAAATATTTTGTTAAAGATTATTAACGGGAGCATTCTTACTCCGCGGACTCCTGATTTTATTGGCTTTCGGGTTCCGAATTCTAATAGATCCCGTCAGCCTTTGTTTTTTTTTTGGGGGGGGGGGGGAAGAAGGACGAATGTTATGAACCTTGATCCTGCCAACAAATTGGTAGACATTGTCAATAAGTCTTTCCCGTTGTGGAATAAGTCCGCGAAGCGAAAAAACCGCGTGAGTAAAGCCGATTGGTTTGGCATAATTGCATACCCAATCGGCTCATTAAAAACGAAGATAAATTGCCAGCGAAGCTGAGGCAATTCAGAGAGCGTTCCGATTATGACGAGTTAACGAGTGGCTTGGCGAGGAGCTTGAAACGGGCCAAGCAGAAGTCCCATGGAGAATTCGGCGTTAGTACTTATGTACGTCAGAATTTGGTTTTATGTACTTAGATAATGATGCTGCGAATAAGAGGTCCATCCGGGATCCGCTTGAAAATTCGACAGAGGTGAAGAAATTTAAGTACGAGGAAACTGATGGTACGAATCGAAGGTCCGTTCGGAGTCCGCAAAGCGAAGCCAGTGAAAGAGACCCTCTCTCGGATTACGAAGGTCAGTCCGTAAGCGTGAACTGGGGAGACGCTAAACCAGAAGAGCATAAGGAGAATCTAGTTCAAAGAAGTCGACCCAAGAAGCGTGGCCGGCACGAAGCCGCATCGAGGTCATACATCGTAGGCTTCGAAGGGGTACGGGAAACTGACGAACAATGCGATCGTGGAACAAATGATCGCGGAAGACAAAGCATTTCACCTATACAGGCAAGGACAATTAGTGTTTAAACTTGTCGTTCTTTACATTCTGCATCCCAGGGTTCATCGTTTACACGGCATCGTTCAGTCTCGCAACAAGTTCATCATTCCATAGGCAAGGATAAGATGGAACAGTGCCCAGTATTAAACGACCCCGTCACAGGCATAAAAATATAGGTGAAACCGTGATTGTGTGTAATGTTAATGGTGAACTTTCAAATTATGTATGCAGGCATACAGGTCGCCGGAAATTTCACCGAACCAGGACTTTTTATGGAGTTTTCAATTCGCCCACGGGAGCGTTGAGTGGAAGTCCAAGCAGAAATCACTACATTACTACTGAAGGGAATTGTCCAATTCCCCACGCTAGCAGCTCATTACCGTCTCCGGACAGGACGGTTAAAGTCAACAAATTTTATTCAACTGCGACAAGGAGGGAGTCCACCACAAAGATTATTTGGGGGATTATTAGTTGGGCTAATCATAAGGCTGGAGGTTAGTGTTGATATCTGCCTAATGCTGTTATTCTCTTTTCATGTTGTCCGATAGCAAGAGATCCTTCTTCGATAAACCTTTTTAGGTCACCGCGCTCAGGTTTAGCGGTACCATCTCAGGATGTATATACTCAACGAAGCCATTCGTCTATGGATGAAGACCCCTTGGATTGAAGATTTCATGTTATAGTATTATTTATATTTGTGAAAAAAATATACATTCGTTTGTAAGCATCATATTGAGAATGGAAATTAAATTATTTTCACAATTTTAAGCGTATAAATCGTCTCCTCCCCTCTTTTCATGATCACAGCTTTTGATCCTCTGGGGTTTAGTTATCAGATTTAAATTCTGTTTGGGGCGTTAATTAAAAGAACGTGACAATTATGATGGTGCTCTCGCTCATTTCAGTACAGTGATCGGGAGAAGCTCACTAATATTTACCACGACCGATGGATAGGTAGAGTGATCCAATTCCATGGCTTGCACGTATTTACCACGGGATTTTTTTATCTGTGGGGACACCTCAGAGCCCTCATGTATGCAACGACCAGTGCAAATGTGAAAATACTACATCAACGTATTGTAGACGCTTATAAAATATCCGCAGTAGTAATGAGATCTATGAAAGTGTGGGGCATATTTCAGACATTTATTCTAACATGTGAGGTTACCACATTTTGGTCTTGTACGAACTATATACTACCAATAGATACTGTTCATTTCCATTGCCTCCATTGTAGTCTGGCTTTGTGTTTTTGTATGGTATAACTCATCACCAAGCACTTCCGGTTATATGTTTATATGATCTTTCTCACTTGTTTTCGTATGGCACCTAGTTTGTCCCCCTGTTTTACATTCACCCTGTATAAAGAGCTTTTATAAGTTGGAATACATAAAGAATTGCTACAATCTCCAATAGTTTAGGCAGAGGTGTCAACTCGTGGCTCAAAGTAGAAGGAAAATGTACGTCGCAGCTAGTTTATAGCGTGCTAACGCGGCCTGTAAGAATCCTTATAGACGGTGTTGCGGCCCTCGATTCTATTTAAGTTTATATGATGGTGATACTATTTAACTTTTTGGTAATCGATTGTGCTATTCGATGTTGATTTATTTATAATGGATATATTATAGCAAAGGAAATATGTATGTCAATAATCTAGCAGGAAATACTTATACGCAAAATATCTACCAGCAGATGACACATTACTTTGATGGAATCGATTGGTAAGTTGAGCAAAGCTAGTAAAACGGGATGTTTTTCTTAAGCACACACTTGCTTTCTTCAGAAAAGGAAGAAGATTTATTTTAGAAATATATCGTCGAGTGGAAAAGGTGGAAAGGGAGGGGAGAAAAAAAACCTCTTTTGGATAGAGTACAAATCGAAGCAGAGGCTCGCGTGGAGGCCTTTGTTCCACCTGTGAAAAGCAAGAATGAACGTAGGGTGGAATTCAGATGCACGTGCAAAGAAGGTAATATCCGGTGGGTGCACAAGGGCCCGCCGATTCCAATAGCCCGCATTCTTCAGTCCCGAACTGGTTTGTGAATCTACCTGGAAACTTCTTTGAAGATCGTCATCTGCACTCTCTCTCTCTCTCTCTCTCTCTCTTACATACACGTACACATAACACTGTACACACCTGAGCAGGTGGGAATTCTCGTGCGCAAAAAAAAAAAATAAAAAATAAAACGAGAACAAGAAAAAGGAAGCGAAGAGGGGAGAGTAAAAGGATCGACCGCGTGCTCTATGCCCGACCTGATTAATGCACCGTAGCCGATCATCTTGTATTTATGAGCTCTGCCATCATGAAAGGTGGATTCCTGCGGCCTCTCTTACTGCTACGGATGGTAAATGTCCCATTACGTAGAGTCACCCAATACCAAACGCTAAATTGTTTCTCATACCTTATATATAATCTAGGATATTAAAAGTCCATTGTATTTCTTGGATAAATTGGAACCAACTGATATGCTATGGCTTCCTGTTATACCGAATTTTGTTAGAACGAAATTTTCTGGTACCTGTCACCTAACATAATGCGATTTCCGTTCCAAGGAAAGAAAACATACCCCAACGAAACTTTCCATGAAACCATACCGTTATAGAGAAAGTTTTTTGCGATGATAAATAAATCGTATGTTACAAAAAAAGCGCTGATGGCTGTTTAATGAATACATAGTATGATGACCGCCCGGACGTTTCAGTCAATGACGTATTCGGAAGGTAAAGCAGAGAAAATTTATACTCTTTTAATGCTGATTTTATCTATGCAAAATTAAAATAAAATACGTAAGACAGTCTTAAAGATGATCTAATTGTCTTATATTTAGATAAGCCATCTCCTGTATCTTAAAAATGCCACTTCACATTGCTAGAAATTAACCACTTGTCATTTGAGATAACAAAAATTCGTTTCGCTAACTATTTTTTCACGTCATTTCGTTATAACTAGGGGAAAACAATATATAAATAGAATCCTTCACGTAAGATACACTTAAAAATCACCCCCTACTTGGACCTTCCTAGTAGGTGAGGGGGAAAGTGTCCGATCAACAGGTGAGTTTGTCAAGGGAGCGTTTCTTCTTCCTCTTGCCAGGTGAAGTAAAGACCCCGGGAACCAGGTGGTACATAGCCAAGTGAACATTATGCTCGCCAAGGGAGCGTAATAATAAAATATATAGAAATTTAAGTTTGGTTTTTGCTATAAGGCGACCAGGGGGTTAATCTCGCCATCGAGGGCCCAGTCGCTTTCAGATTCGTGCCTGCGCAGCAAGTGTGGTGTTAAAAGGGGGGAAAGTCGATGAAATAAAGCACCAGGTGCTTGTATCTACCTGGCGAATAAGCTTATGGTAAACGAGGTACGATTCCGGTCTCGACGAGGACCGCCTTCTTCGTGTGTGACGCTTAGGAAGGTATATGTAACATTCTTGTTGCGATTGGTTGTTGTAAAAATTTTGTTTGTTTAATGAAATTCTGAGATACAATAAGAGCTTCTATTTAATAGTCCAAAACAAATTATCCTGAATACACAAAAATTGAAGAGAGCTAGGAACAATTACGTAAAAACATAATAATCACTTGATATTCTTAGATAACTTGCATAGATAACTTGAATCATGAGCACAATCAATAACGGCGATGATATTAATATTCTCTTTGGATACCATAAATAGCTTTTCTAAAGAATAATTAAATAGTTGTATCACACGGTGCTACCGGTTACGGATGCTATATTTATATACGTGTAGTGTAAATTGGATTATTACAAAAAAATCATTATAGTGTCGCGGTTTTAATTTTGTTATACGTCGACAAAAAAAATTGAAATATTTTTGCCACTTCAATGCACTATGCTTCCCGATAGTCATAATGACTCCATTTCTTATGAGTAAAAAGCCTAGGAATCAGAGATTGGAAATTATTCCAAGCACGGGGACTTCTGTAGAATATGCGGGAACAACTCTTTATTGGCGTCAGAGGGATTCACTTTAATGTAGTGCGGTAACGTATGGCTAGACTCCGATTATGCGACAAACATTAGACGCTTGCTACAATGAAACAAAACTCGTCATAATAAATCTAGCGAACTCCATATTTACCGAGTATACGAGTACAAACCCAAAAGGACAATCTCTCCATCACGAGACAAACTATCATGCAAGGACTTTCAGTCGCAATCACGAATGATCGATCGATCAATAGGATGAAAACGAAAACTTTTCAGGGGGAATCAAGGTTTGGGGGGGGGGGGGGGGGTTGCAAACCTTTGCTCGTGCGATGGCGTCTGACAGTAGAGTAGGCCGTCGCACTTTAAACCCCGGGCGACCGTTGAAGGCGGCTGGTGACATCAGAGAAGCAGATGGTCGCGAGAAAGGGGAGCGCGAACGCAATACCCACCCTACCCCCTTCTTTTCTTTGAAGCCCATCAACCCCCACTTCTTCTATTTAGTCTCCTCCTTCCCTCTCTTTAGACATCGGGGGGGTTCATAGTCCTCACAATAGTCGCCTCTCCCATTGTTCGATTCTGATTTAGTGAGCCATGCGCGCGCCAATGTCGAGCCACGTGCCGCTGCTCGCAAAAGCACGTGCGCTGCTCCATTTGCATATGGTTGGCTGCCGAGGGACAACAGGAAACCCACCCCCTCTCCCTGTTCGAAACATTGTCATGGTCAACTCCCTCCGACGTTCGGAGAGGTCACGGGTTTGTTGCCCGAAACGCTTGTGCGTGAGAAAATGCTTTCAAGCCAAGCAACGAACTCTTTAACCTTTGTTTGGAGGAGGAGAGGGAAAAAAAATGGTTTCTCTTCACCGAAATCCACTCGGCGCCATGTAAACGTTGTCTTGTAAAACCACTGCCTAAATGATGGTCCCTCGCGCTCCATTAACACACACACATACACACACGCACAGCCAGTAAATGGGTTAAGTTAGATTTCATCGATCGAATCGATTCTACAGTCGTTCTAAACACACGATCAACACCGATTAGCTCAGATTCCAAAAAGGGTTACAAAAGGGTTACACCAATCTTGAAGATCATTCAATGGAATGAAAGCAACCAATAAACTGAGGAACTTCACTTTGTCTATTGTTTCTTTTTCAAGTTAAACTTTTTTTAATGCTATATAGAACCTATAAGGTTAAACAAATTTATTTTGGTTAAGTAGCTGTGATACAACAAATGCAACAACATTTAAGAAAATAGGGTAAGCTGGCTTGTATTAATCGTTTGAGTCTAGTCATACTTCAAACAGAAGAGGGGTTATTAAAAATGGCCTACTGATATTTAAAAATGAGAAATGAATCAAGTCACAAACTGTAAATATGATGTATAAGAATTAACGTATAGAAAACAAATAATCAGTGAATCAGCAGCGTTGGTGAGAATTTGCGAACATCCATTCCTGTCTTCATCGGATCCTGATCAAGTTCAAAATTTGATTGGGTACTTGATTGGCGATAACCATAGACCTGTGTTTCCCACACTGTATGCCGCGAGAGATTTGCTAGTGTGCCGCGGGATTTTTCGAAAAAATTAAAAATTGCTTCAATAAATTAAAGAAGTGTTAAAGCGTTTCGTCCAGCTCAAGATTGAAGTGATTTCATTCTTGGAGGTTGAAAAAAGTGCCGCGAAAATTTTTATATATTTATAGTGTGCCACAAGATAAAAAAGTTTGGGAAACACTACCATAGACTCTTAAGATTGAGTTTTTGTGTGGACGATTTTGTACGTGGTTTTATGCACTTTTGAACACCTTTTGAAAATGTGTGCGGCAAAACTGGAAGTACTCGTATTACCTGCGAATGTGCTTACGTACAATAAATTAATTATTTTTGGAAAGCTTTTGGTGTATTTTATTTTAAAAGGAGCTTTACAACATTTACAAATCGAGATTCATTTAATATTCAATTGAATTACATATTTCTTGAAAAAATTTTATTTGCAAATACTAAAACAAATGTATAAATATATTGCATTCATGACTCAATGATATAAGAACAACTTAAATGAAGTGCAAGTGACTGCGTCATAGCTGACATCTTTGGGCGACGAAGGGTCCAAGAACCAAGGAATGGAGACCGCTGGCTCTAAGCGTTAGAACCGTTTAATACACCTAATAGGGACGTTGAAACGGGCGGTCAGTATATGATGTCTCTTAAATTATTATGTAAATTTTTGTAAAATATAAATAAATTTTAAGATATTTTATACCGTTATATTATTTATAACATTAATATTACAACGCGTTTTACTCTCTTAATGAAAGAAAGGCCATTGCTTGCGGATCTTTCTTTCTTTTGGGAAACGATAGAATTGCATATCGCTGTTTTCGCTCCTTACGGAGCATCATGAAAGCAACAATTTAACATTTGGTAAGTGTTATAAACACTGAGTTTATAAAGCGATTTTATTCCGTGTGAAGTCCCGAATCGAGAAGACATGTGTTTCGACAGATCAAAAAATGAATCAAAACGTGGCGGAATTTTACTTTTCTGTTTCCAATGATGAAGCTTATATATCGTATGATTGAATTTCGAATTTATATGTGGTGTCTGAATATTTTCGTGCATTTTATAGCTTAACAGCTATAACATTCTATGGCGAACAGCTCGACATTATATAGAAAGAAATTTAGTTCACCTCAACTAGTGCCAAAACTGTAGACAGTCTTCACACATTTTAGATTACATTATAAGGAATAAATTCATTATTTCTTAATAAAATATTTCATTTGACAACTTCAAGATTGATTTCTACCTGGAGTTTTAATAGAATTGCCGCTATTGCGCTTGGTATAACGAACTCTTTTGCCAAACGATCAGCGTTCCTCATTTATGCAACCAAGTTCGGTATATTTAAGTAATACAAGTAATTTGAAAAGCAGAGGGAGTGCGCTAATTTAAAAGAATAATCAAATACTTTAAATTAAAATTAATTTGCACTCTTTTTTGAGATAGTTGAGCAATTTGTCCATAACGAATGAATGTCGATAAATGGTTCAAACCAAAAATGTCAGTGGAAGACTCTGGTAATCATTTCATGAATTAATTGAATCACTACGGTGTGGTTTTTTTTAGAGGAGGGATTTGGACATAATTTCATTTTCAATTACACCTTTTCTTCTTTCAACTCATGTAAAGTGAAGACTTTTCCTTCTTTTCATTCATTAAAAATCTAAAATTAACCGATTGTATTCCAAACAAAAAGACCAAGCAACGTAAAGATAACATTATTTTCTTGAGCATAGTATTTACAGGCAGTACAATGTCTTATTATAAATGCTATTTAAATCCTTGTAATTTAATGTTTTTAAATTTCTCTTCCATTTTTTATGAAAGTGAGCTCTGGGAACCCTAGAAACCCCTTAAGGCATCACTTTTCTTACTATCTCTTTTTTATCACCATCTGACATATTTATCAGGGCCATTATTTTCCTGAAACAAAATCTTATCATTTACTCCATCGTGATTTCAATGCAGCTGTTGTGTCTAATTCGCAGAAATATATCATTTTACAATCATTTTAATACCATTTAATAATCAATCATCTGCTGTTTTGTTTTTATTATTTTTACATTTCGTCTTTTCTTTCTTGCATCTCCATAACCATCAGTATGTGCGTGTAGTGAGACCATGACGAACGATTTGTAAGAACTCACAGAGCGTGATGAAGTATATAAAAACTTGCAATTTTACAATGAACTACCCTTTTATTTTTATTTATTAGTATATATATTTGTATATATATATTTTTTTTAAATCGTGTCAAATGAGATTAATTCACTTCTGTTTTTACAATGTAAATATTTGACATGCTTTAAAATGTATTCAAACTTGGTTTATGATTAAAATAATCCACACATTACAATTCCATAGGATTGAAAATCCCACCATAAATGGTCATATCTCTTTTAAATGTGAGCCAAACTTTTAATTATCACTTGTAGGTTTATGCCCGGTGATAATTCCGAAACGCGTCGCATTAAATATTTATTACATTGCTAATCCTAGAATGTTATTTCTTATTATTTTTCGTTTCGAGTCGGTGACGATGCGTGCGGGCTTGCTTGCTCTCCTTCTTCTTCAGCCAGCGTCAGTGCGCAAGTTCAGAAGCCGAGTAGGAGAGGAAAGGGGTCAGAGGTCACTTGGCGTTAATCCAGTAGGGACTCAACCACACGAAACGGAAGCAGAGCCTGTTTCGATTCATAGAGCAGTCACGTGATATTTTTCTGCACAAACCTCCCCACTCCCGCCGAATGGCTATGCAAATGAATGGCCGCGGGGAACTACGGAAAGAGGAATAACGTCGGGCGGGAATCGAAAGGCGTTTGTAAAGAGCCAACCAGTATGAAGACTGTAGAAAGAGTTCAAGGGAAAAGGGCAATAAAAAATAGACATTGGAAAGTAGGACGAAACGAAGAGCTTGTGTGTGCGTGTTGGGACGTTGGATGTAGTGCGGTGACAGACTGAATTGTCGTACGCCCATCGCTCAATGGTCATCACAGACTGTCGTTAAAAGACTCAAAAACTGATGGACGAGCCAAGCAATGTAGGCCATTTATAGGGGAAAAAAAACATTAAACGCCTGAACCAGTTAAGTTGCTAGATGAATACTATCGAATAACCTGAGTTGTGGAGTCGTATAAAGATTATTCGAAACGGACTCCTTTATATTGTACATTATACCTGTTATAAAGTAGAGCATTTCATAGCCACGATCATTCATTTATTACAATTTTACAAGAGAGATAAAGAGAATTGACTGATTTAATTTTACACAAAAAATTTATATACTGTATATAATTGACAGTCCTGGATATAGGCATTAAAACTTTAAAATTATCTAGTACGCAAAATAACATATTTTAATAATAAAACTTCCGCCAGAGATAATATGATCACAATCTCTGTCATGGAAAACTGGGGCGCTTCTGGAAACCAAGTTTTTTTGCATTTTTTAAACTGTATATTGAAATGGAAGCAGTTTCCTTCCGACTTTAAATGAACTTTAACTGTCCCCCTCGTTATAATGGTCATCTGGTCTGCCGCCTCGAAGATGCTGTTAAACAGAGTACAAGTTTCATTTAATAACGTTATTAGGGTGGCCTTTGCCCTATAGAAATTCACTTCGATTACCGACATATGTGCAAGTTATGGCATCCATACTTTTACGACTATAATGTCTTTCGTTAAATTAAGAGAACTCTATCATGCCCTCACAAACTGTAGCCATCCAATGTATTTTATTAGGCAATGGATACTTGATTCAGACATGACGAGGTCTACTCAAAGATATAAAATCATTCCCAAACAACGAGTACATGTATCAAAATTCTTATAATCTTTTTTTCCCCTATAATACTTTCAATGATTGGAATTCTCTCATGTATGATCTAAGAAAGCAGTTCATTAACTATAACATTGTCCTGATCATAAGAAACATGCTTTGCATATTTTAAGCCAATCAATTAACAGCTTCATGTAACCTTTTTGTTTGTTTCCTTTATCACTTACCCCTTTGGGGTGCAAAAGTACAATAATATTAATAATAATAATAATAATAATAATAATAATAATAATAATAATAATAATATTGGTCCATTGTTATAGATAGAGTAAATTGAAAGAGATTTATCGTACAACAAATCCTAGGAATTATAATAAGAAATTAATCCTCCCGAGCAAGATACGTGTATAGGAAAGTAGCGGAAACGCTGAGATCATCTACAGGGTGCTGATAGGTAAGGTATTTGAGGACACACCTTCGTTTGGCTACTGCTGCACTATAGTAAATTGTATGTCCTTTCCGTTTCCGGAAAGCAAAATGGTGGACCATCGGGTAATACAAATCATGAAGAGACATGCAGTAATTGTGGCAATAAAGGCAGAGCACAGCGATTTAGAGATATCACGATTTCTAAAGGTCGCAAGATCATTCGTCCACAAATTGGGGAAGGAGTTGGAGACCGAAGATGGCAATATTGCACCAGTAGCAAAGCGTAAAAAGCATGTCTCACGCTCTGACATCATCAGAGCACCTGAATTTATTCAGCAAGTGCAGCTGGCCATCGATGACAATCCAAGAAAATCACTTGCCAAAGATCTCCATGTGTTGGAAGGAACAATCAGAAATGTTGTCCATGAAAAACATCAGATATCACTCACGGCACGCAAAAGAAGGCCTTACGTGTTTCAGCAAGACTCTGCCCCAGCACACAAGTCTCGCATGACACAGGAATGGACGGCCGACAACTTCCATGATCACGTAACCCCTAACCTTTGGCCTCCTAACTCCCCTGACCTGAATCCGTTGAACTACTTCGTATGGAGCGTTGTGGGGAGAGAGGTCAATGAGCACCCCCATAACACAAAAGGTGAATTGAAAGCAGCCATTGTTCGAGTAATGACCAATATGAACCATGACCATTTGATTCGCGCATGTCGACGGTTTCGATCTCGCATTGAAGCAGTTATAGAAGCTGAAGGCGGATTCATTGAATAGCCATATAACAAGAAAGTTTCTTGTGTATGCTCATGATATGTTTCGATAATAAAGTTATTATCTCGACTTATATCTCTGTTTTCTTTCTTGACGTGAATCTGTCCTCAAAGACCTTACGCACCCTGTATTTTTACCCTTTTATCTGCACTTTTTAGCCACCCCCCTTTTTTTTAAATCAAAAAATTGATTTTCTCGAACGTAATATTTAGAAAATGAAAAAGAGCTCTATCTTCTTTCGTTTCTCATCAATTCCAAACGAATGATATATCACATGCCATATGCTGCCTTACTTCTAAAGACCAAGTGACTGCCATCCTCACAACTCCGACCCCATTGGGACAATTTGGCCCAAACTTCATAGTAATGTAGATCTTTCCTAGAAGAATCTGCATCTCCGTTACATACCTAAATACCACGTAGATCTCTTGTTCCTTCTAATTCTACCCCGGAAACTCCAACACCAGTGGGGGCAATCAAAACCAAACTAAATAGAGGAGGTGTACATGCCTGTAGTAAGCTACATTCCGAATTTCAAAATGCAGAAATTATGAAAGGGACAGACGGACATTGTGAAACCAATAAGTAGCTCCATTCTTGCTCTACTTAATAAACACTGGTTGATTGTTTCACTTATTGATCAACATACACGGAAATATAATATTGAACCGCCTCATTTTAAGAATTCCTTTCCACATAACACTTCTTCGTTATGGAATAGGTTACCGGATCAAAACCGAATTTGTATTATGAATTATAATCACACGCATTTTAATAATCATATTATACATGTGAAACCTTCATAGATATTATGTTATGCATAGACAGGTCTTAAATAATTTTGGTTGCTCTAGAGGGATGTATTACCATTACTATTATTAATAATGAATTACACAACTTTCAATAAAAGCAAACTAACCCAATTACTTAATAAATAAATGCTAATTAAGAAATAGAGAAATCTCCTTTATTATTTACCCTGCAGTACTAGATCAGTTTTCGGTAAATGTGTTTCATGATTTCCGATGTTGTGTGAAAACGCTGAATTATGAATCATTTTTGAGGAATTTAACATAGTCTCATAGAAAATGGATGGAAATTCTGCGACCTGGATTCGAACCAGGAATCTCGACTGTCATGCTCGACGCTCTACCAATTGGGCTATCGCAGATACTTGTACAGCTATGCCGTCACTAAGGACCTGTCCAGTAATACTGACCGCGACTAACCGGTAAGATCGGTCACGCCAAATGCTATCCTAAAAGTCTCGACCGCAACTTCCTGCAACTGACCGAGCCGTCCTAAAACAATACCGCCTAGAGAGAAAGCCTGCTCACGGAAAAATCTTACATTGTTACATCACCTACGGTAGGGACAATTTCGGGCTTATTATTGGTTGAAATATGATTAACAATACCCTACCGTATGTGATGTAACAATGTATGACGTTTTCGCGCTCAGGCTTTGAGTAGAGGTGGTGTTGCCTAAAAGCCTGAAATTCGCGACCGGAAATCAAAAATTCTTCCTGCGACTGCCCGAAAAATTTTTAAGGGCAGTAGCGGTCAGCAGAGCTTTCAACATGGCGGAGCAAGCTCTCACACTACACAAACGCGACATTGCGAAAGCCAATTTTATAGCTAAGAAGAGTGCAATGCACAATTATCGTAGTCTGTGGGCAAACAGAACCCCAAAAGAATGGCAGAACAGAAGGGGACATCTGTATATTTGTTCTATATTCTTTTTCAAGAAAAATGCTTGCTTTCTCCTGTCATAAGTGTGGACAGGCTTCGCACGTTTATCGCTTCATCACTTGAGAATTTGAGGGAGGACGTTCATTCACAAAAAAACAATGATCATTTTAAAACGTTCACATAAGAATAACAAAAGCACATAAGGATTTACTCTTGGAATAAAGATTATGTACACATAATCATGTCGAAAAATATCGTATTGGTGTGATCGTGTTCGAGGTGTACGCAGAGAGAGAGGGATTATTCAATTGCCGAATCTATAGCAGTAGCGCTTTCCGAAGAGGAATCTGATAATTCACTAGGGGTTTTCAGACTCGGTGGAAGAATCCGTAACCGAGTCTGTATCTTCTTCCAATTCCACTAGCACAGCCAATGCTAATTTTTTGTTAGCTAGTCCAAATGAGTCTTGGGCGAGTTCAGTGAGTTGTGGGCGAGTTCAAATGAGAGCTTGTTGAAACAGGTCGCACACAACCGCTTTGTCCTAAAAATCCTTTCTCACGACAGTGACCGAAATTGATCGTCGGTCAGCTCCGGCGGTCAGCTTCGGTCAGTATTGATGGACAGGCCCTTAGTATCTTAAAGACAACCAAGTTGTCAAGATGGAAAGACAACCCGGTTCACAGATCGTGAATTTTTCCTTTCCAAACCATCAGAAAGTTTGATGAACACAATAAGAAATAAAGAAAGTAAATTCCCTAAGAAAAACTTGAAAAAAAAAAAAAAAAAACGAAAACGAAAAATCCACGTTAAAAGAAAAAATTTTAAATATATTAATTTTTCATTTTCGTATTTTTATTTTTTTTTATTTTTTTTGATTTTCGTACGTAAAATCGCAAACTGTCTATTGTTTCACAAGCCTTCACAATTGACCAAACAATGTCGCCACAAATATCTCCAACATTGTGTAATAGCCATTCAGTTGCAGGTTAACAGATATTTGATAATGCCCTTTAGATTTTTAATATTTTTTTTTAAAAATTCCAAACTAACAAAACATCCATCTACATGGAATAACTATCTTCCAGATTTTTTCCTGCCCCCCCCCCCCCAAAGAAAAAAAAACAAAAACAGACAGATAGAGGGACAGAAGATATAAAATTTTATTTAGATTAGGCAACAATAATAGCTTTATGTACGAAGCGTAATATGCTTTATTCTCAGAGCCAGGATGGCCGAGTGGTCTAAGGCGCCAGACTTAAGATCTGGTCCACGTCTGTGGGCGTGGGTTCGAACCCCACTCTTGGCATGAGGTTTTTTATTTTTTGTCAATTTTCATAAAAGCTTTTGGAGGCAAATTCTAAGTTTTGTATAGAAGTACATTTGTCTGCGTAGATTTTCTTATGAACTAAATTCCTCAGATGTTTATTTCCTCTTCCGAATTAAACCACGTTTTGTTAAACCCCGCTGGACGGTTTTCGTTATGAAGGGCATCAGCCACCTCAGCAATAAGGGCAACCTTACTAATAGTCGAAAAAGTCGGCATGTTAAAACGGGAACAAGCTGCAGACACAGAATCAAGTTTATTTAATTTAAAAGCTATCCGAAGTAATTTATTATACGAGGCTTTTAGCCTCTTTTGGTTGGTAATGGAGACAGATGACCAAAAAAGGGCCCCGTAGGCGAGTCTTGGCACAACAACAGATAGTAAATATTGACGAATTTGCGAAGTAGTTAAAAGGGATCTGATTCGCTTACCAAAAAGTTATTGCGATTTAAAGATGTTATGAGCTGCTCGATCCCTCATGGGATCAATAGTTATGCCCAAGATCTTAAGGAAGGTCATATTGCTGGCTCCTTTATGGACACACGTAATTTTTGTCTTGCCTGATTCAAGCAAAGGCCTCTACTTGTATACCATTTAGACAAAGTGTCTAGATCTTGTCGAAGTAATTTCATAATATGATCATGATCTGGAGGCGGATAAGAAGCAAAGAGAAAATTATCGTCAACATAGCTCACAATTTTTAAATTAAAGTGAAGACGGAAAAGCGAGGCGGTTGACAACCGCAAAAAGGAGAGGACCAAGACCCGAACCCTGAACAATGCCACGCTTAGACATTTTTCCAATCAATGGATCAAAGCTTATAATGTTCATTCTGGCTTGGAAGTAATCCTGCAGTAATTTGATATAATTTTCCGATACTCGAAGGGAATTAAGATCATATAAAAGTTGCGGTCGAGATATTGTGTCAAATGCCTTGGAGAAATCGGTTTGGGCAATGATAAAATGTTGTCCACTATCATAAGCAGCACAGGGTTTTATAAAAGTATCTAAGGGGGTCCATGTGACCTTGTAACCAGGCCTACTCCCGCGCTGCTGTTCTGGTATTTTCGACAAATAAAATCGGTGAGGCAGTTAAATATCACTTTTTCAACAATTTTAGCCAGTGTCACGTACAGACAGAGAGAGGAGCAGGCGTTTACGTAATAGAAACAAAATTTTAATTCGACTTGAATTATAAAGCTTGGACAAACAAAAATAGCCAGGTCATAATCGGAATCACAAATATTAGTTCAATGGTATCTTGAAGTCTCGTTCTTGTCTGAGGCCGGCTGACACAAATACCAGTCGTGGCAGGGCTGTAGGCAAGTCGAGGACCAATCCAACCTCGTAGTTCTGGCTGTGGCGAATTTAGGATTTGTCGAATACAAGCAGTCCCCTCACGCGCTATCCCTAACACGCAAACGGGCCCACGCACTTCGGAAATTGTTGGCGCTACGCAAGGAGGACGCTGAGGAGTCGGTGGATATCGTCAAAAGCGGTATGGATACTGTGATCGGAGCAATCCCTTGTCGAACCTTGTAGAGCTGACCTGCCCCTTGGGCTGAAGACCTTGGAGAAGCGGCGGCCTTCTTCCGTCGTGGATGCCGGGCTCGAGCTCTCGGTGAGTGCGGGAATTTTGTCTCCGTCGGATATGATGGGCGCCGCTGATGTGGCTACCATTCGAAAATTATCAATGTTCAAACTAGTTTCTAAGTTCTCATTGCAAATGGACACTTGCCTATCATCAAGTCCAGCTTCGCTTCTATCCGTCTGGGCGACTAAGTCCTGGAATAACGGTTCCTTATGTGTAGAACTTCATTGAGCAATGCGTCGGTCGCCGTCCTTTTTTATATCCCCCAAACTCCGCCTGTTTCGTCGATTAATTTGCATAACCAATGAGGGGAGGGGGAGACTATTTCTGTTGTCGGGGTGAGCCGTTGTCGTTCGCTTCTCTGATTGCTTCCAATCTGATGATGCCGATGACGTCTTGGTTGTCGTTTTCGCTCGACGCACGTGGCGATCTGAAGGGACGTTGTCTTCCGATCGCTCTTCAGATTGACGTGACAACCAGAGGGGACATTACAGAAATAGGACGATAATTAGGAATAAGTAAAGGATCTCCAGTTTTAAAAATAGGGTTAATTTTAGCAATTTTTAGGGGGATGGGAAACTTCTTTTTTACAATCATCATGCATAACCAATAAATCATCCAGTGACCGGTACCATTAAGAGTTTGTAATAGATGGTCAGTAATAGTTAACGGATAACATGGGCCTTTTAACTTAACCTCTTTTATCAGGTTAGTCAACTTTCTTCCATAAGAAACACACGGATCAGGAGATATCTCAGTACACCTAGAGGCCTGTTCGATTATTGGTTCGGAAATATTGGTGGGGTTGTTAACCCAGTCCAGATGACAATGGACAATTTAAGTTTATCGGTATAACAGGCTAAACGTAATAGTCGCCAAATTTGGTTCGATTTTGCATGATGAAGAACGTGCTCTCTCTTAGCTTTTTTGAAAACTTGATTCGCTTGTTTATAACCCTGACGAGGTTGGCGATCATTCTGAACCAAGAAATTGTGATAGGCCATCTGTTTCTTTTTCCATATAACAAGTAAATCATTGCTCTACCATTTGTTGCACCTATTGTTGATCTTATAGCTTTTACTAAAAGCAAAACCAGCGGCCATTGCCGCATTTGTCACTAATATGTTAAACTTATGTAGTTTAATTTCCTAAATTTGCTAAATTCATCTAAGTTGAGAAAGTCCAAATTTTTATGGAAGTCTTCAGTCTTAAAATTGTTAATTCGGGAAGAGTTTCAGCAGAGGTGTAATGACCTCTGGACGAACCACAGGAAGCAAAATTGAATGGCCAAATGGTCACATTTGGGTACCGAAGTCAATACAGGCTCGCTATATTTAAAACCTACAGGAATATATTTGTGGTCAATCAATAAAGTTAGTAATTCTTGTGGGAGTGGTTATGATTATATCGTATTATAATTGGTGAACTGTATATTTTAATTTATTTTATTTTATCTTCTTTTCTATTATTATTAATAAAGGAGAATTTCCACTTAATCTACGATAGTTATCAAGTAATGTGAGGAGTATAGACTTCTTGACCACCCTGTATGTTTTAAGAATGGACTGAAATGGTGAAAAATGAGTTTCAACTATACACACTTTTGGTTTCAACTGTATTGAATTGCTTGCAATATTAAAATTCGACCGCACTTCATAGAATCAACGATAAAATTTCGGAAAAAGATTTTCACTTTTTTAATAGTTAGGAAAATACGGTAAATTCTTAATTCTTTTGAAAATTTTTCATTTATCTCAATTCGAAAAGAAGATAAATATTGAGTTAAAACTAAATTTATCATTTATTAATTCTTTGCTCAAGTATTAGGTGGGGAGAGAAGTCCGTTTGATGCAAGTTCAAATCCACTGCTGCCTTTGTAAAAACATTCGAAGAAGCTCGTGGCTCATTTCAAATAAGATAGAGTTTATTGCAATTCCTAAGTAAATAATTGACCAAAGAGGTTTATTGCATTGAAAAATGAACTTTCAAAGTAAAAATATTTTATAACCATAATTTAATAAGATTCCCTCCTTATATTTGGAGAATGGTTCAATCCAGATATACTAAGGTCGGCGTTGAGTGCAATGCAATTTTTTAGAGCCCTACATGTATTTTTACAAAACAAAACAAAAATTGAAACAAAGATTGAAACAAAATTTTTTAATATTTCTTATGAACTTATTTTATAGATGGCTGTTATAGTAACAATTGTCTTATATCAAGTAATTGATTTATAAAGTTCTTCTTACATTCTAATATAAAGTTTAATTTTCATTCTTTTCGAAGGACGCGTAGGGGATTTATGTTAAAACCCTCCATTAGATGGAAATCTTTTCTTTCCAGGACTATTCCGGGTGTATAAATTAGCTCGCGATTAATTGGCTTTATTAAAAATATTTTGTCGATATATACGTTTTGTGCTCTGGTAATTATTTTAATTATTTTTCTTATTTTCTGGGATTGGCTAGTTAAAGAACAACAGTGGTTTCCAATCAAATATTCAAACTAAGATAATTAACGCTTCAATAACTTTGCAGCTTTATATCGAGCATGAAGCTTCAAAGATATGGAGCAAAATATCCTATGGTTCTACAATAACAATAAATATAGTTTGCAAGAAGGAATAAAATCTTGTAAACATTCCAAGTAGGAGCTTTAGCAGTGAAGCAGAAATTCATTTATACATTTATAAAAAAGAAATTACCCCCCCCCCCCCGAGTAGGGTAAGGCAAGTAACAGATCCTGCAGTCATCTATTTTTACTCTTTTATCTGCATTTTGTACCTCTCAGCAAATTTTTTAATCAAAAAATTAATTTCTCGAACGTAATTTGTAGGAAATGTAAAAAAGCTCGTATTTTCTTTCCTTTCTCGTCATTTCCGAACGTATGCTATATCACATGCCATATGTTGCCATAGTTCTAAACCCAAGTGGCTGCCACCCCCGCAAATCCGACCCCAATGGAACAACTGAGCCTAAACTTCATAGTAATGTAGATCTTTCCTAGAGGAATTTTGATACTGAATTTCACGCCTTTACGTACGTAAGTAGCACATAGATATGTTGTCCTCTCTGAATGCCACCCCCGTAATTCCGACCCCGTTGTACCAATCAAAACCAAACTAAATAGTGCAGATGGACATGCCCATAGGAAGCTACATTCCGAATTTCAACTTTCTACCTCAAAAAATGTAGAAATTATGAAGGGGATGGACTGACATTATAAAACCAATAAGTAGCTCCATTTCTCCGCTACTTAATAATTTAGATTATGAGCATTTGAGCAATCGTGCATCGACAAAGCGATTGCACGTGCGCGCGCCGATGTCAGTAATGCTTAAAAGATGAACAGAAAGTAACAATGTATTCCTTCTTGTCAAATCGATTGTTATATGACATGCCGTTATCTTTGTATTCTTTACACTCACTGTTTTAGCACGTGAATTCGACTTGAAGGGGTCCACGAAAAATTCTGAAAAGTTGATACAGCCGAGCTAAGACTTTGATGGTCATAGTTCTGAAAACAGAATTTGAAAAAGTTAATCCGTTTTCAAGTTATCGTGCAAACGGCGGACGGCCGGATAAACGTACAGACCAAGGGCGCATTCTTATAAGTAGCTTTTATGCTAAAGCTCCTAATAAATTAAATTTGTTAAACATATTCTAAAATATATTGATTTCTGTATGTCAAAAGTGCGTTCACATTTTGATAGTACGATGTGCGTAAGATATTTGCATTTGTGCATTTCGTAAACAGCAGATCTTTTCTTTATTTCGAAATCCTAAGCTCACCTGTTCCAAATGATATGATTGAAATGTAGATCTTGTTTCAATCCAAATGGCCCGATATCTGCAGATTCCCACTCCCCCGAATATTAATATGCCTAAATTCATTCGACTGCTCAGCAATCTCATCCTTGACAATATCGCGATGTTAACCAATGCTCGCTGTTCCCTGATGCATAGCTAAAGTAAGGAGCATGGACTTAATTATATGTAGCGTTCGGAAAAGCTTTCAAATCTGGCAACAACGGAACTACACCGTTCCCTCTGAATGCAGGTGAAGAAGGAGAGGGGTCGGGGGTTCAGTACCGATAATCTCCTATGGAAACGCAATAGGTAGAATAGGTAGGTGGGTCTGCCCACGCGCGGTCGCACCTGCCTTCCTGCTCATCCCATTGTGAACGAGAGGCACGCGAGAGTGCGCTTCTCAATGGAGCGCCGCACCTATTGTCAACCGCCTACTTTCCGAGACACTTGTGCCAATTCCTGGCGGAAGTTGGGACGCACGCGAGCGAACCTAATCAATGACATCACTTCCCGCGAAGCGCGTTTCCGCACGTGGCGAGCGCGCGCGCAACCTTTGACGCCGCTCACCCGCTGCACCTGTTCGGTGCGAATCGAGATACGCGTGGGCGATAGAGCGCTTCTCAGGTCCCTCCCCCCATCTAACCTCCCCGCGGGCAGGATGCTGTTTCGAGGCACGCAGCTCTCCCAATCACAGTGTTTACCAGAACCAGTGAATTTAGTCGACCGTTAAAGGGTTAAAAGGCTTTCGGCAACAATAGCGGTTCCTTCCACTTAAAACTATTAAAGAGATACACCAGGAAAGTGAATATACCTTCTCATCTATTCTTAGGTATACTCTATTATTATAGCTAATTTCTATCCATAAAGAAATAAAGAAACTGTATGTAAAATTAAATTAACACGTTAAAACGTGCGTTTCTGGCGATTACCTAACTTTATTGTTCCAAAGGAAGAATGAAATGATTTAATTTATTAAAGAAATTCATTAGCCATGAACTTCTTCAACAACTGCTTTTTGTGTAAAAAAAAGTTGAAAAAAGTTGAAAAAAGAAAACAACTATTTTTTTATTTGTTTTAATAAACCCGGAGGACTTGGACGCAGTAAAAAATGTACTCTCATGTACGAGTATATCTATCGCTAATAAAATCTTGCTAACAAAAAAAAAACAAAAGAAAAAAAAAAGATCTAGAATAAAATATGCAACAAATAAACTACGAGAAGTGAATGGTTAAAAATACAAATAGACCAAGTCCACTTTCAATAAATTGTGGATAAACACCAAAACATCAAAGTTTAGGCCAAGAAAAATTATGTTTTTGAGACACAATAACATGGATCTCTTTGTGTAAATCACGATTTCTCATTTTTTGATAATATAATTGGTTTAACTCTAAATTACTACGACTGTCAAATATGTGACTTGGTCTATTTGTATTTTCAGCCATCCGATTGTTCAATAGAAAATCGTTTAGACTGCGCAGCCATGAAGATATCGCCTGGACAACGGAAAGCATTGTTAAGTACTAGTAAGGCATCTATCACGTATATTTAAGTATTGGCTTCTTTCTAAGAGTTATGATCAAGTTGGAAAATGGCGTTCATGGTAGACAATCCATATAAAGATAATCTTCGTGCTGTTATCTAATTTTGGCCGCTGAAGGGCGTCAGTCAATAAAAATTTTTACGCGAATGAAAGCTCGGTACGGCGACCATTCTCATACGGCAATGGTTGAATGGTGCAAGAAATTTCGACAACGAAGAGAATCCACGAAGATTTGGCCCGTCCAGGACATGCTCGTGTTACAAGGTCAAATGAAAATTATAAGAACATCCGCCTTACAGTCCCGTCTTGCCCCGTGCGATTTCCATGTCTTTGGTCCTCTAAAATAATCACTAAAAAGACGGCTGACGCTGACGTCGAGTTTGCTGTTATGCAATGGTTCCCCCAACAACCGCAGGAATTACCAGACGGGAATATATAGATTACTGCACCAATTGGGACTCATGCCTTAATGTTCACGGAGATTTCTTTAAAATTATTTGAATAAAAATTGCTTCCCAGCCTCTAAACGTGATTCGCTATGCGATAGAGACTTTTCTGAGCGCTTTTGATTAACAGCCACGTGACAAATAGGCTCCATTAATACTTTTCAAATGGTAACCTAAAGTATGAGAAAAGAAACAATAGTTTTCAATTTTAAAAAGTCTTGGTCTGAGAAGATCACTTTTTCGAGCTTTTCTTTAAAGAACTTCAATTACTCGTTGTTTAAAAAAAAAAAAAAAAAAAAAAGCTGTGACTGCAGATAATGGTTTTACCCATAACCCTTTGCAATCATTTTATCTCCGAGGCCAACGAGAGACAGGGCACTCAAAAGTCACATGATCATCGGGGTCCGGCCAACAATTCTTCCTTCATTGTCTCCATCTTGGATTTTAACAATCAGTATTTTTTCGTTTGTTGGAAACAATGAAAGATGATTTGTCGCCCGGACCCCGATGATCTTGTGATTTTTGAGTGTCCTGGCCTGTCTCTCGTTGGCCTCGTTTTATCTCCGATCCTACAAGGCAGAAAAGAACATACGGACAGTTCATATTATACTTAGCGCATTTGGGAAGATTCGCGTGCACAATGCACATGAGATGCGACAGTTGGAAGAGTTGCAGGTGAACGAATAGGCCAACTTAATAGAATTTCGTCCGGGTTTTTTTTCTCAAAAAACTTTATATTTGCAAATCGTATTCTGATTTGTTCAATAGTAATCTTGTTTATATTATATTTACGAAATATTTTTGTTAGTTAGTTTACATTTTTTTAATAGAAAGATAAAGTTTATTCTTTCATGCTTTCATATTTTTGTTAAAAAATACGTGTTAGTTTATTCTAAAGGAGTGAATCGCCAAGAGTGAACTAAACGCATGTAATACTCGCTAGCTAATAATCTTGAAAATCATACATTCATTTTCCATCATTTTTAATTTAAGTTTTCGAACGCACACTCTTCGCGTTTGATTTGCGCTTTAAAATGGTTTCTGATGAGATTCATGCCAAACCCCCAATTTCTACACTTGCATATGAAAGGGCATTGTGGTTTTTGAACAGATGTGATGCTTAGAAATCTATTTTTAATCACATCCACAGCGGCATGCACTGTTGAGTAGATTTGCATACAGACGTGTTCAGATGCTGTCAAGTGAACGAGATTCAAATCTAAAATCGAAAACTAGAAGCGAAACCATTTAATTAAAGCACACCTGGAAAATATACTGTTCTTGATTCCAAGAATGCAATTCTTCATGTAAATTTAAATTCGCTAAAAAAATGAATTGAAAATACAAACAATTATACAAGAAAATACCCTCAATTTATATTAGAATAATGAAAATGACACTTTTTCCTTGACTTATAATTCACGGGTAGCGAGGTGTGGGTGCCAAACGCCATTTGGTGCCCTACGTCGTTTTCAGAGAAACTGAAAAAAATCCGATAAAAAATGGAGGGGTAGGCATCCTGATTGCTAAAACTCCGCCACGTGTAGCCAGTCTTGCATGAAACAATGCTTCTCCCAAAATAAGGGATATCCTCTTGCAAATTAACTGCATCTCCCATAATATCCGGTGGAAACCATTGGTATCGGACCACCTGTTGGAAATGGATCTAAACGTGGGCAACCCCAAGAGCGGTCACGTGACTCGAGTGCTGTTACTCAACTAAACCACGTTCTCTCTCCGCGAACGTGAGGCTAGCTATAAAAGTTGCTGCTTCATTTCATAAAAATATATTATTGGTCTTACATATATTCCTTTTTTAATTTTATTAGTTGCTTTTTGTTTGCATGTTTGCATTTATAGTAGCTACTTCACGTCTCAATTCCAAAAAATGAACACAAGGTACAGTTGATATAAACAGTTAATTGAATAGAATGAGTTGAATATTCATTTTGAAAGCGAATTTTTCGATATTTAAATTTTTTTAAAAAACTTCGAAACTATCACACAGTCTAAGTTAAACCACAAATGAAAGAGAATATCCTATTTTAAACCATCATGATTTAAATGATCGAACCCGTGAACGTACGTCCAGCCATTCAGTGAGTCAGAGTACGTGGAGTCTCCTTGTCAGACCGATAACACTGCTCTGCATCAAAATTCTCCCGTCCATAAAAATGTGATTTCTCTACGTTTTTATGTCTGCTGAAACGAATCTGAAAACATGATTAAACAGAGTATAAAACAAGATTAAACAGAGTATAAAACAAGAT
>JAHWFO010012523.1:1574801-1589066 GCA_023313115.1 Rhysida immarginata
AAACAAGATTAAACAGAGTATAAAACAAGATTAAACAGAGTATAAAAAAAACGACTTTCATGAAACTTTTACTATCGCCTAGCTATATCAGTCCATATCTTGAAAATTACTAAACCGATTTTGATGAAACTTGGACTGTTCCCTAAGTTGAAAGATACTTAAGCCAATAAAAAAGAATTATTGCAATTCGATTTCTAGTTTCTGAGTAATACGTGGACAAACATATATACACACACTTATGAAATTTGGCACTCTTGTTTAGAAGCCCGCATAGACTAACATATACGAATATTATGCAATTCCAACAATATTACATACATACGAGTCGAATTGATAACCACCTTTTTTGACGTCGGTTAAAAACTGCTTATTAATAGGAACCATTCCTATTTCTCCACAGGCAGAAACACAAACAAAGGACATCAGTGGTCAGCTATGTTTTCCCCTTTATTTTGCTGTTGAGATGTAAAGATTTTCCACAGAAACCTATGGGAAACGGCGCATAGGGTATCTGAACTCTTCAGCATCCGAAAGCCATTTCCGTATGGATTAAGTTCGAATACCGGGGTACTACTGTAGTTTTTCCTGTCTATTTTTATATAAAACCATATTTCTTTCAAAAGTGGTGGCCGAAAGTGTCAGGGCGCAGATCTCGTCGCGGGTTCGAATCTCGCAGTAGCGAGAAAGTTTGTATTTGTTCTTTCTAACCCTACTGACAGCCTTCAATCCGCATTTGTACAGCTAAACATGCGTGAAAAAAATTGGAGGGCTTCATCCTAAAGTGCATCGGTATGAGAATGACTGTAAATGATGATTATTTGATTAAACACAGTGACTATCGAATACAGTAGAATCTCGATAAAATTCGAATAAGAGAAATTTTTTGTGAAGGAAAATAATTTGAATGAAACAGATATACGTATAATCAAGTACTGCACTTAAAAAGCTAATTAGAATTTAAAAGGTTGGTAATTTTTGCCTCCTTCATAGCATGAAGCATTTACACGTCTACTAAGAGTGAAAACCAATCAGACCCACTCATGAAAACTTCTAATAGAGAAGAGATAAACTGACACCAATTCGATTTATAAATTGACAAAATTCGATTTGGGGGGAGTTTATTTGCGTTAACTTCGATTTATAGAGGCTAAATTTCCTCCAAAAAATTTCGATTTATGGAGGTTCTATTACCGTAATTTCTGGGCTACCAGCCGCACTCGTCGTAAGGGCCGCGGTGCACAAAAATGCTTAAAAATACTTACGTAAAAAATATGTATATCGTAAGAGCCGCAGCTCAAAAGCAATACGATCTTATCTTTGCTGAATATTATTAAAAAGACTTTATTAAACAACTTAACTTTACTTGTGAGCCTTCTTTATAAAATAAGGTGTGAAATACGTTTTATATAAATAGGCCTAATCATATAAGCCTAATTTGATAGGTAACATTGTGTGCAAAGGAGAAAACCCCTTATCGTTTTGTTTATTTTTGAGAGCATCTGAAATTCAACTCATTCTGTCGGCGATATCTTTCTGAATTTTCACGATATACGGTTGGGTTTTTTATAAGGGTAGCTCTAATAAATTATGCAAAAGACATTTTGGTAACGCTTGCGCATACGCAGTTAAATATTATTTAGTAAAATGGCTCTTATTTCATCAAATATTCAATATTTCTATATTCTGATTGCAAGGTGTGTTTGTTAAGTTTCCTGAAAATGACATTGCATTGGGTTGAAAACCCCCCCAAGTTAAAAACAAAAAACTTACGATAAAATTACGATTTTTTTAAAGAAACCTTTATATCCCCATGAATTTACGCGCTATTCGCATACAAATGAACACAGATAAGTAAAAGAAGCCTCATAATCATATCCTACAGCTAAATGCATTTCAAGCATTGTAGGGTAATCCCAAACATTATTTTTTTGTTTAATCTGTTGCTGGCCCCCTATTTGCCTTCGGGACAAAACCTTCGCTGAAATATATGAGGTATAACATGCTCTTTACACTCCTGAAATTTCAGGATAATTCGTCAAATATTTTTCTAGATATTCGACAAAAAGTCTAAAATCAAAGGTGTTCATATTATTATGTCCAAACCCTGTATATTTGTGGACATATTTTTATGAACTTTTTTTATTTATTTATTTATTTATTTATTTATTTATTTATTTGATGGAATCCAATGGAATCCATCCAGAGGCCGACGAGTTGGGTCTCTGGATTGACCATGGATTGATGGTCGCAGCAGCCGGGTGGTGGGGGTGAAGATCGTACGTCACCGATGGTCGCCCATTCAGTGACTAGCCGTGCCTGATTTTGCTTAATTTCACAGAATTGCCATGTTCCGTGAAGCCCAACTTAAACGCTGTATCCCGTTTTTCAATTAATAAACATCATTAATGTTAAAATATGTTAGAGATAACGACTGTTTAAAATGGCGCTATCGTGACTAAAGACTAAAGATTTCGCATACAAAATATATAATTTTTATTCTAGAAAGAACGAGAATATTTCAATCTTTTTGATTGGTAAATATACAAGATAACCTAAAAAATTCAAATTCGTTAAGTTTATTTAATTTTTTAGGTAAAAATAAATCCTTGAACTTCAACCTTCTGCCAGGAGTGGGGTTCGAACCCACGCCCACAAACGTGGACCAGATCTTAAGTCTGGCGCCTTAGACCACTCGGCCATCCTGGCTATAAATTTTAAAATATTCTCCTTTATTATTACCGAAATTTATTTATGACATTTTAATGTTTAAATTTATTTGAGTGTTAAAACGAATTTATTTTGCGAATAGCATAAGAATTAAAAAGGCTTGATAATATCTAGCATGCTAATACTATTTCGAAAACCAAAAGCTACCTTAGGATTTTGATTGACTAAAATAATTTTAGGATTTTGATTACGATATAATTAATGTTAAGACTAAAATATTTGTCATTCAGTTGCTTCATTCTGTATCTCTGTATCAAAAGGGAGGAAGGTGGGAGGTTAACTCTCCTCGGAAAAAAACAAACGGTACATCCAGTGAAAAGCTTCACAGCCACCATCTTATTTAATTTAAATCCATACGTGTATCAACGGATTACGAAGAATTTATTGTTTTCTATAATTCAAGGTACAAATCACGGTTTGTTAGGTCTTGTTCACTTTGACAAGCTACTCAATAACTGCTAACCTTGTGAAAAGTTTCGTTAATCATAAATGTTTGTGCATTTCGTTGTAATAAGCAAAAGCATTATAATTTTATTATAATTCAACCATTGAATAAACATCGTGTGCCAAGTATCACCAAAATAACACCGATCAAATGCCATTTTTACTTTAAAGAACATTAAAATTTGAACAGTTTAAATTTATGAGACATTTTATAATATTTTAATAGACGTTTATATTATTAAATCTTATATACGTGCATCAGTTCTCTTTAAAATCGTACTGCTTAATTAACATGGCCACCCTTACATATTAACACCACCATACTATTAACATATATAAAAGAATAATTATTCTTCCACCATGGATATACATGTATAGCCCTACCAAGATCCTGAATAGAGGTCTCTAATGCCACACCCCACCGCGAGCAGTGAAGTCTAGTGGAGAAAATGAGAATTAACAATTTTTTCATTCCTTGCATATAAGTTTTATGTATCGATTAATTTAATCACTTAGAAATCAGAATTCGCTCTGTTTAACATATCTTTTATTTCGTGTAATTTAAGTGTTAATAATATTATCTGAAAAGAGGTAAAACGTTCCATAAAACACGGCGTCATATTCTTTTATTTATGCTTTTATTCATTATTATCGTAGTTTAAACAAAATAATTGGTGAGAATTATATTAAAGATGCTAATAAATGTGAGTTTAACATAAGCAAATTAAAATTTTAATCAGAGTAAAAAATATATGAATTTTTCTATCGGGTATTCATATTTCCTTGAGTGCAGTGAGCATGGTGCCATCTCTTGATAAATCACAGAAACGACTTCTCATTTGCTCTTTCAGTTTCTTTTAAACCATGTACAAATCATAGATTTGTGCGCTCAATCTATTTTGAAGTTGAATGACTCATTCCACGTTATCTTTTTTGAAAGTCAAATCTTGCATTTTTTTGAAACTTTCAAGAATTTTTCAGGAATTAGAGTTAGGAAATAATTCAGGACATTGATACACGTTTATAAACATAGTAAATGAAATATAAAACATTTTTTATACTCAATATAAACAAACCACTGCTAAAAATATAACACTTATCTTGTGATTCTTTACCTTGATTTTACTGATTAATATTTTTAGTTTATTCTTTTTATTACTTTATAATTTACAATTTTTATTGATTTAATATAGTCACTACGTTAAAAATGGTTTTGAAATATTACATTTATTTTATGATCATTTCCCTAGTTTATATTTAATAATATTATAGTTATTCTTTTACATAGTGTATTACTTATAATTTTTATCCTTGTAAGCTGTTATTGGGATATGCAAAATTACAAATAAAAAAATAAAAAAAAATAAAAAATTGTAAAATGATGAATAAATAAAAGTTATTATAAAGTTCACCAATAAAAAATGACAGTAAAAATCGAGGAAAATCAGCAGAGGAAAATCAAGGACTGTTCACCGCCTGTGAGAGGAAAAGATAGAAAATAATTCGAACAATCAAAAGTTCATAAAAAAGACAAGTTTTCATACAAGTAGAATATGAAACGGAATTGATGAACTTTATAATAACTGTTATTTACTGATATAAAAGTTTTTTCACATTTCATTTACTTTGTTTATAGGTTATTTTGTTTATTAGCTATAACATCCATAACACAGAGCAATCACATAGAAAATTTAACGCGTAAAAATTAATAGTTTACATCTACAGGGTGGGCCAAAAGTCTGTTACCATCCATGCAGTTTCAAAACGAGTGGAGATACAACAAATTTGTTGCAGGCAACATATAGAAAATTAGGTAGAGGCTAAACAATGATGGTGTCAAATTTGACCTTTGACCTCGAATTTTGCACTTTGCAATGCTTATTTATTTTTTTTTCGGTCAATCCAAAATTTTAACTAACAATTAAGTCCAACACAGCGGGTCTGTGTCGTTCTCTTAGCCGAGGCAGGACTCTTCACTTGCCCGTTGATTCCTATCACCATTACTGGCGAATACTTTCTGTGCCCAAGATGTATGCCACTTTACCAGCATCAGTAAATGATTTGAAACAGCGAATTCAGCAGGCTTGTACAGATATAACACCATTATGATGTTAAATGTGATGGGTTCTGTGAAATTCCGTGCAGAAAGACACCACATTGCTATAGAAGGACACCACATTGAGCGTGAGCACTGAAATTTCATTTTCTTGTAGTGAGTATATTTTTACGCTTACTTTTAATATCTCTCTTTCTTTTTTTTTAAACCAGCGTTTTGAGCTCTACAAGTGTACAATTGGAAATTTTTCTCTAACTGTAACGGTCGCAAAGTTGCAAGGTCCAATGTGTAAAATTCGAGGTCAAAGGTCAAATTTGACACAAGCATTGTTTAGCCCCTACCTAACTTCCCTATGTTGCCTACAACCGATTTGTTTTATCTCCACTCGTTTTGAAATTGTATGGGTGGTAACAGACTTTTGGTCCAGCCCGTACTTCAACACTGACAATCTCTCTCTATATGTAAAGAAGGATGTTTGTTTGTTTGTGGGTTTGTGTGTTTGTTTGTTTGTTTTTTATACAAATCTACAGTTTATTCCGATCTTGATAAAATTTCGCATACATGACCTTCAAAGCATGAGGAAGGTCACTGTCTACCTCAGATTTCGAAAAAATAATAATTATTGATAAAAAATCGACATTCATGGTTATGGCAGGGCATATTAATGAGAAATATCTCATGACCAACAATGCAAGCAAAATTTGTGCAACAATAGGTACCAACAATGGTGTCAACACGCAATTCACCAATAACAATGAGCACAAAATTATTCAAAGAATTATAACAATGAACATAAATGATGATGCAATGACAGAACATTTGTTTCCAAGAATTATGAATAAGGCAGTGGTTACGTACAGTGCAACCTTGTACGCCTTCCGTTCAATACAAAGGAAGTGGCTAGCTATACCGCCATCTACCAACACTTTCAGACTCCAAACTTTCTCTAATTTCGAAACAAGCAATATGGCAGATTCCCATCGCTTAGTGGAAAAATGCAACGTTTCAAACAATTTTATCTTAGCTTTAAGCAGCTAATATGGGATAGAATGAATATTGTTAATTGGGAAAAACTTTACCATCTTCCCTATCTGGTTAAATTGAACTATCTGACCACGACGCAATAGTAGCCGCCACTTCTACAATACTAGTACGTGGACGCTAACGCTTCGCTCACGGCGACCCCGAATTATAAACATACCCCCAACATATTTGGTTACAGGGGGCAGTTGGTTTCCCCTCGGCCGGTTACAGGGGCAGTTGGTTTCCCCTTCTACAATACTAGTACGCGGACGCCATCGCTTCGCTCACGGCGACGTCGATTTATATACGTACCCAACCTATTTGTTTACAGGGGGCAGTTGGTTTCCCCTCGGCCGGTTACAGGAGGCTAATGATCCGTATATTTTAGTGATCACAGAAATGGCTGCCAGAAAGTTACGGGACCTCATTTTATGGTTAAACCTAAATTAACCTCAGTTAACCTAACCCAACACTAGAACGCTCAAAAAATGCTGGCTTACCTTTAAGGCATGGTTCCTTTCGACAATGGCTAATCATCCAGAAAGCAGAAAAAAAGAAAATCTGAAATCCACACGACCGTGACATGCCAATTGTGTGGTTGCTATAACAACAGCTAGCCAAAACACGCCCTCTAATGTCGGAATCCATACAATACTGTTTTGATTCTGTCGGCAGATGGCGGTACAGCTTGCCACTTCCTTTGCATTGAACGGAAGGCGTACAAGGTTGCACTGTACGTAGCCACTGCGTATTAATAATGAACAGGAAATGGATACAATAGATGATATAGATAGAGCAGTCTCTCTCGATGAGGCAAAGGAGGTACACGTGTCTTCCTTCAGCTCCCTAACAAGCGTTCGGGAACACGTCAACTGGACGAGTGCAACTAGACGCTGGTCAAGTGGACGAGAGTCTACTGGACGAAAACCAAGTGGGCGACGGTAAAACTGGACGATAACCAAGTGGACGACGAAAATTTTATAGCTTAAAAATAAAAACTTTACCTTTCTGTTTTTTGATGGACATTTGGACGACAGAAATATTTTAAAACTTCAAATTTTAAAAATTTTTTATTATAACTTAATTTATTTATTATTTTATTATTATTACATATTAATATCTATGAACTAATACAACATGATATTTTATTATGTTTTTTTAACTAAATATATTTATTTCAAGGAAATATGTCCTTGTTTCTGACTTAAAATATAGGATTCATATAAAATAAATATACAGAATTAAGTACCAAAATCGGAGGGAACCTCTAATCTACAAGGAGATTTGAAATATCGGATACGTATTTCGGCTATCAAGTAGCCATCTTCAGTGATGAGACAAAAGTCAACTCTAATAAATATACTATCAGATCAGGAAATTAATGCAATAAAAATACTTTCGAAAAAGAAAGCATGCAAAGTAAGTTATCGTTTCAGATGAGGTTCTCTTTAATCTGTGGTTCTAACCACAGAATCTTCGCATTTTTATCAACGGCAACTGCTGTGTGATACAATTCATATTTAAATCATTTTTTCTCAATTAGCTTAGAAAGCTAATTATGATAACATTGTCCAATTATATTAACCCAGAAACGACGTATTAGTCATTTACCATTAGATTTTTTTCACTGAAGAATTTATAAAGTTATAAAAATTACTTAAAAATTATTATGGCCCGATAAATAAATATACGAAGTTATATGATAGTTACAAAACTGTTTTAATGCATAATATTTCAATACATTGTTCAATTATATTGATATTTTTTAATGCAAACAACTAGGAATTAAAATTAAAACGGACGGCAAAATAAAGTTGGTATTTATAGTTGGCTTTTTTTTTTAAATTATAAAATTATCGTCGTCCACTTGGTTATCGTCCAGTTTTACCGTCGCCCACTTGGTTTTCGTCCAGTTGACATCGCCCAGTTGACTATCGTCCAGTTGACTTTCGTCCAGCTGTGACGTACCCCAAGCGTTCAGACGAAAGGGGAAAAGTGATTGTGTTGCTTTGTGTGTGTGTATTTACCTACAAGCGCAATTATCCCGGGCAACGCCGGGTCCTCTGCTAGTCTTTCTATATATATAAAGAAGGATGTTTGTTTGTTTGTTTGCTTGTGTGTTTGTGGGTTTGTATATTTGTTTCTTATGCAAATCTACAGTTTTATTCCGATCTTGATGAAATTTTGCATACTTGACCTTCAAACCATGAGGAAGGTCACTGTCTACCTCAGATTTAGGAAAAATAATAATTATCAATAAAAAAAATCGATATTCATGGTTATGGAAGGGCATATTAATTAGAAATATCTCTTGACCAACAATGCAAGGCAAAGTTTGTGCAACAATAGGCCCGTCGTGTTCGCATCAACAATGGTCTCAATGCGCAATTCACCAATAACAATGAGCACAAAATTATTCAAAGAATTATAACAATGAACATAAAATGATGATGCAATGACAGAACATTCGTTTCGGTGGGGGGAGGATAAACTGTAGAATAGTTTGTAGTTCAACGAATATTTTTAGTAAAAATTGATATTTCAGGGAAATACAGAAGGTCAGGGGAATGAAAAGGAGGGTCGTCCAAACGCCCCGAACCCCCCTTAATTACGCCCCCGATACAAACATTGTGCTTTATATGCATAGAAGAAGTTAGGCTAAAGATCGATAACTGCATACAATTATGGACTTAAAAACTTTGCTGGAAACATCATGTGATGTATGCACTGAATAAAGCGAAATAGACCACGTTCAGTCTGATTGCTCTCATAGGCCGCAACAGTACCTTTGGCATCGACAACCGGCTTCTTTTTTAGAATCGATTATTCAAACAATCCTGATTTACAGCATGCCAGCTGGGACGACCATATCCAGAAGTAGAAGTGGCGAAATTCAATCGTTTCTGAATTGTACCCTGAGGGTAATTGCCCAATTAAGCAGAACTGCGAAGAATCAGTCCATGCACAGCGATTTTTGAATGATGCACAGTTATAAATTTGGTAAGACTTACAAAAGATGTACATTGGCAAGGCATCCAAAATATCTTGAAGGATATGCTGGAGAAAATGAAGTGTCTCAGTAACGACTTGGTTACGGGAATTTGGAAGCACGCTCGGGATGTGAGGTGGTATAAGAAGTATCAAAAGCCGAAGCACATTCTAGATGTTAAATTTGAAGACGATCCTTTCCGGGTTACTGGATAATGTGAAATCCCTCTTTGACATGTTATTGCTTTTTTTGTGTCGTTGTGTTCTAGGCTGACAGTCTTCAGTCTTATTAAGTAGCGGAAGAATCGAGCACTTATTAGATCCACTTTTGTTAGTTGGTTTGCTTAAGTTAATACAGGATGTCCGAAAAATTACTGTGCACTGAAAATGGTGGAGTGAAATTTGTAGTTATACTTATGGCAGTTTTATCTACAAGAGGTGCTAGAAATGTCATCCTGCGACTTGAAGACATGTCTGCAATCGACGCTGCATGTTTTCACACACTTAATGGAGGTTTGCTGGAATTTAGAATGACATTGCAGTTTCACTCCACCATTTCCGGTGCACAGTAACTTTTCGGACACACTGTATAAAGGGAACTACAGAGGGCTGTTAGGGATCTATGGTAACAAGTTACAGAAGGCCAGAAAAGACGGAAAACCCCTTTCGCCACCATCGAGTGTGTTCAATCTGGTAGACATGCATCGCTGCTATTGCGAATAAATAAAGGGCTCGGCTCTTGGTGCAGTCGCTTAAGTAAACACATGCCTCATGTAGTGTGACCACGTAATTCCACTTTCATCCGCCAGGTATCGTTCATACAGTTTACGGCAATTGGTCTGTCGCTCTTGAACATGGCGCGGCAACAACTTATGAATGTGACTCTTGTGTCGCTTCTCTAGTTGTAAATCACGATTGATAATTGTATATACCGTGTACATAGATGTTCCGCAGGTATGTGTTAGAGCTTGTACATAGATGTTCCATTTCCATAAATGTGCAATGACCCGTTGTGTTGGTGAATTACATCCGATTACGAGAGCCCGAACTTTCCAGATGATATCAGGAGTACAGCTGGTGGATGGTCTCGGATTGGCCTGCTTTTTACCCTCAGGAGTGGCACCGTTTCTGGCTTTGCCAACTTCATTTAGTACACGTGATATTCCTTTCTTGGATGCTTCTTGCATGCTTTTATAATTTCGGAATAGCTGAATTTGACGTCGGAAAGGGCTATTATGTAGCCCTCCAAATACTTGTCAATTTTCGATGGCATAATTCAACGTTTTTAGCTTGCTGTTCGAATACTAACAACTATTTTAATATCTGCCCTAACAATGCTCCACGTGATAGCTAACGTGTAATGAACACGCGCGCCACATTTAAATATGCTAATTCTTACCATAGATCCCTAACAACCCTATGTATATAAACTCATTGAAGATCATGTATATAAACGCTCAACAGCTGGACGAGTTTCAACTAGCACCGTCATAGAATATCTTTTATGCAAAAGTCTATACGAGAAATTTCTAATAATTTCATGGTGATCAGTATTGTTGAAACAGTTAACAAAATGAAAAAACTGGGTTCTGGAATTAACAATATGGTAGACATATCAATGGAAAAAAATTTGAAGGAAAAACTTAAATTGAAATTTTACGTCTATCCACTATATTAATTTCTTTTGTGGATGATAATTTTTTGCTCAAGGATTGTGATAGGATGGATACTACACTTGTACACAAAATGATTCACCATGACATTAATCAATTAAACAATTGATATACTCAGAATGACTTAAAATTTAATCAAAATAAAACCAAGATATTACTATTAGACAGAAAAGCTGATTGTGCTGACCAAACTTGCAAAATTTTAGGAATAGTCATCGATAATAAAATGACATTAACCCCTATGATTGAAAATATTATTATCGAATTGAATCGACTGAGCTTCTTATTAAAGCGTCTGAGAACGATATTAACGATTAAAGAAATGATTAAGATAATAAAGGCACTCTTAATCCCAAAATTACAATATGCTATTCTAATATGGTCGGCGGCTGCAGATAAACAGGTATACAAAGTTCAGACGGCATATAATAATGCAATACGTGCGGCCGTTCATCTCACTAGATATGTTTCGATTACTGAAATATGTAAGACACATAGTATACCAACATTAAGCAAATTAATTATGTATGCCAGACTGAAGGAATTATATCATGCTATTTCTCAAGACCAACATCCAATGCATCATGTAAAAGATTAGTTTAATGATAGTCCACATACTGGTCAGACTCAAAGGTTTAAAATAGTCCCGCCGTACATTATAACTAAATTTAAATCGGCGTTCTTTCCATATAATGCACTTTCAACATGGAACTCTTTGAACATAAAATTAAAAGCCGAAATTTTATTATGTAATTATGATAAGTGTTATAACCATGATCAACATGTCGCGAGAATATTTCAGCAATATGTCGAAGGATAAATGAAAAAATTATCCTATGTTTGTAAAATATCCTCTGTTGGGATGCAACTTTAAATAATAATAATAATAATAATAAATTCCGCGACCTGGATTCGAACGAGGGACCATGAGTTCGTCGCCTCTGCCAGCTTAGGCCAAGTTTTTTTTTTTTCATCTGTTGTATATTAAATTCGTGATGGGTGGAAATAGTGCATCAACACACAAGTGATTGAAAGAGAAGGCAATAACATTGTATGTCGTAGCCTGTTTTCTATATATCTTATATTCAAAGCATCCATTTGCATATTCCTGAAGACAATCAGATCTAGAAAATTGATGATGTTGTTGGTTTCTTTTTCCTTGGTATATTGCATACACCTGCGGGTATAGTGTATACATCTCCAATGGGTTCCGCACGCCTGTGGAAACCATTGAAGGCATCTAAAAGTTCGCGGCATTGGCGACTCTCTTGTCGAAAACGATGAATATGTCGTCAACGTATCTAAATTTGGATACTGTCGGGTTGGAGTGATTCACAGATTTGACGTAACAGACTTTTATATATTGGAGAAATACTTGGAGTCATTAGCACTCCATTGGGAACGGAATAAAAGTTATCATTAAAACAGAAGCAGTTTTGGTCACGCAGAACGTTGAGGATTTTGCTGGCATCAGTCCAGGTTTTCTATATCGTGAGCGAGATCCAATAATAGTTTTAGAATATTACCCTGAGGACAGTTACCCAGCTAGATAGGAGAACTGAAGAATCCACAGCGAATTTAAAATGACACAGTTTTGGTTTCAGTTTGTGTTCTATTACCGTATTCATATCTTGTTCATTCGGGTTGCTAATCTAATAATCTTGTTTCCTAATAATCGTGCGACATCATAATTTCTACTACATTTAGACCAACAGGGCCAATCGCAGACCACGCCTCCTTCATAGCTTTCCAAAAAATAGCAGTGGTCCTGATACGTTTGTCAGCAAGGAACAGTTTTAAAAACCTAAAAACGCAAATATCCATAGGGATGAAATCGAGTGCCTACTTCGAAATATCAGTGAACGGCATTTCATAAATTTCCATTACACGCTCCATTCGGACGATGTAAGCTACGCACTTCAAAACTTTTGACTTGACGTCTTGTCTTCATGAATTCATTTCATGATTTGCGTCCTTTCCACATAGCTGTAACGTTTTTCGCTCTAAAATGGATGATGTTGTTGGTTTCCTTTTCCTTGGTATAGTGTATACACCTCCAATTGGTTCCGTACGCCTGTGGACACCATTGAAGCATCTAAAAGTTCGCGGCATTGGCGACTCTCTTATCGAAAACGATGAATGTGTCGTCAACGTATCTGAATTTGGATACTGTCGGGTTGGAGTGATTCACAGATTTGACGTAACAGACTTTTATATATTGGAGAAGTACTTGGAGCCATTAGCACTCTATTGGGAATGGAATAAAAGTTATCATTAAAACAGAAGCAGTTTTGGTCACGCAGACCGTTGAGGATTAATTAATTTTGCGTGAATAGTAGGTGAATTAATTTTCGCATTTTTTCGATTCTTCACATCTCTAAATTGCCTCAGTAATAGTTAATTGCCATACATCGTTTTGAAAAGGTCTTGCGGAATTGGTATACCTAACCGGAGTGAGCTGTTTCTCCATTATGATGATAATAAAGCGCGAGTCCAATATTAGAGCCAGGTAAATTTTATTGAAAATCAACTAAATGGGTTAATTCTCAATGAAATCATTTTAACAGTAGATTAGTTTGAATGAAACTAAAAACACTTTGTCATTTTTCATATAAATAAGATAAATCTTTTTTGTTGGGATGATTGAGCCACCCTTAATGGAATACAGTGAAGAATGGTGGATGATAACCCATTTATTTCTGGTTGGGATGCAATTTGCCTTGAACTTAACAAAGGAATTACTCATTTGCTTGACTATTATTCGTTTTTGACGACTGGTTAAAGCTTGAGGACCATCAGGAGGATTGTCTAAATGTGGAAGTAAGTTCATTTTCACTTACTCTTGCTTATTAATTAAGGAAAACATTGAGGCATTAGTAATGTACGAACTTTGTTCTAGGGATTTGGCTGTCGCTAAAATCTCACTTCGAATGGATGAAAGGGACCGAGAGATTATCATTTGCCATAAATGAAGATCTGAAGAAAAAACCACTGACTTCAGTGAATCAGAATTTGGGAGTTTTCTTTGGATCTGATGCCAATGGGGACCACACACATCACTCAAAGAAACAGGTTACTTTTTAATTACGGTATCTATATACAGGGTGATTACAAAAGAGCTTCACAGTTTTAAAAATTTATTACATCTAAGCTATTCAGAATATAGATGCACCACATACGGATTCTTAAAGAAAAACACTTGAAGTTTATTGTGACACAGTTCAAGATATTCAATATGCCCCCCTGCATATATCAATGCGGTAATCGAATTCGTCCCAAACTCGCATTAACATGTCTCCATCAATCCCACGTATCGCTACCGTAATGCGTTCTTTCAGCTCGTCTAGGTCACGG
>JAHWFO010012523.1:1609066-1620926 GCA_023313115.1 Rhysida immarginata
TGAACCCGAGATGTAGGAGCAAGCGATGGAGCGTTGCTCGCGATATGTGGGGCATTCGTTACGGAAAAAATAGTGGTGTACTTTTAATCGAATGGCTGACTTTGCAAAATCATCATACTTGCTGAAAGAATCTTTAACGACATTTCGTTTCACAGACTTCTTCGGTGTTGACACCTTGCCTACTTCCTGACTCTGTAGATTGTCGCTGCCGAGACTCCGGTTAAATCCGTAACCAAATCTACGATGTCACTTACTGATTTACCGATTTCTGTTCTACCAATTTGCCGTAAACGTTAAGTATAATCTGCTTCGCTTTACTGCGGTAAAGTTTTCCTTTAATGTTCTTCACGTGGGAACTAGACGCCGCCATCTTGCATTCGAATAATCTCCACTACAGTAAGAGTTTATTTTTTTATTTTTTTCATTTCGTCAACTGGCTTTTTTATACGCAGATTTTTTATTATACCAATGAGAAAAAATATGAAATATGATTTCAGAAAGAATTTTGAACTTTATACATGTATACAGAAAATTATAGGAACTATTTCTTCATGTGGACGAACGGCAACCGCTACACTCATGATGTCACTCTCAACTGAAGTTGAGACGAGGTATATATTATTCAGTAGCGAAAGAATGGAGCTACTTATTGGTTTTATAATGTCGTAATTGTGTATCCCTTCATAATTTCTACATTTTTTGAGGTAGAAGCTTGAAATTCGGAATGTAGCTTCCTATGGGCATGTCCATCTGCACTATTTAGTTTGGTTTTGATTGGTACACCGGGGTCGGAATTACGGGGGTGGGATTCAGAGAGGACAACATATCTATGTGCTATTTAGGTATGTAAGGGCATGAAATTCAGTATCCAGATTCTTCTAGGCAAGATCTACATTATTATGATGTTTAGGCCCAGGTGTTCCATTGGGGTCGGATTTGCGGGGGTGGTAGTCACGTGGTCTATAGAACTATGCCAACATATGGCTTGTGATATAGCATACGTTCGGAAATGACGAGAAAGGAAAGAAAATACGAGCTTTTTTACATTTCCTACATATTACGTTCGAGAAATTAATTTTTTGATTAAAAAATTTGCTGAGAGGTACAAAATGCAGATAAAGGGGTAAAAATAGACGACTTCAGGATCTGCTACTTGCCTTACCCTACTCGGGGGGAAGGGAGAGGGGATTAATGTTTTTAATAAATGTATAAATGTATTTCTCCTTCACTGCTAAAGCTCCTCCTTGAAATGTTCACAAGATTTTATTTTACACACGAATAGAATCACCCTTCATCATTTCTACATTTTTTGAGGTAGAAGTTTGAAATTCGGAATGTAGCTTACTATGGGCATGTGCACCTTCGCTATTTAGTTTGGTTTTGATTAGCCTACTAAGGTCGGAGTTTTGGGGGTGAAAATTAGAGGGGACCAAAAGGCCTAGTGTATTTATGCATATAAAGGAGTGAACTTCGGTAAACAGATTCCTATAAGCAAAATCTCCATTATATGAAGATTTTTTTTCCCGAGGTATCCATGCCTTTTGACTCGGTGGCGGAAATGAATCGAAAAGATGGGGACTACATTGAAAAATAGTGTACCAACTCTGTCTGTAAAGGCATATGATATATCATACGTTCGGAAATGATGAGAAAGGAAAGAAGAAACGAGGTTTTTTTTTTTTTTTACATTTTCTACATATTGCGTTCGAGAAATTAATTTTTGTTTAAAAAACTTGAGGAGAGATAAAAAGTGCAGATAAAGGTGTAAAAATAGATGACTGCAGGATCTGCTACTTGACTTACCCTATTCGGGGGGGGGGGGGATAATTTCTTTTTAATATATGTATAAATGTATTTCTGTATCACTGCTAAAGCTCCCCCTTTCCCCATTGATATAATTTCAATAATATAGATAGATAGATAGATAGATAGATAGATAGATAGATAGAAGATTTGCTATGTCCTTTTTCTATAAGATAGGAGTTTATTACAATTATGAAAACCTATAAATAACTTTGATATTTAGCTCCCATAATTTTTTCTGTGTTGCATTAGAAGTTTCTATTGATGATTCATAAATTATTGTGTCTCTCTTTTTGATACCGTGTGGTTACAAAAAATAATTTCTTGAAAATGCCCCAACTTATGCAACTCTCCTCTGCTTGTTACTATTATTAAGGGGGTTATTTATTATTTTCTCATTGCTACAAATGATTTCTGCGTATTTCAAGTGCTTTATAAATTAGTATCTTCTCTCGATTTCTTTCGGCTCTTAAAATCATCAGAGTTTGATCTAAGGATAATAATCGGTGTTTGTTTTTATATACAGGAGTTGGACAAAAAAAATATGAACACCTTTGATTTTTGACAAAATCTAGAAAATACTCGACGAATTATCCTAAAACTTCTGGGGTGTTAACAGCATGTTAAACCTCATATATTTCAGCGAAGGTTTTGTTCCGAAGGCATATAGGGGGCCAGCAACAAATTGAAAAAAAAATTATGTTTGAGATCAACTTGTAAAAATTAATGCTTGAAATACGTTGTAGCTGTAGCATATTATTCTTACTTATCTGTCTTCATTTGCAAGAGAATAGCACGTATGTTTTTTGTTTATAACATACAGGGTTTTGTAGGAAACTTGACAAACTACAACAGAGACAACAGTCTGCAATCAGAATATTAAAATATTAAATATCTCATGAAATATGAGCATTTTTACTAAGTAATGTTTAACTGCGCATGCGCAAGCAAATATATTGAAAATTTAGAAAGATATCGCCGATAGAATGAGTTGAATTTCAGTTGCTCTCAAAAATAAACAAACCGAAGAAATCTCCATGAATATAGTGCTATTCTCATACAAATGAACACAGATAAGTAAAAGAAGCCTCATAATCATAAGTTACAGCTACAAAGCATTTCAAGCATTATTTTTTACAGGTTGATCCCAAACATTATTTTTTTTGTTCAGTTTGTTGCTAGTCCCCTATTTGCCTTCGGGACAAAAACCTTCGCTGGTATATAAGAAGTGTAACATGTCCTTTGCACCTCTGAAATTTCAGGATAATTCGTCAAGTATTTTTCTAGATATTCGATAAAACGTCTAAAATCAAAGGTGTTCATATTACTTTGTCCAACCCCCCCTCTAAATGGTCAGCATATGCCGACTTCCCATCTTTGTTCATCCACGAGCGTCTATGTTCATTAAAACGTTCTCAAAATAACCGTTTAGTGAACCCAATCTAAAATAATCCATAATCAGCTCATATGAGTTGGTGGACGCCTGATTTCTTATAATCGTCTACTTCATCTCCACGTCTCCTAGCGTTGAAAACATACTTGCTGTTATTACCAGTCAGCCATTGCTCCCTGATTAGTGGATATTCATTTCTGCTGTAGTATATATTCTGTTGTCACCTGTAGTATATATTCTGTTGTCAGCCATTGCTCCCTGATTAGTGGATACTCATTTCTGCTGTAGTATATATTCTGTTGTATATATTCTGTTGTCACCAGGCTTATGCAACAAGTTGTTTAATTTTTTTTATTGATTTTTTCAGCAATATAGCACAGCATAAATATCATAAACAGCTCATGAGCAGTGCATTCGCAACTGACATAATTATAGCTGAAAGAGGATTTACTCAAAGAAACCTTTTAATAAAGTTTACAAGAAATATCTTCTTAGACGCTTTAGTAAAAAATGAACTATTTTAATATTCATTAATTAAATGCAAATAATTCCTCAGCCACAGTTTAATCTTTCCGAAGAATTTTTATTCGTTTTCAATTACATTATTCCAATCAATTTTTCGATTTACATATGTTTCTGTTCAGTTTATTTATCTTATTTTGATTTTCTGGAAATTTTATTGAACTGGAATGACCGAGTGACTGCATTAATTTTTATTAATAAACTTTATTTCCTTATTTAGCGCCTCTATTTGGCTGTTATATTTCATGAATTGCTATTTATATTTCAACATTACTCGTAACATTTCATTACTTATATCCATTATCCAACACTAAATGGAAGATTGCAATAGTCTTCAATGCCTAATAGGATAGTACGGTATATCAATGATAAATGCATAATAACTGAATATCATTTGACCCAAATAATTTTAAATAAAATATAAAAAATGTTATTTACTAGAGACAAGCAGAATAAATTCTCAAACGGATATGTGGTCGCTTAATGTTGAACTATTCAGAACTTCCCTCAAGTAATTCTTGTCCACTTTGGCATTCATAGGCTTTCTAAAGATCTGAGAGCATTTCCGGTTTCACCTGTTCGGAGACTTCCATTTTATTACGTGAATGAGCCGTCACTAGAGATTAGTCCCAACATAACATAAAATCTTAGCCTTTTTTGGCACTTTTTAAAAATACATGGTTGTTTTAAAATAAACTTGCATTATGTTCATTGCTCATTTGGATTTGCATCTAATGAAAGACAAACGAATGGATGGTTAAGTTCGATATTTTTCAGTATAAACAGTTGTAAATTGCCCCTGACACACATTTATTGATAGTTTCTTGATAATCTGAGTTTTCGTGGTTCGTTGCGCGGCTAAACTTAAGCATAAAACCGAGTGAAGAGGATTTAAAAAGTGAACTTTTTTTAGCTCTTATCGTAACTCATTTAAAGTTCGTTGATTTATAACACTTTCTAAACGTAAGCAACTTCAGGTTTCTAGTCTATGGTAGGAAATGTCTCACTCAGGTTTAAACATGACAACCAGTTTTCCAGCGACGGGCCGTCTCTCCGCCGTTTTTATGTTTTTCTGCCCAGACTCTCTTGCATTCCTTGTGTTCACAGGCATTGTGAGGTAACATAATTTTGCCTTCCCGACTCAACGGGCATTTATTTAAGAACCTGATGCTAGAAAAGCGGTGAAAAGGGGTCCCCCATTCAACAGTGACCGACGCGATTTCCAGTTTTCCTTCTCCTTCTGACTCACTTGTCGCGCATAGACAAGCAAAAGGGGCGGGTGAAACCCACCCAAGAATTAATTAAGCGAAGGAAAAAATAACAGAGTGAAAATTTTAAAGGGTATTTCTTTAAAAATTCATTAAATTTACAGCGTTTAGTATTACAATTTGCTTTACTGTACGATGGCACTACACTAGGTAAGGCTGCGTGCGAGTCGAATAATTTCAAGAAAACTTTGATTTGAACCATTCGAACATGTTATCAAATCTACATTAAAACAATTCGAAATGAATTGATCTGTTTCTCGAGTCATTCGAGCCTTTATCGAATTCATTTGAACTAGCATTGAAGTTTGGCTGCTGTAACGAATTGTGTGATTCATTCAATTAATTTGTATTCAACAGCTTTTGAATACCTTATTCGAAACCTATTCGAATGGTCTTTGAATATTCCTTTCGAAACCATTTGAACATATTTCTTTTGAACATACCTTAGTTTTCTTCACTTTTCTCAACATATTTGTTGTAATTTTCCGTATGAAAGACCTAGATAATTAATTTGGTTCCATTTCTAGCACTATTGTTCTAACGTTAAAGTTAACGCTGCAGTCGTACGCGTATGAGTGGTTCTGAAATCTTTGAATTTCAATTAGGTATTTTAACTAATTGAAACTGCATTTACAATGTCCCCGAAGATTTCTAATGGATTAGTCCGCCATAAACACCGAAATGAGCTATTATTTGTAAGTAGTTATAAGCTTTTTTTCGGATGTATTCGAAGGTTTCGAATGGTATCGTTCGGATAAAACCAATTCGAGCTTACAGGAGTGATCAGCCTCCTTGAATCGAATTAATCGAATGGATTTGATTTCAATTCAAGTGTTTTTGAACTTTTTCCGAATCCATTTAAAATTATATTTGTTTCATTTGAAGCAGAATTTGTGGTTTTCAAATGAATTCGTCTGCACCCTTATTCGACTCGAGTTAACACTCGTACGCAGCCTTAACACTAGGCATTACCTTCATCGCTGCTGATTGTCAATAGCTGAATAATTTAAAAATAATAAATCCATTCATGGTGTGAGTGATCTTTGTACTATTATTGAAATAAGCGCGAACTATTGTGAATTTGCAATTAATAAATAATAACTTTCATTTAATATTTACATCTACATGCTGTTTATTTTTAGGCATTATGTTGTTGGTCACATGAGGTCACCGTAAGGTATATTCTTAACTTTTTATGTACATAAAAAAAAAAAAAAAAAAAATATTCGCGGACTCGCTTTACTTCAAATTTACTCTAGAGCCTGGTATGGAAACGGAATCCGTAAAATTTCCGAGATACACATGTATTATAGATTCTCTGGGATATTTTTTAATTTGCTTTATCGGAATTTCAACTATGTCTGGATAATCATTTTGGAATTTGTTTTTATAATCCTAAGTCAGCGGTTACGTTGGAAGACCTTAGTTTTCTTTGTAGACTAATATGAAATTATCTTCTCAAAAAAAGTAAAGGGAGTTTTATAAAATTTACAAAATACAGGGAGAATTATCAGTCTCACTCATTGAATTCTTTTTAAAAACTGCATTTTTAAAATACGCCGTCGAAGTGCTTTTTTTAAGTTTAATATTTTAGAAGTAAAAGATTGGTATTAGTAGCGTTAATAATTCATTCTCTCTGATTTACTGTGACTTTTGAATAAGAAGCCAACATATGAAATGAATTTATAACTGAGTTTCTCTGTCATTTCAAGAAAATATAATAGCAGTCATATCAGCTCAGATTAAGTTAACGTCATTTCCTTGAGATTCACATAAATCAATCTTCAAATAATCTTCAATTCCTTAAGAAAACTATAACGGATAATTTTATATAAAGTTGTAAACATCATTAAAAAGTTTAAAAATATAATTAAATCTTTACCAAAATAATATTTTTCTAAGCCAAAACAAAAGTTTAGGCCATAGAGGAAATCCGGGTTGTTTAACAGTTCTATCACCCATGTTGTATCGAATAAAATTGTTATTGCTAAATGCTGCATTTTGTAATATTGAATTATTTATTACAAAACAGAATAACATATAAACAATTAGTAATAAACTCTTCTTCTTATTTTAAATTTATTTCCTTTTTTAAATTAATGAGCAATCAATTAATGAATAATTGAAATTTTCTTTTTATATTCAGTAAGCATGATATGGTGGTCTTTTTATTTATCTTATTAAAAAGTCACTATAAAAACAAGTTAACAAATTAGCGCATCCGTTCTATTTGTAATATTAAGGCACATTTGAATGGTTGTACCTAACATACAGTCGCATTAAGATCATAAAATTATAAAGAACGATGTTAAAAGCGCTAGTCAAATACTGTATTTGCAAAGTTGGTCATTCCGTTGCCAATTTTTTCGAATTCGGATTGGATAGAGCATCAAAAAAGTAAAAAAAAAGTTAGAAATGTCATTTCATTGATCAGAATAGGCATTAGATGGATTAGTGTGAACTACCTTTTGATTGACCACATAGGCTAATATTACAGGCTTAAAATTTTGACCAAACTTTGACCGCCATTTTAGACATGTTCCCGAATAGATAGGTCAAATATGCATATTATAATTTAAATGTCGTTTTGGAATTAAAAAATTTCTTTCATATTATAATTTAAAAAGAAAAAAATATTCCAGGTATCTAAGCTGAAAGTTCACATGTTCATTATATTAACCGATATTTGTACGGAGGGTTTGTTTCAGTTTATGGTGACGATTGTTAAAACGTCGTAGCACGAATTTGAAATGCACGAGACTCGTGAAATTTTACACGTGAATTCGGTAACAATAGAACTTATCATTCCGTTTTTTATTTTCAAGTTTGTTGCCAAAATGCACCAAAAAATTGTATCGTTCTGGGAGGGTTACGTCGTAGTCCTTTCCGACGCTGGTTACTCTTATTCCAGTATAATATAACAGGTTTCATTATTTACAAGAATTGTATAACAAAAGTTATCATACGCAGAAGACAATTGGATCCAAACATCAACAGTGCAGCACTGCTGAACGAAAAGCGCACCCCCATTCTTCCCGTACTAAGACTAATATTCGAACAGTGAAGAGGCTATACTCTATCCAACGAAAGTTGGAGTGGGCGTGTCCAGTTAAACTTCCTATTTCAATTGTTAGACATTGTTGAGTCTACTTTGGCAACAATGTCGAACAATTGAAATAGGAAGTTTACCTCCCCCCGCCCACTCCAACTTTCGTTGGACAGAGTACAGTTCTTACAGAAAATTCGCCATTGAAGGAGCCATTGAAGCAACATTGAGCCAACACAAGGAGCCATTGAAGTAACATTGAATCTTTATTGCATCTGTAAAACGTATTATTCGTCAACATTTGAAATAAGAATACCGTCATAAGGCTCGAGCTCATGCTTTGTCACCAAGACACATTGCAGAGAGCCGAACAAACAGCAGAAAAATGTATGAACGCTATTTGGCAGGCGACAAATGGAAGAACATAGTCACCTTGGATGAGGCTTGAATCTATTTATCGAGAGAAGGCAAGACACGGCTAATTTTTTATCGATAACAGGGTCACACGACTCGATCTGACTGGGTGCGTCAATGCAAGGAGAGTTTTCCGAAAAGATTCATGGTAGTTGCTGGGCACAGCTACAAAAGACAGCTGGCCATCAAAAAGATGGGATCTAAAGCATAGATAAATGCTGCCTAATATCAAGAAAATTAATTGGAATATATATATCGTATCGATATCCAACAGTTGTATGGCCCTAGAGTAAAATTCGTGTACACCACTAGGACAAAGCATCCACACTGCAATATGACAAAACGCAAAATATGAATATCGACTGTTTAATACTGTGCACCCTGAAATAACTGGTTAACCTTACTCTGGGATAACCTTAATCACTGTCAATCACCTTAATCACCCGATGCCTCTCCCATGGATTTTTGTCGATTCGGTCTTCTTAAAAGCTCTTCATATAAGACGTCCGAGAAAACTATCTGGGTTATAGAGGAGTGGAACAGAATCGACCTCGCTGTTCTCCATAGAAGCTTTTTACAATGGAAACTAAGATATAGAGCGATTGCTAGAAGAAAGGGCCATCACATAGAGGACCTGCGATAAGTGTATTCTCGTGACCATAAACTTGAAATAACCCTCCGTATTGCTTCAACCCGATATTGTAATTATGCAAGGATGAACGAATACGGATATAATGGACGAATGCAATATAAACTTGTAGTGGATAGTGAAACACTGCGATAGAGCGCCCATAGCGCAAATATAGATGTAGCAACAGCTGCACCTCTGTTCTAGTCATGCAGTCTTCATTTAAAAAATTAGATCAAAACAATCTGATTGCTTGTGTCTTGTGCTTAGGGTGTCCATACGCGACACATTTCTGGGACTTCTCCCAGGTTCATTAAAGTTACTTGTAGCGAAACTGGCTTTTTGAAAGAAATTTTGAGTCCATTACCAAAAGTTTGCCATCTTGAAAATATTACTGAGAATATGTGATAACCTGTTCAGAAATATTTCATTTAGAAAATACTCAGAAATTTAGGAACTTGCCTCTCTACAGTCGCCGAGAGCGAGTCTCCTACTCTTTAACATGGAAGACGATTTTAAAGGGTTCTCGTAGGAGTATTTTGACAGGTATCAGCAACGTAAATGAAAATGAGCAATTAAGTCACATTTCACATACATTTTCTTCAGAGTCATCACATTCAATCCTTCCTTTCTTCGTCCCAGGTTCGTAAGTAGATTAGGCATGTTCATTTTGTCATACTTTCATTTCCTTACTCACAAGTCAGTGAAATCGTTTATTAAAATTGTTTCATTGACTGAGCAACAAAGTGATTCTAGGACAAGTGAATGTGACAATGTGCATGTGCTGAGGGGAGAAACGATTCTGGGACGAAGTGAATATCGTCAGTTGAATCAAATAGGTACTAGACATAGGGCGTTATAGAACATAAAATATTTTCCTTATGAAGTGAGAACTATACACACAGGCTCTTTTTAACGCCGATTCCGATTGCAACGTGACGAAAATAACGTCGTCATTCGCAGTCGTTTCCGATGGACCCTTCTTCACCTATTTTCTCACCATCACCCACCTCACCGTCCCCTAAGCAGCTAATTAAGTGGACTGATCCGCCGAGAGGTTAGGGACGGAGGAGTGGAGTGGAGGGGATGTTTAAGAATAGGTTCCTCGGGGGGGCAGATGGTGAGCGAGTGCCACCACCGTGGAGCGTGACTGTGACTGGCGCACCGCCATTAGCCACGAGAGCGTTACGTCCTTCGCTGCGCAGGTGCAACACCCAAAAGGAAGAAGAAGAAGAAGACGTACGCCTCGTGGGTGGAGGGCACAACCCAACCCTAGTAATTGCTCGCCATTCATCAAAGTCGAGTTAAATGCTGGAAACAAAAGCTGTCGTTGCACACGCTTTTCTCCTTGTTTTTCCCCCCCAAAAAAGACAAAACACTCCAGTCCCTCTGCGATGAAATAAAATGAAATTATTACTGCGTTTTTTAAACCTAAATAATGTTTAAAGGCCAAATGTAATTGTAATTCTCTCTCTCTCTCTCTCTCTCTCTCTCTCTCTCTCTCTCTCTCTTTCATCTTTGATTATGTTCACGCATGCGCGCACTCTTGCTTCCCCTTCTCCATCCTCTAAAACTTCGCCAATAACTTTGCTCAATTAGATTTATACTCTTGTCTCACTTTTAAAAGCTACTTAATTGCAGTGGCTACATGTGTAGCAATCGATTGTCACGATTTCGCCGAGCAATGACGACGTAATTGAGTGGCTGAATCCAAGTAATTATGGACTAAGAACTTCTTGCGTAGTTTAGTTAATATTTTTCAGTCTTAGGATTATTCAAATAATTCCTACTACTGATAAATGTTTTTTCCTTCGTAAATGACTAAGTATTTTATTTAATCTAAGAATTTTAACTCTTAAAACGGAATACAGGGTATCCCAAAATCTGGTCGCACAAGAATATCTGATTGTATACACTAATTAACCACTTTCTGGAAGCACTTGTAGCCGTAAATGGGTGCACCTAATCTACTACAGTGTTGAGATACCTTGTACCAGTAAGAGATGTTTCCATTGTTATTAGAAGATCAAGTGTGTCCCAAGAGAAAATTCCTCACACCATTGTTCCTTCTCCCGCCTATAAGTTTGTCACCAGAATTCATGTTGTTTATACTAAATTCTCCACCATAGTAGAGAAGTAATCTAGACTCATCAGACCAATCTCCTTTTTTTCATGCATCAACTCTCCAATTTCGATGCTCCTTGGCTCATAGCAAGAAAGCTTCCATTTCTTTCTGCGATTCAAAGGTAGTCTGGACAAAGGTCTCCTGCTGTTATAACTAAGCATGGACAACGTTCGTCGAGTTTTGCTTTCGAATGTTATGCTGCGTGAACCTGTGTTGTATTGCTGTAACCTGTCGTGTTGTCCCTTCTGTTTCCGCAGATGACACGTGTCAGTCGCGTAATATCTTTCATCCACAAGCATTTTCCGGCCACAGATGCATTTATCGTTAATAGTTTTGTTGCAGAAATGCATTTCTTTGAGCACATAAGAGACTCCATTTCCCTATTGGTAAAAGTTCAGAGTAGCGTACCCTAATTTTCTCCGCTGACATCGATCAGCTCCGTCGCCCTTATGCTCTAAATTTATTATTGCAACATATCTAATTAATATGTAAATGATTTATCATATTATCGAAATTATATTTTAAGAAATTTATGCAGGAATAAAATCATGAAAGTTCCGTGAGGATGAACTTCAGCTAACGGACGACCTTATTTCTCTACCATTGGTCATTCATTCGTGATTTTTTCCTGCATATATTTCTTAAAATATAATTTCGATAA
>JAHWFO010012523.1:1625926-1650843 GCA_023313115.1 Rhysida immarginata
TGGAAAGAACTGCAAACGTTCCAAAACGTTACCCTTAGGACTATTGCGCAAAAAGATCGGAGAATTGTTCGCAATTCCTCCATTTATAATGACTTCAACATGACTCATATTGGCAAATACGTTCAAGGGCTCATGGAATCCATGCTGCCCAATATAGAAAATCATAGCAACGAGCTAGTCTCGGGCATTTTAAAGCATCCTATGCATAGAAAGAGATATCGTGATCCAAGGCATATACTTGATATTAATTTTGAAGACATTGATAATGTCTTATTTCCAGATTACTGGACTTCATAGGTCGTGTTTTATCTAATACTAGTGGTCTGCTTCTAGTCTAGACAGTCGTCAATCAAATTTTCCTCCACCAAGAGGAGGCAATTTTCTTTCATACCTTGGATGACCTTTGTGGGTACATCAGGCTTCTTTTCTAGTTCAGTGTATTTCCTTTGGAATATGATTATGAAGGGTGAGATTATGGAAGCTGTGCTTCAAGTTCCACTCGAATACCGATACACTACACTGTTCGATTGTCGATTGTCCAAATACTTACTTGGCATTGAATAATGAACTCAAAGAGTTCGAAATACGTATATGCGGAATAAAATCCAGTTGTGTACAAGAGGTTGTCGTCTTAAAGATTATGTTGTTTGTTATATGGTAGAACAAAAAAATCGGTTCTTAGCACTTTCACTTTTAACTTCGTAATATTTTCAGTGATTTCTAATTTATATAGTCAATCTATAATTATTTTGGAGGAGTAGCCATTAATCATTTTATCTTCAGTTCATTTTCTCTAGTTTTCGTACAAAAGGGTTTTCGGCATGCTCGAAATAAAGGCATGTCATATAGTAGTCGGTTCATCAAGAATGAATATACTGTTACTTTCTGTTTATCTTTTAAGCATTGTTGACGTGAGCACGCGTATGCGACGATCCCTTTGCTCAATTGCTCATAATCCTAACAATAATAATTACGAATATCCCCGTAATAATCATGGGAGAGAAACGAGATAGAGAGCGCCTTCGCTTGCGTAGTGAGCGATTTCAGATGCAAACATCGAGGCGAAATAGCCAACTGCGATTTGGAACGGATGAGAGCGAAGCGGCGCTGTTTACATTACAAAGACGGTGCAATTTAGCATTTTCTGAAATATAATTTTCTATTATAGAGGAACTGTTGTTGCGAGTAGTGGCATAAGGAGAAAATGAGACCTTTGCGCGCTCTATCTTATTTCTTCTCTATCGTAATCTCTAGAAATTACCGTGAAATTTCTTTGAGCACTGAGATATGTCATTAATTTGATAGCACATTATGGCATTATTATTTTGAGTGTACATAACCACTGGAAATGAGTGGCGCTCGAATTTAGTGCATCGAAATAGATTTTTATTTGGACACGTGATTTTTTTTCACGGGAGAAATACTCGTACATTATTAATTGTATTTCTGCTTCACAGCTAAAGCTCCTTCTTGGAATGTTTACAAGTATTTATTTTGTGCAGATTTCTTCATTAAACTCCGTTCCTCGTTTTCAATTACATAAAATTTATAGTAAATAATACATATTTTTGTATATTGTATATTTGTATATTATAATCTAATACGTCCAGGGCCAGACGAGTTGGGTTCCTAATATGGCCAGAGGCCGACGAGTTGGGTTCCTGGATGGACCTGGATAAAATAAAATAAATAAAGAATAAAAAATAAAAAAAAGAAAGCGGGAGCTTAGTCTACATCAGGAAATTGTAGAATTACTAAAAACCAATTTGATATATTATTTAACTTCTTGAGTTTGTTCTGTTTACCTCATCTGTAATTATCCCGGGCAACGCCGGGTGCCTCTGCTAGTAAGAAATAAAAAGCTGACTTTTCGGATAGAGTATCGTTTGTCAAAGCAGGGAGGATAATTCTCTAAAGAAAGGAAAATGATAAAACTTATCGACAATCGAACAGTGAAGTGAAAAGAAAGACGCGAGTGGTCCAGAAGCCAAGCTCACTTTGCACGCTCGCCCAAAGAGTAAACCAGAGGAGGTACACTGAACTGGGTGAGAAGCCTGATGAACCTCTTAAGTCCTCCAGAGAAGAAGTCCCCAGAAGGGACGAGAGTCAGATTGTAGATTGACGAATAGAGTCCCCAAAATCAGCAGGATCTAAAAGATCCAATAGTTGGGGAAGGCGGCCTTGTTAACGTCATCAAAGCAGACATCCAGGATATGGCGCGGTCTTCGAAACCTGAGGGGATTCTTTACAACGAGTGGATGGTCCAGAATACCAGAAACCAGGGTGTTTTCATGATTCTCCATCTTGGGTAGCATGTTCTTCATAAGTGTCTGGACAAAGGTGCCTTTGTGGGTCATCCCCAAATCGTCATAGATAGAGTGGTTGTTGGCAACTCTTCTGTCAAGTTGGGCATCTCCAGACTTGGGAGAGCAACATTTTGGAAGGTCTGGAGATCCTTCCACCTAGATTTGCAAATAGAAGCCCAAGCAGGCATTCCATGAAGCAAAATAGTACGAATCACAACCTTGTATATCAAGAGTTTGTTATCTACACCAAGAGCGCTGTTTCGCCCCAGAAGTGAAATTAAACTGAACTTCGCTTTCTTTGCCTTGTTGAGCGCGTATTGGACTTGGTCGTTCCAGTTTAGTTTGGAGTCGATCATGACACTAAGGTATTTATAGCTTTTTACCCACTCAAGTTTCTTGCCAAATAAGAAGAGGGGCTTTGGAGGGTTTTTGCATTTGCGAGTGATAAACATGACCTTGCACTTTTTGACATTCAGCTTTAATCGATAAAACTTATACTAGACAAAGATTTATATATGGACAACGTAGGGAGGGGGGGGGGGAAGAAGGTATTGGCTGAGGATACAATAAGGGAACAAATGGGAAGCCTGGAAATGAATTAAAAGACGTGCTTGTATAAAACAAGAAAGAGGACTCATGAGAGGTGATAGGAGGACAGCAAGAAAAAAGCGACAGGACAACACATACAGAATCCAAATAACAGAAAACGTAAAAGAGATTAGAACATGTAAGAGCATCGCGTCAAATGCAACTCTTCAACGGCGCTTTCACAAGCAGGTACGACTGCAACCAAAAAAAAGGGGACCGGACAAAAAGATGAACATAAAAAATATTGGAAAAATAAGAAATATGTGAGAAAGCTGAACTTAAAAAAAGAATAAGATACAAATGTGGAAAAACTAATACGAGAGATAGCGGGGGGGGGGGGAGAAGGAATTATAGAAAGGAAGAGACAAGGGCCCAGAAATTTCAGCGACAAATTAAGAGATAGCTGGAGCGGGAGGGGAATATGAAAAAGGTAATGAAGGAATGCTGCCTTAGGTTAATGAAGGAATGTTGCCTAAGGTTAATGCCATTAGGGGTTAGGGAATTGAATTTCCAAATAAGAAAAGACTCGAATTGCTTGCTTTCTTCCTTATTGTGGAAGTTATTGCGAAGAATATAGAGGCTGATATCCTTTAAAAAGTGACCAGGAAAATTAAAGTATTTAGCGACAGGGGTGTCAGCATTGCTAAGGACGTCGAACTTATGTCGGGCGAATTTGGTACGCATAGTATTACCAGATTCTCCGACATACTGTTTCTGACATACTTTGCAGGAGATAGATTAGGTTTTGAGAAGTGCAGATCAGGTTCTGATTAATTTTGAGGGTAAAGGAGGAAGCACTGTTAGAAATGGAGGTCGCAGGGTTAAGGAAATGGCAGATGCCACACCGTTTTTCATTGCAAGGTGAACAGCCCTTAGTAGAAGCACGTGGTTTAGTTATAGCAGCGTGAACTTTAAAAAGATTAATCCTCCTTTACCCTCAGGATTAATGTGTTAAGAGTGTTCTTAGACGACATTTTACAGAAGAACGTGTCATCAGCTGTCACTTCCGTCATATATGGGCTGCCCGATCCCCAGACATCACTCCATGCGACTTTTGGCTTTGGGGACACTTGAAACATCTAATAAGTCGTGACAATCCAAGAACTTTACCTGTTATGATGTAATTTGTTGTGTTTTACACATGTGTTGAAATTGTTAAACTATTGTACACGTGTAGCTAAATGTGTAATTAGTTATTAAAACGCTCTCTGGTGGGGAAATTCGTAACTAATTTTTTTTTTCGCTGAAACAAATTCCCATCCCTTCATTACGTCCTCCACAAAATTTCTCACTTTTCTGATGACTGGTTTCGCCAATAGGCAGCTTTGCAATAGGGTCCTTTAATTATGGACACCTTGTACTTCAATTCTTCGTGTGGGAGATCCGAAAAATAGCTCGATAATTGTTTGATGCGTGTAACAACAATTAGTTAGTGAAAATTTCAGACAATCATGGAAGTCGAAGAAGCCTATGCGAATCCAACGGAGTAGGAAGTTGACAGCATCGATTCCCACGCAATGTTCGTGGTCCAAAATCATTTGAAGATCTTCGAAGAGTTGTTCGGGTATTTTAAGATACTTTCCAGGACGTTTTACTTCAAGACTTCGAGAGCAGAGTGGGAATTGCAACAGCATCAAGTGTACATCTAAAGTAAGATTACGTGACTAAGAAATTATTTAGGCTAACAGTGACATACTTGGAAAGGTCCATCCATTGCGAGCATTAAAAAAACATTTTTTCGAATTTTCATTATGAATTTTTACTGTATTACTTCTAAGCGTTTCCATATGTTTATTTTTAAGATATTGCAAAATTTAATCAAAAAAAAACAAAGAGTCCGAGCCACGCTTGGGTTATCACCTAGTTGATGTGGTAGCACAGTAGATTCAAAGATTTCATAAAAATACATTTTGTCTATATTCTTTGTGAATGTGAAGATTTTGGAAACTGAGATGCTGATAATGCGATGACTGAACGTTCTTTTCCAAGAATTATTAATAATAAGCATAAAATGATGATGCAGTGATAGAACATAAATAAGGCAGCGTTTATTGAGGAGGCAAAGGAGTTACACGTGTTTCTCTTGAGCTCCCTATCAAGCATCCAGACGACTGGCAAAAATTTTATGTGTCTGGAAAGGAAAGAGAAAGAACGAATATTAGTCAGAGAAACTGTAGCTAAAACAGAAAAAAGCTATACGGGCATTGGAAACATCTTAACAACAGGAGTTTCGAATAGAGCAAGAGGGTATACTAGCTTCTACGTCAAGGGCAAGAAAAAGTTTGGTCCAAAATATCCAGTGATGCTTCTGGTAGTGAAGATGGACATTGTTTTAATCTGAGGCAAGTCAAGAAGAGTTTAAATAAAGTCCCGGTATATCACCTAGAATACCTGTAGAAAAGCTTCCACCCTCCTAAGTCCACAGTTCCAGAACCCGGTCGTTTCGTAGAGGTAATAACTATGATATCCAGTCGGTATCGTTTGGCTTCCTCCACTAACTCTGATTCCTTCCCTGTCATGGAGAATACGTTCCAAGTGCCGATTGACAGCACCCGATCCCGTTCCGCGCTGTAACATGGAGTCACCCGGAGTAACCTGTATTTGTGTAAATTACTTTTGTACACAAGTTTGATTTTTTGAGGAAAGATGACACAATTTTATTCAATTAAATAAATTGATAAAACCTGGAAAGTTTTAATGGAAGAAAAATATTTGCAAGGATGATTTATATGCAGGATGTTCAAAATTCCGGTACAGCTTTTTATTTCCAAAACCGACAAAAAATTAAGCACTTGAATACACGAATAAGAGAACTGGATATGGGGACCTATATTTTGGGGTACCTAAACATGGCTCCATTTTAACATCCATAATAAAAGTGTCTCAGCGGTATGGAGGTAAATGTTATCAAATGGAAATGGGATCTTGCGACATTTCTCAGAAATTCATTCCACTTGTTGAATGATACTTGAATGATACCGGAAGTTTACATGTATCTGCTACTTGATGTGTCCCCCTTGTTGAATGCACAGGTCTAGGCGTCTGTTCTAATCACGAGTTATTTACACAAACACATCCAGTGAAATTTTGTCGCAGGACTATGTTAAAGCATCATGAAATGTTTGACCCCATTAGTTTCGCGGTTGTAGAGATTATTGCGAATATACACACAGATAGGCAGACGCACATTGACTTTTGTTAATATAGATTAGACTTTCATATTCAAGAAAGGCGCTGATCCATTTGAAATACAGCATCGTTTAAAATTCCAAATAATGGCCAGATTTTTTTTGTCGATCTTTTTTTGAAACTAGAAATATCTTTTCGCAATTAAAATTATCATAATTATCATAAAATATTCATAAATTCATTAAGTTTATCAAAATAAATATTGTATTTAAGATTGCTGTCTTTAAGAGATTTTCTCACACATCGGCAAAGCTAAATTATTTTTCACTCCATAGTGGCTCCTTGACTTAAAATATGACCAAGGAATAGTACTTTCACACGAGTCATTTTATTTGACAAAGTTTAAACGTCCTATGAGTTAATATGCCGTCGAGGGTGTGCGATAAACCGGAAATCAAAGCCTTGTACGGGTGGGCAAGTGAAACAGGTTCGAGGTTCCGTAAGCGGGGGAAAAAAGAAATTTTTCTCCATTTATTTTGCACATCGGAAGTTTGAAAAGGAGGGAAAAATTCTCGGCTTTTGCCGTTCTAACTGAGAAATTCCTCTGTCATGAGAGGCTTGACACGGGTTGATATAAAGACAAGAGGTCCAACTCTGACCAGTAACTCTGACCCGGCGGTGACCTTTCTGTCTGGCCACTTGGTGACCAGAAAAGGTCACTTGGCTCAAATGAAACAGGTTGTTGGAGGACCCCGTTCCTAGTTGAGGCAAGGGGGGGAGAAGGGAATACACCATAGACCATAAGAATGGAAACGGTAAAGGGCCCCTGATGGAGGGGATAGGGAATGATGTCACTCCTCAGGAGCGTCTGAGAAGAAGTCACCCGAGATATTCCGGTTGTCTTAGGTCGGTTGGAAATATACGAGGGAGGAAGGAGGGACCAGAAAAGGAAGGAGTGTAGAAGAGAAGGGAACGAAACAAGACCCTAGTACCTGCTCTGATTATTCACAATGTAAAAATATGCCGCAAAGAGGAGGAGGAGGAGGTCGTATGAGCGCTTCTGACTCAAAAATGGGAAAGAAAGAAAAAAAAAACTTGGTCCTAAAACTTCAGGTTGACAAGTGGAATGTAACAGGGAGAGGACAGGAGGGGCTCAAAGGGACCCAGGAACCAGCCAATCACAAGACAGTCGAACGGTGTTTACGGCAAAGAGTTCACTATTGATATCCACCTGAGAAGGAAGAAGACGGGTGAGCACAATGGGAAGTAGAGAAAGATTATTTAGGATTTAATAACAAGTTCCAAAGAATAAAGGTCGGGGATGTCTTAACCCAAACTAGTCTACTCGTGCCGACCATGTTTTGCCGTTAGAAAATTCCGAGGACGTTTCTTCGATCACGACTAACGGCAAAATAATTGCAAAATCACGCTTTGATGATCGATTTTGTTAATAGGAATTTAAAATATAAAGAGATACTTTATCATTTTTTACAATAATATATTTTAAAATGCCATTGTACATCACCAGCACAAACTGTCTGAGGCTTTAATGCTAAATTGTTAAGATTCATTTTAGATGTATTCTAATAATTTAATACAAATTTAATAAATAAATATTTTGTCTTAAAATTTTTTTCGATAAACGGAACTTTTTACTAATTTATTTCAAAAAATTTAAATTTGGTAATTAATTAATTAATTAATTAATTATTAGTACATATATTACTATTACAATTATTATGTGAAAAATATATATCATTATATTTCTACGTAGTAGTTACAATTGTTAAAAATGAGGGAGACAACTGCTAATTGACAAACATTATCAATTTCTTTAAAACGCTACCGACTGCTAATTCATATCTAATTTAGGAAATGCATACGAAGCTTGAAATTGAACATTAAATAAACGAATACTTAATTTATATTTCGTTTTATCCGTTCCCAAACTTCAATTTTATCGTCGTTCCCACGTTTCAAAGCATGGTGTTTTGTCCTTCAGTCGCCACTTGAACTTAATATTTTGGGAAAGGATGAAATGGAAGCCGGATTGTTGGCATAAGACTAGCAAGCCGCAGGTTCGAATCCCGCTGAGGGCTAGATGTTTGCATTTGTTCCCTTACTAACAAGCTTGGAAGACCAAGCAAAAGCAGCAATAGGTTCATCCCCTGCTAGGCTAAATTTCAAATAGATCTTATGGTTATTTAACCTCCTCGACACCGAAAAGGTAAAAGAGATATAGAAAAGATATAAAATGGAATAGAATTAAATCTATACATATAAAGCACGATGTTTGTGTGTTTGTCCGGTTTTAAAATGCAACTTGGAAGTCAGTTATGAAGTTGAAATTTAACACACAGCTGTGTTATACTATCACAATGATGTAAAAAATCCAAAACTGGAGATAAGTGTCTCAAAAAAAGAAATTAATGCTATGGATCAGACTTGGTTTTGTTTGTTTGCTTCCTTGTATGAACAATCAGCCGATCGTATTTGCATCAACAATTGATTGGGCGTGTTTGTATCAAAGAAAGTAAAAGGAAAAGAAGTTCTGTAGACCCTCGCGCCTTCACAACCTGATGGGAAAGTGATATGCAAAGAAGCTCTCGCTCATGTCAAAGTAGACAGCAAATGCTTTGCTATACCTGTATTTGCTATAATTTTTACTAAATTAGCAGCTGTAGACTGCATTCATTGACATTTTTAGGGTTCCGTACGTCCGAATGAAAAACGGAACCCTTATAGGATCACTCCTGTGTCTGTCTGTCCCGGTGTCACAGCCAATTTACTCCGAATCTACAAGACCGAATAAGTTGAAATTTGGTACACATATGTATTTCTGGAACCCAAACACGGACGTGTAACGTAAATAAATGAATTTTGAATATGAAGGTCACTTTTGGGGGGCAAATTAGAAAATTAAAAAAAAAACTTTTGCAAACTGTATAGTGTGATATATCAAATGAAAGGGCTTAATGTGAGGGTCTCAAATATATTTCTTTTATAATTTTTAAATAAATAGTTTTAAGATTATTTAAGAAACAAAATGAAAATTGACCATCCCCCCCATTCCCGAATCTACTGGACCGATTAAGTTGAAATTTGGTACACATATGTATTTCTGTGACCCAAATACGGACGTGTAACGTAAATAAATGAATTTTTAATATGGGGGTCACTTTTGGAGGGCAAATTAGAAAATTAAAAAAAAAAGTTTTGCAAACTGTATCGTGTGATATATCAAATGAAAGGGCTTGTTGTGGGGGTCTCAAATATATTTTTTTATAATTTTAAAATAAATAGTTTTAAAGTTATTTAAGAAAAAAAAATGGAAATTGACCATTCCCCCCACCTTATCTCCGAAACTACTGAGCCTAAAATTTCGAAAAAATACAGAAAATAGTTCTTTGCTTATAGATTACTGGAAAACCTATAAGAAGTCTATGGTCTTAAAATAACATGGTAAATCTCTCAATATTGTGCTATCGATCAGTATCTTCAGCTATTCCTGAAACTGAAACTGAAACTGTTTTGTTCAAAATAAAAATTAGAAATTAAATAATGAACGTAAATACATCAGGAATACAAGACAAATGTAAAATAAATGAGTTGTTTTTCAATAATCATCCTGAATGTAAAATGCTAACTTCTCCTGCTCCTTGTCCGTGTCCATAATTGCCATAGTCTTTTAATCCCCTGGTCTGTGCACAGCACGGTCTATAGATATTCATGGTCATCGAGCTCCATTGTTAAAATGAAGCTAAAGTTTCTAGCTCCCGGTAGGGCAGGAACTCTATTGAAAGTGGCGCTGCATGTATAATCTGCCCAACTGCGCCTGCAGCGCCACCCTATCGGCAGAGAGAAACTTTACTTTCGTATTCAGTTTCAATGAAAATCTCTATCGCAGGTTGCGGTCGGAAATATTGTGATCTATGCGGCACCTGGCGCGATCTGTTTTCCTTAGCTTCTCGAAACAATGGAAAATGGCCGAAGCTCGATGACCATGAATATCTATAGACCGTGGTACCAAGGCCTCCTAGATACTACTAGGCATGAACATGACGTCAATAATGTATTGTTAAAGCACTAAGATTGTGATGTTGAACTAACTTCTGTAATAGCACCACCAGTTTGACATAACAATGTTTTATCTTTTCCATGTTCAGGCCTGGTAGTTTCTAGAAGGCCATGGTGGTGCACAGGCATTGAATTCCATTGTTTTAGTCCAACAATTGGATTGCTGTTTTTACTGAAGAGTTGTTTTTTGCCCCCTCTCTTGAATGAATTTGGCTACAGCTCAAACTTAACAATGCATTCTAACGATCGCACAACGTAACAAAACTGTCAGGTAATGTTACATATTTGTTGCTGAACACGTAATAGTAGCTGACAGTTTTGTTCTATACAAAAGCCTTGCTCCGAATTCTATTGTTGTAACTTGAAGCAAATTGGGAAGCTCCATGCCCAGAACTATCATGGCCGAAAGTGAGTGAAGTTGATGCAAAACACATGGCTAAACACGAGAGTAGCTGATTAATAATTCTTTCACACGCTTTTCACGGAATGATAAGTTTATCTTTTCGTTTACTTTGTATTTGAAGTATTTTATTATATTTTATAAACAATTTTTCGATCATGGTTTCAATTTCAATTTCGTTTCGATTGTCTTTCAGTTACGTATTTTCATTTTAGTTACTTATTTTTGATTTATTTTTGTGGAAAATGATTCCTGAACCTTTTTCTTGTCTATTTGTACAGTTGTACGCAGTTTAACTTTGAGGAATTCCTCAGGCCCAAAATCTTCAAAAACAAAGCAGCCAGACAGCTAATTACTCCACGGCTCACTCTTGCCCAGAACTGTCATGGCTCAATTTGCTTCACTTTTTGCCGCTGTTAACAATAGGATTCGGAGTCTATCTTTGGCTAAGGTCAAACACTCTCACCGGTGAGAAGAGTTAGCATTAGGTCGGTCAGAAATCCCAGTGAGAAAACTTTGACCTCATTTTAACGCGGTCAGAAACGCCAGTTAGTACTGCCATAATAGTAAAAAATCTCTTTTACTATTATGGTGCTGCTATGCCTAACCGGTTAGCCCGGTGAGAAAAAAGACGGTTAGCCCGGGCATTGTTAGTGCATTGTTATTCGTATTTCTACCAATAATAAGCCCTGAATTTGCACTATCTATGATGATGTAACAATGTATTCAGTTTCATTGCGGAGGCCTTCTCTCTCGGTGGTCACGGTCGAAGCCTTGTGTCTAGAAGGTGTTGCCTGGGAGTTGCCTGTGTCATCCGTGTTGCCACTCAAAAGTCACCTGACTATAGTAGTCTGAGCAACAATCCAGCTTTTATTGTCTCCATCTCGGATTTTAACAATCGGTGTTTTTTTTCGTTTGTTGGAAACAATGAAGTTTGGATTGTTGCTCAGACTACTGTGGTCAGGTGACTTTTGAGTGCCCAGGCCTGTCTTTCTCGTGGGCTACGTTTTTTACTCGCAGCCAATGTTAGCTACGTTTTTTAATATATCTATTATCATTAAAAAGAATTCGCGCTAGATTAAATACAGTAGGAAAATCAAATTAAAATCCTAAATAAGTAATTTTACCTATTTTAAATTATTAAATTAAATTTAATTTTTATTTAAATTTTAATAAAAATCAGTTGCGAATGTGTGGTACTGCATTGCCAGAACGATGTTAATTAAAAAATCGTTACTGTATTCGCAAAGTCGAACGGTCGGTCAATTCTTCCGGTTTTATTTATAGATAGTCTAAGGGGTGGGCATTGTGAATGCCTCCAATTCAAAGCACCGAAAAGATTATTATAGCAGGAGGCTTCACTATTAATTTTAAGGACAAATCAAAAAATGAAATATCAGAATACTCCACGTCTTCAATATCACTCGGTCTTACTCCACGTATTCAAGAATATACAACAAGACAGAATTCAGCAATAGACAATATATTCAGAAATTTCCCTCTACATTCCTGTACCATACATACTTTCTTTTACAAATTTGGGTCAGATTTAAAAAAAAAAACATGGTAGATAACATATTCATCGTACGGAACCCTCTCCACGCGAGTTCGACTCGCACTTGTCCATTTATTATTTAATTTAGTTTTAGATGCTAAATTAAATTATTGTTCATTTATTTTCTCATTTATTTACTGAAAAGATTTATTATATTGAGAGTATAATTATTTTATTCCATAGCATTATTTTATAATAAAATCTTGTGTTTTTTTTTAATTCTGTCAATATATTTTACCAAAAAAATAAATATTTATTTTAATTACTTATTTTTAAAAGTGATTTAAAAGCACATACCACAAAAAATTAGACAGTAGAAGAGATGTTGAACATAACTTTTTTATAAAAAAAATCAATTTCATTAAATATGGATATAAAACCTTTAACCATTGGAAAATTAGAATCCAATAAACTTTTATCACCAACTAAAATGTTCTTACAGTCAGTGCATTCATTTTTTTCGAAAACTTTTTTGGCTAAAAAGCCTGCAACGTATGCAGCCGAATTTGTTTCAAATAAATTTGGATTTTCAATGTCTAGAGTTTTTGCATCTGAGTTAATTTGTGAGTCAAAAGAAGACTTTGCATCATCCCCTTATTCTATCTTTTCTGATACTTTCACTCCCCGATATCGATGCATCCGCAGGTGTAACAGAACATTTACAAAATCCGTACAACGCTCATGTCACAGGGGAAAAAAGTGACAATTGGCTTCAACAACAGGGCGTACATTATTTGCAGTGGCTAGCTAATAGCCCTGACCTGTACCTGACTGAAAATTTATGGAATATCTTGAAGAAAAATGTTACCAGAAAAAGTCCCAAAACAATTGAGAGTTTGAAGTGTGCAATTAAACATTGCTGGGCTGAAATCGATTCAAGTGTTTGTGAAATTTGTTTCCTCTCTACCTCATCGCATCATGGCTGTAATTAAAGCCAAAGGTGGACCAACAATGTATTAAAGCAATTTTCCATACTTACATTCAGTGAAAATTAATATTCCATATTTTTGAACAAATGTTAATTAAGATGAAGCTTTGTAACTTCTCTTGAAATAACGATTAAGGTCTGAAATTTGAATTGCAAATAGTTTAAGTGTTACATCAAAACGTAGTCTATTTTATATCGTACATAATCTATTTTAAATGGATTGTCAGGATGTTGAATCCAAATGTTCTATTCCATATTTTTTTCGTTCAGGGATTGTATTTTGTATGTATATCTAAATGATTTAAATACTAAACTGCCAAATATTCTTATTATCACGTAATTTTATTTCCTTTGTGCTTGAAAATTATTATTATAGCGGAAATCGTTGATAAACCGATTTATTCGGTTTCTGGAAATAAATAAAATCACGTTCATTTATTCAAATTTGCTTCAGATTGCTTAAAAGAACTGCATTTAATTTTGAATTTCTTAATTTATGAAGACAATCTAGATTTGTTTGCTACATAATGGATGAAATAAAAACTGAAGTTATTCGCATTTCATTGAATATTATTAGCGCCCGTAAAACCTGTTTAATATGAACTTAATAAATTAAAAGAGCAAATTTTTTGGAACAAAAAAGAGAATTTATAAACTTATCTCGTATAACCAGCTATATTAAATTTATGAGCTCTTAGATTATCTCTCTCACTAGTCAGTAAAGTTTACACTTTTCATCCTTACTGAAATGACCACGTAAAGAGCTGAATTTTTCAGAGTTTTTTTTTATTTTTCCTCACAGTTGCTTGATATTAGGCAGATGTTATTTAAGATAGCTACTTCGATTATATTTGATTATATTTAAGATAAGTATTTTGATTTTTAATCTCCTAAGCAGAATAAGAATGAAAAATAATTCTCAGTCTTTATCATGAGAATAATCTAGATGAAAGGTAATAATGAATAACCATGATTTTCTGCGTAAATAAAGGTTGCTGGAAAATATTACTGAAGGAAGTTTCCCTGGCAGAATTATAAGAGAAATGCCTAGGCTGTACCACATGAATCAAATCAATAACGATAGCAGCTGAACATCTTACCATCAAGCTAAAATCCCAATCCATGAGCAAGAGGTTGAAGATGCTAATTATCCAAATTATATAGTCAAAACATTATTTATAACAATAAGACCAAATGATTTCTAAATGGCCTCGGTATAATAATCCCGATCAAAAAGAGTAAATGTAATGCTGAAATTTTTTTTATAAATATAATAATATTGATAAAATTATTCTTTTACTGCTATAGTTCTTAGAATTTTCTTTTACATATCTTTTTACTTTGAAAAGGAAAATCTTTACCAAAACGTAAAAAATTAGAATTAATAACTGGATAGTTGCTTTTGTTGTCACCTAATCTGGAAAACATATATATAAATGATTCATTTCTTTAAAATAAAAGCTCTCTACATCCCTTCATTTATTCTAGCATTTCCTTAGTTTCGCTGGTATTCGTCAATTTCCTTATTCATTTCTTTATTAAAAAATTCACTCTATAATTTTTTATTTTAATTTATTAATAAAGATTACTAAACTCCCGGTTATACGTACAAGGCTTCTCCTACTGTAAATTCATAAAATGTGTATACGATTGGTTTGGTTTGTTTTGTTTGATATTAACGTCCTTTTCAACTGCCATGGTCATTTCAGGACGGCGTTATAGGGGCCGCAAATTTTGCCTCGCAAGGGTTCTTTAACGTGCAGCCGGCAAACGACTACACGGGACCAACGGCTTTACTTCCCTTATGTGTATACGAGGAACCCTTGTTTTATTTTATCAAAATCAAACTATATCAAATAATCCAACCGCTTTTCCGCAACCAAGATTTATTTTTTTCGGAAAAGCGGTCGGACTGTGTGTCTTTACTGAAGTAAGATGCATAGAAGGAGGTAATTATTTTTGTTTAATATCAAATGAAATGCAAAATGCAAAAATAAACAAGGATGATCAAAACTTTATTTAAGTAACAAATATTTAGGCATCTTAGATGCTTTAGATCTTTTTCAAATATATTCAAAAATCATTATAGTTTGTTAAATGTTAAGTATAATCTACGGGCTTAAAACCAATACTTATGCTCAATCGTCATCCCTTACATCCATAATCCAATTGTTTGTTATTAAACAATACTATATACGAAGGGCGTTCAAGCTTGACCTAGACTTTATTTTTTGTAAATTTCATTGTTGTAAAAATCTAAACTTTCATTGTTGGGATGGCAACTACCGCCTGTCATGCAAATGCAGCATCACTCATCCGGTTGCCATGACAACCGATTGTTTGTTTAAACAAAATGGTGGACAGCGATGTGTCGACCAAAATGGTACAACGAATAATCATCAAGTTTCTCCACAACGAAGGCGTGAAAGCTTCTGAAATTGACCAGAGACTTCACCGAGACAGTTCACCGAGTCATGTTTGTGTCGATCATCTGTCTTTGCTTGGTGTCAAAAGTTTGAAGGAGGGCAAGAATCCACTTCATAATGCAAAGATCAACAACTGCTGTCAATGATGGCATCATCGCACGAACAAATGAGCTGATAAGGGACAACAGGCGGATTCATGTCCGAGAATTGGCTTCAATACTGAACATCAGTACTGGCAGAGTGGAGACCATCATACACGATAAGCTGAAATTCAACAAGATCTGCGCCAGATGGGTACCTAAACAACTTTCCGAGGATCACAAAACCACCCGGATGGAAATCTGTTCTATGCTGCTGCAGCGATATGACAGGAAAGGTGACAGCTTCCTAAGGCGGGTTGTGACCAACGACGAGACATGGGCGCGAGTATGGAGCGGCGACACACTTACTCACCATGACCCAAGAAATTCAAGATGACACCGTCGGCAACAAAAGTTTTGGTGACGTATTCTGGGACATTAAGGGTATCATTCATATCGATTTTCTGGAAGAACGTTGAACTGTAAATGCACTTTCTACTGTGACATTTTGAAGACGTGCCTGAAGCCGGCACTAAGGAAAAAGCGAACAGGACCCCTTACCAGTGCTGTTTGTTTTTTTGCAAGACCACACACGGCCAAATTGACTATGGACTCACTGACGGAAATTAAATGGGACATCTTACCACATCCACATACAGCCCGGATCTCTCCCTTTACGACTATCACCTTTTTGGACCATTGAAAGAGTTTTTGGAGGCAGAGGTTCGGCTCCAATGAGGAGGTGAAAAAGGCTGTCTTGACGTGGTTTCGACATCAGCCTGAAGATTTCTACAGAACCGGTATCCAGATGCTTCCAGAACACTGGAAAAAATGTGTATAGAAGCAAGGAGAGTTCTTTGAGAAATAACTGGTGTGTGTGTGTGTGTGTGTGTGTGTGTGTGTGTGTGTGTTTTTTTTTTTTAGTTTCCTGATTTTATAAAAAATAAAGTCCTGGTCAAATTTGAACGCCCCTCGTATAAGACCCACAATAAATTATGGAAATTTTTAGTGCCAATTTAGTATTTTACGTTATAGAAAGTTAATTTGGATTTAATTGTGGCTATGAGAGATCAAATTTTAGATATCATATTCTCTCAAAACAACTGGCTCACAAAAAGTAATTACATGTTTTCTCATTTTGAAATTCTGACTTTGGATTCTTAAAGACCATCAAAAAGTAGAATAGGAATGTCTGTAAGGCCCACTCTCTATCTCTTTGTCTGCATCGATAAAATTGGGTTCAAAACTTTAAACGTTCCATACTTTCAGTGCCTCTGTATCCTAAACAGTTGGATCTATTGAAAAAATACCAAGAATAAAACATTTCTCAAATGTTGTGTACAATCTGAATATATATTAAAAATATGGGTTTCCATTGGATATTTCAAACGTGAAAATGATTCCATATTCGAAAATGGCGTCAGTTTTTTTGGAAATGGAATACACATAAAACCCTACACCTAAAAGCACAAAAATTCTTCCATTGAAAGTACCCTGTGAGATTTGTACAACCCCGTTTCAAAAATTTACGATCATGTGCTGAAATAGAGTTATGCCATTTTATTCTCCAGTCAAATATGAGTAGCAAAAAACGAATAAGATATTTACATCTCCTGCTTGTTGTAGAACAACATACTAAAGAAAAACAACCATTACCATAATACAATTTAGAAAGGAGAAATGGTTTAAACAAACCCTACTGTTTCAAAATAATATGATCGCCTCTTGGAATGCTCCAAAAATATACGATCAGTATTTATTATTTCCTCCTTTTGCCTTCACGAGAGCCAGAAGACGTTCTGACATGCTGATTACTTGTTTCTGAGATTGCTTTTCTGTGTTTTTAGCTCAGACTTCTTGCAGAACAGGTGGCTAGCTGATTCTTCGTGGTGGATTTCTTTTTGACACTTCCCATTTCATTATTCATCAAAGTGTCTATCGGAGGCAAATCAGGGCTAGATGGAAGACAGTGTGAAATGACGTTGATATTTTGAACAGTCAACCTTTATTTGTATTTTTTTTTTTGGTCAATGAGGTGCAGCGCTATCTTGTTGAAACACATGGCCGATTGGGGTTGAAGCTATTCGATCGATGGAATCAAACATTCTTCTAAGATATCTTGATACTTTCTTGCATTAACTGTCCCATTATTAATTTTAAGAGCATTAACACTTTGACCACTTATACAGCCCTATACCGTGAGATGTCGAGGAATTTCACTGACTGAGATAAGCATTCTTGGCGAATGCTTCAGATTTCTGACGAATGACTTTCTTGCGTTGCTCTACATAACACACATGGAACGAAGACTTATTCCTCCATGAGACACTATTTCATTCTGTACAATCATCAGTCCATTTCACTCGTTTTGCCTTATGTTGTACTTTGAGCATTGATTTTGTTTTTGCAATGTATAAACTGATTCAAAGATTACTTAGTCATCATCTGATTGTAGCATTCGAATTGACACGCCAGTAGCATTAGATGGTGCCACCCAATTTTTAATGATTTCAATAATGAGACTTTGACTGGCACACAGTACTTTAGATATTAAGCGTGTAGATTTGTTTCTTTGATTTTCTGGAATAAGAAGCTGATGGTTCAGAGGTAAAAAGTGTTTTCCTCCTAACCATCTTTCTGTTTTATCAGCACTTAGATAGGCACAACTCCGTGGTGCAGTAATTTGCAGTAATGTAAGTTTTCTAAGCTGAAAATGATTCAAATGCAAATGGCGTAGCTGGTGATAAACCATTAAACTGAGGTAGACTAATATATTTTACATTTGTTGCACGGAGAGAAATATTTTATGGTTAATCCTGTCCCATCAATATTTATGGTTGTGTGGACAAAACTGTTTTGATAGTGTGTTTTGATCAGAGAACAATTCTTTTTATTAATCTCATTCAATAAATATTGTTGTCAGAACAATAGTCTTTTGTTACCACACTAATACACTACTGCTAGAGCAACGATTTTTCCTTGCATGGATAATGGATATTGATGATACATCAATAGTTTTCTGCTCCTATAGCAATAGAGCTATGGGCTCTTTCACAGTTTATATTTTCATGCTACCCTATTAAAAATAGTCTATATGTTCTGTTTATTGAAAACAAACATATATATACAGGGAATGTTAGTAGTATCAAGTTCATTTCATGAAGTAATAGTTGTAACATAAATGAATAATTCTATTTCTTTTTTTGTGCACACCATTGGTTTCAAAAAAAGGCTGTTGGAACCAGAGCTGGTGATAATGCTCCAGCATACACCCTTCAGATTATCAGTAATCAGGACGCACAGGAGCCTTGAGTAACAAGCAGCTCTTAACAAGTAGCATTATGCCTAGAGAAAAGAAAATTTAATGACCACTTTTTCTTTTAAGAAAAATTATTTTTAGCAAATATCTTCAGCAAACTTCCTTTCGGGAAGGCACAGCATTCTACTTGCACCCTTCTGAAATTGATTAACATTAAAAATAACCAGTAAGGAATACAAACTGTTGTTCATCGGAGTCGATTAGTGGAAAATTTTTATGAGACTATCCAAATAACCCATGAATCATATAGCTAAAATTAACTAAAGAGGATAAAAACGGAAATTCTCGAGGTTATGAAACGGAAATTCTCGAGCGCTTTTCCCGACATCTAGTGAGTGAAATTTATAACTGCGATCTGCTAGTAAATGTGAAATCAGATTTATGGAAAGAATTATAATAATTTTCATACACCTTCAACAATCTGCCCTTCATTGTTTCCAACAAACGAAAAACACTGATTATTAACATCCAAGATGGAGACAATGAAATGGTTAGGTGACTTTTCCGCTTCCAGACCTTGTTATCTCGTTGACCTTGTCGACTGAGCGAGTGACGTAATTTCTCGACCAATCAACAAACAGATTATGATTAGTAACTTCCGATATTGCTGCATGGGCATCCGTATATTGATGACGAAATAGTCTTCTTCCGATATTGGTGCTGCATCAATATTTAGTTGACGCTACATAAAAAAACTACATATTAATAGTGAATTGTAATGGTGACAATTTGATAGTGTAGTAAGATCGAAGTTTATTCATGATGCATCAAATTATATTTTTGTTTCAACAATCAAGCACTCATCAACTCCCTTATTTTTGCTACATCCAAAGCATTTCTCTCCGTGTGCTTTTTGTAATACTGATCGTATATTTTTGGAGCACTCTAAGAGGTGATCGTATAGTTTTTTTTTGAGCACTCTAAGAGGTGATCGTATTATTTTGAAACAGCAGGATTTGTTTAAACCATCTCTCCTTTCTAAATTGTATTATGGTAATGCTTGTTTTTCTTTTGCATGTTGTTCTACAACAAACAGGAGTTGTAAATATTTGTTTTTTTGCTAATCATATTTGACTGGAGATTAAAAAGGCATAAACATGATCGTAAAGTTTTGAAACGGGTTGTATTTTACAAATTAGCTATTGGTTCACTTTAGGTGAGACATCTTGTATACGGACATTTAAAATATACGCAAAGTCGTTTTGGATGATCATAAACGGCATCAAAATCCTCCTTAGGAAACTCGTTAAAACTGAAACCCGTCTTTAAACATGCTGTCCTACCCACCAGAAAGTCTTTTATGGACTTTTTAAGCAAAAGAACAGTGTCATTCGAATAAAAATATCATAAAGCGATTAATTTTGCGAGACAATTAAATTTTATACGCCTTGAAGTAAAGGCAACCGTAATGAGTAAAGAAAAACAATTCAGTTTCAGAGCGAGGCTGACAATTTTCCAGTCAATATGCTCACTTCAACTTTTGCTGACAGTGCAGTATATAAATGGTGTTCCGTTAAAACCTCTTACATTTTAATCTTAGCAAAGAAATGGTGATAATTTATGGATTGTAAATAATATTAGAAGAAAGAAAAACTCAAAGAATTTTTATTTCATATCTTGAAGTTGGCTCCGTGCTCCTTCTGCAGCGTCACAGTCGCAAAAAGGAAAATGGCAACTTCACAGTAATGTAAATAAATAACAACATTTATACGGAAACAAAATGAATAATTTCGGTGCAAAGAAATTACCAACGAGTTTATGGATATGTACTTATTGTAAGAATAAGATATGGTTCGAATGCTTCTGGTGACTGTAAATGTTCTATAACAACCTGGGGAAGCTCGTCGTCGTGTTTATAAAGAAGAAGAGTTTTCAGAGAAGCTCGAGAAAATAAATACGACAAGCATTAAGACAACTCTACATCCCGCTGAAATCAGTGCTGCATAATATTATACTTGTTCATACTTATCAAACTGCGGCTATTCTTTACGGCGGCGTTTAAGTATGAGTTAATACAAATGGTATAATGCAAAAAACTGTGGACAAGTGGTAGTAACAAACTAAATAAGAACAGAAACCATAATTCCACAAACGAGATTTTTAAGTTGGAGCCACGGATGTACATTTCGAAGACACTGTCCTCTTCATCAGTGTGTCAAAAGAGGACAGTGTCTTAGAAACGTATATCCGTGGCTTCAGATTAAAAATCTCATTATGGAATTACGGAATTTCTGTTTTTATTTAGTTTGTTTAATTATAAGATTTTGAATAAAGAAATATAATCAGTTTAATTAAGTATTAAAAATGTATCCTTTTTTAAAAGACTATCAGCACTTCTTAAATCTTATTAGAATTCAATCATTGTTAACAATACATTAAATGAAATAAAACCTTTATAAAATATTCTGCAGCAATATGTCTAGTTGATGACCGAAAGTTGATTCATATCAAAACGGTAAGCATTGAGAGACCTTTCATTTAAGCTAGAAAGGATGAAGTGAATTATAATCACTCATATGCAAATCGAATGAAATAGAAAATTAAACATTTCTTCAGGTAAAAGACATTCCCTGAGAAGATATAATTAAAAGAAGATTATAATTGCTAAAGCCGTGATAATCCTATAGTTTCATGTTACAAAATACAAAAGCGAAAAAAATTATGTGAGTCGACGTTGCTTTCAAATTTTTTCCAAGTCCACAAACTCGAGAAACATTTTCGTGAAGGCATGCTAATGAAAAGACAATGAGAAGGGCGATGGATCATCCATTGTTTCGATGAGCGACATCCAGAATAGTTTACGAGGGTGTGGTGGTGGCGAGAAGGGAGGGGTTCTAAAGGAATGCCGTAGAATTTAGGTAACAGACGGGGAGAGATGAAAAGTTGACGCGCGATTCATTTGCGACCTTTTCTCTCCGCTTGTGCGCAGAATCGGTTTCATGTCTGGATATTCTTGGCTCCAAACGTTCACACAGTCCCCGTCAGGTGATCCCCGGTGACCTCACCTGTAGCTGGTCTTTCCTCTCGCGCTGGGGTTACAACGTCTCACCATCGAGGCGACGTCAACCGACACCCTTCAATCGTGCCTGCCAGCGAGACAGGTGCAGTCGACCTGTTTCACCGTTCATTCCTCCTTCTCACCAGCAACCCCTCTCACACGGCTCGCATTAGACGCTCTTTTAACCTATACCTCCCCCCATTCCTACTTGCACAACCCCCTCCTCAAGTTCTTCTCCTATGTTGTTGTATTCTTCTTCTTCTTTTTATTTCACCTCTACCCACTTCTCTTCTGTTGGCTTCGGTCGGTCAACCGGAAGGGGGAAAGGACGTCTTCCGCCCTTCAAACGTTTGCTACGATTCTCCCGAAAAGAACCCTCAGAAAATAAATCCCTACACTTGAAATTCTACTCTTGAAGCTCAAAATAACCCACTCTCATACAAACCCAAAAGAGGACAATTTTCAAACAAATCTCTCACATTATTATGGCAAACCGCATTATTATTATTATTATTATTATTATTATTATTATTATTATTATTATTATTAATTTATATAAGTTATATAAGAATTATTTAATATTTTATTCTAATGAACCAGACTGAATTCGAAGCATAAAATTTTATTATTTATTTGTCGCATATAATTACAGACTTCTTCTTTTGTACACATAATGCATAAATTAATGGGAACAGTATTAAATAAAATTGATTTCTTATTATCTGCTAATAGCCCAATAATCCTATTTGCCAACAGTCACGCTTCTAAAGTTTTTACATCAATAATAGAGGAGTTTTCGGTCAAAACCAGTTAAATCCATCTATATATTTAAGTTGCAAGGCTGATTCTTTAGACAGTTCGTTGATGAAAACTTAATGCACCTCTAATATTCATTTTGGTCTTAAATGAAAGGTCTTAGTCTGTAGATTTGTCAAATTTAGTTTTCATCTTCAATATTACTATTAATTAGCGCTTATTAATTAAGTAACTGTCGAGGGTAATTGGTAATCTTCGCCCTATCACTCTGATTATTTTTCCAGCCAAACTGTCGGAGACTATAATCGCTACTCGTCTATCTGAGTTTATTGACAATTACTTGCCGGACTCTCAGCATGGCTTTCGGAAACATCGTTCCACTCAGACTAATCTTGCGACTTTGACTCAGACTCTCTCGCTCCATTTAGATCGCAGGGATCAGGTTGACGTGATTTACTTGGATTTCTCAAAAGCCTTTGATCAAGTCAGCATTGAACTGTTAATTCACAAACTAAACTTCATTGGTCTCTCTAATACTTTATGCAGTTGGTTTAGTTCGCTGCTCACTGATCGTTGTTTTTTGCTCCGTGCATGTGGCTTGGAAACTGGTCCTTATAAGCTCCGTAATGGAGTCTCTCAGGGCTCCCCGCTAGGTCCTATTTTGTTTAATGTTTTTATTGCGGACTTACCTTATGCAGTTCCATCGAAGCGTATTGGCTTCTTACTTTTTGCTTACGATTTCAAAATCTTTTGTCGCATTTCCAGCTGGACTGAATGTGCTCTTTTACAGACAGCTTTGAATGACATCTATGATTGGGCATCGGGAAATGGACTATCCCTTAATCCCAATAAATCCTATGTGATATCTTTTACTAGAAAAGTCTCTTCTTATTAATTTGATTACTTTTTGCAAAATAATATTATTGAAAGAAAGACTTCAGCTGTCGATCTCCGTATTATATTCATTTGCTGAACATATTGATTCACTAACACGTGACATTTGTCGGAGACTAAGTACTTTGAAAAGGCTAACCAACTTTTTTGCTAAACCCCTGTCTTTTCTCTGTCTGTTTAAGAGCATCGTTCTTGCGAAACTACTGTACTGTATCTGGATATGGTACAGTACTCCTACGCAGAAGATGCTCTTTCTGTATAATAAATTGATTAACTTTAAGCGTTTCTTTTTGGCGAAGTTTCCTACGTTTAAAGTAAATTATCATTTTCACAAAACTTTTGATATTTTTAATATAATAAAAAATGTCTTCTTTAATATTTTTATGGGGATCTTACACAACCGTTTAAAGGTTAGTTACACCTCCACTTTTCTTCAGTATCATTCAGTCCGCCCTCTTCGTATTAATAAAAACTTAATTATGAAATACAAATGGAGGACGCATGTTTCGGATGTCAATCCCTTGGTCAAATTATTAATTAATTTTTATAATAATCCTCATTTTTTAGACATAATTCTTGATATATATCAACATATTAACATTTTTTTTGTAAAAATTTATGGTTTTGTTTACATTTCTGTTCTCTCTGCTTGTAATTTAGATAAAATGTTATTAATCATTTTTTCTTTATTATTTTTTTATCTAGTTTTACATCTTTGATTTCTGAGTTTTTAATTTTGTAACTATGTGTACGTCTTTATTTTTGATTTTTTATCGTTTTTTTTTATTTTATTTGTTGCTAAGGTGATTTTCATTAACCCGTTTTTGGGCAGTTTGCCTGTAGGGGGACAACATGGGGCTTTCCCCTCCGGATTATCTGGTGGGGTATTCCCTCACTGTTGTTACAAAATTATTTTTTTTTTTATTCACAATTGGAAATGCTTACGCTGGCAAACCAAACAATCCTCTCCACAATAGCGTCACAATCAACAGCTTTGCTACCATTGATGGTCAAATCAACAACGATTACTTGAACAATTAACGACGATAACAATACACAACATTACAGGGAAAACAAGATGGAGATGGGTTATTTACCGTCAAGTTTTGACGGGAACTCTCTAGTCTAGGTTTATTTCGAGAAACTAACCAAAAACTGATTTCAGGAGATAACAAGGGTTTATCTTTGAACATGTAGGTTTGTTATATTATTACTAGATAGTACAGATTGCACACAAAACTTATTGCTATAATTCCTTCAGAAAATCATAGTTTAATAATTTTTATGTTTGGATTTAACGTGTTTTGATTGAAAAGGGGGATTTCATTTGTTTTGAGGAAAATATTATAATGATTATTGTATTAAAATTTATTGTGTATTATGTTGTGAACAAAACTGGTATCATTCTATCATTCTATTATTATTATTATTATTATTATTATTATTATTATTATTATTATT
>JAHWFO010012523.1:1650853-1680451 GCA_023313115.1 Rhysida immarginata
TATTATTATTATTATTATTATTATTATTATTATTATTATTATTATTGGTACGTTTACGTTTGTCTATAGACCCTCATTTTTCATATAAACTCTGATGGGGCTTCGGAATATTGGGTACTATATGAAATTTTGAATGTTTATTTGAAAGGATTTTAATTTACGTTATACTTTAAATAAAATAAATAAAATAAAATCAAATCATTATTATTATTATTATTATTATTATTAATAATAATAATATAATATTATGATTAAGATTATCATTCAATAAAAAAATGAGAAACCACAGAATTTTATAAGTTTTGCATTACAATTATCCACATTTGTCTTTGCTATTATCTGTTGTTTTTATTATTATTTTGAATGAAAATTTGTAAGAAAACTTCAGCATACAAAATCAAAACAATGTCAATGAGTTTGAAAATTTTTTTTTTGAAACCTTATTCCTCTTCCTCACAAGCACAGCAGCAATAATCCTCTGGAAGATTTTCTTCCTGTTCAGGACCACCACACAGTTCTGTGTAGATTTTGTATGTCGGTATGTTTCTCCAGGTTTCACCAAGGAACTTAACCAGTAGATCCTCAATATCCTTCAGTTTGGCCTGGATATTGCACTAGAGGAGGGGATGGGAGGCGGGATTGTGAGCAGATGGTTCTTGCGTTGATCCAGAAGGATCAGCTCTTTACGATAAGACTGTTCACCATGTACAGTAAATAGCAGGTCTTCCTCTTATCGATGACCTTTGATTATTATACGTTTCATTTTCTGGATGGATGGCACGTCTTTGTAAAGAAGTTGTGCGCGTTTCTTCCAGTCGTGCACTTCCCAATCCTTAGAAAGTACAAACATTTTATTTATTTTATTTCAAATATTTTCTTAATTTATTATTTTTTATTATTGCCGTGTATTTCTTTTTACATTAAGGGAGACCCGTGTAATTTGGAAGTCGTGTAAATCGAACCAGCCTTATCTTGCACAATTGCACGTTAGATGGCGCCACTTTCCTGATTGAAAAATGATCATAGACCTTACCTAGTAGCGTATGAAAAACACGGGTTGTATTGCTTGAGTATTGGTGAAAATCAACGATATGAAATGAGTAGATCGCTCATGAACTGCTTTCAGCGCCTCAAACGCGTCCCCATTTGAAAGCCTGTCGGCCATTGCTTTGGTTGGCAAAAATGGCCTTCATCGTATGTTTACGCTTGGAGTTTGCATAGACAAACACAGTAAAACTCAATGCCGATTTCTTGTCTAACTTTAAATTGTAGTAATAGATATAATAAAGGTTCACCACTGACCTTTCACAGGTGTTTTTTTATTATTCTGCATCTTACAATGTTTTTCTCATGTAAAAATCCTGGTCGTCTTTTATATCGTGGTTGTTGATACCGGGTGTTTCAAAAATGACCGGTATATTTGAAAAATCAATAAATCAATGAAAAACCAATAAATCAATATGCTTGGGACAACAGTAAATATTCAGGCAGACAAACTTTCGAAATTACAAACGGTGTATTTCTATCGCTGCCCGTTTAGTTTTTTATTGATTTTTCAAATATACCGGTTATCCGGTTATTTTTGAAACACCCAGTACATAAGAGATGTCGATATTCAACCATGTTACCGTCGTTTCAGTGATACCAGAATGAAATTATATACCGCATTTATTAAGAAACTAGAAGAGGTACCCGGCGTTGCCCGGGATAATTACACTTGCACAAACTTTTCCTTTCATTGTTAGTCATGAGATATATATTGTTGGTTCATGCATTGTGTTTGTGAATTGCGTGCTGATACCATTGTTGATACCTATTGTTGTACCAACTTTGCCTTGCATTGTTGGTCATGTGATATTTCTCATTAATATGCCTTGCCATAACCATGAATATCGATTTTTTATCGATATTTATTATTTTTCCGAAATCTGAGGTAGACAGTGACCTTCCTCATGCTTTAAAGGTCATGTATGCGAAATTTTATCAAGATCGGAATAAAACTGTAGATTTGTATAAAAAACGTACACACAGATCCACAGACCCACCCACAGACCCACAGACGCACAGACCCACAAACATCCTTCTTTATATATATAGACTAGCAAAGGTACCCGGCGTTGCCCGGGATAATTACACTTGGATGTAAACAGAACAATCTCAAAAAATTAAATTAAATTTTGCAATATCTTAAAAATAAACACATGAAAATGCTTAATACAGTAAAAATTCTTAATGAAAATTCGAAAAAAAACTTTTTAAAGGATCACAATGGCTGGACCTCCAAGGATGCCACTGCTATTTTAAATAATTTCTTACTCACGTAATCTTACCTCATATGTATACTTAGTATTGTTGCAATTTCCACTCTTCTCTCGATGTGTTGAAGCAAAATTTGGCCATTCATCACTTTGTGCAGTATAGCGGTCGCGGATTCTTCTATTTACTTGCTTCCCATTTGCTCAATACATCACGGAGCTAAAGGAGTGCTTCCTCTCTCGTCTTTCCACTCTTTCTCAATAGTCTGCTAACTCTCCATTGTCTCCATTTACTGATCATTTTTAAAGATTTTCAAGAAATTGTTAAGTACTAAGAACTCTCTTTTCTAAGAAAAGCCTGAATAACAGGAATTCTATGCATTGTTACAAATTGAAACTTATCCATATTGCATTGTTATAATTCTTGGAAAGGACTGCTTTATCATTGCATCATCATTTTGAGCTCATTGTTATTGGTGAATTGCGTGTTGCAACCATTGTTGATACCTATTGTTGCACAAACTTTTATTTGCATTGTTGGTCATGAGATATATATTGTTGGTCCGTGCAGAGTGTTTGTGAATTGCGTGTTGATACCATTGTTGCAAAAACTTTGTCTTGCATTGTTGGTCATGCGATATTTCTCATTAATATGCCCTGCTATAACCATGAATATCGATTTTTTATCAATAATTATTATTTTTTCGAAATCTGAAGTAGACAGTGACCTTCCTCATGCTTTGAAGGTCATGTATGCGAAATTTCATCAAGATCGGAATAAAACTGTAGATTTGTATAAAAAACGTACACACAGACCCACAGACCCACAGACAAACATCCTTCTTTATATATATAGAAGATTACCGTCGTTTCAGTGATACCAGAATGATTGTTTAGAGGTATTAATTAAAAAGCATCTAAATTTGGGAGAGGTCGCTTAATAAATTTCAGCCTACAAGCACGATGTTGGTGGGGATATATAGTAATGGCGCTTTGGCTGGCGATGTTGTTCTGCCAACCACAGTAATGGCGCCTACACTGACAATAGAGATTAGTTCCACTTTTCGCCGCCTTCAAATTGCCCCAAAGATGTCGGCCACGTAAGTGATCTACTCATTTCATATCGTTGGTGAAAATATATCAAATTTTCTCTTTTGGTATGGCCTCATGTTACTTTGAGGTGAGATAGTAATCGTGTATGTAATTATTCGCTACTTACAGTTTAAGTGGCGCCGCCCTTGTGGCATTACTTGAACAGAGCTAAGTAGGATTCACAGTCGTTTAAATACTGCTTTTATAACAAAACACCAATCCTAGATACCATTCTCTCAATGAACGAATTTTTATACCAAAAGTTTATTAGAACGAATTTTTATCCTACACAATCATCTATTTTTAGAACATTATCCTCGCTCTCGGGAAAACGCGTGTTGAGAACATACTTGGGTTCGGCTCTGCGCGTGCTATAAACGTTAATGAGATGGTGCGCGTGCAGGATGCACGTGTTTGACGATTATTGAAAGGGCAGTTCGGTCTCTAAATCAAGAGAATTTTTCTATTCCTAGGGAGCTTAGTATTTATTACGATAACTTGAAAACGAATTAACTTTTTCAAAGTCTGTTTTTACCAATCCATTAATATGGGACAGAGCACGAACAAGTACGAACGTGAGATAGCCGGAATAAGTACGTACTATAATGGTACGTGCTTTAATGATATCATTATTATACCCCCTTAAAAGCTTACTATAACCAGATATGGCATGTAATATATCAAACAAATCGTCACAAAATATCATGAACGAATATATAAGAGTAACTAGTGATAGCAGGTATTGGTCTAATGTCACGTGTACGTGCAAGGATGTCTCATGAATGAATATAACGCGTAAATAATGTTCGTGTGAAATGCTTAGTAGTACGTGTTTTAATGGTACCAAATGAAACTTTCAATGCTAAGATATGGCATGTAATATATCAAACAACTCGTAACAACGTGTCATGAGTGAATATAACGAGTAAATAATGATAACGGTAATTGTTTAGTAGCACGTGCCCTAATGGTACCATGTAGTACCATATGATACCATTGGAACTTTCAATGCCAAGATATGGCATGTAATATATCAAACACCTCGTAACAATGTGTCATGAGTGAATATAACGAGAAAATAATGATAGTGGGAATTGGTTTTGTTGCATGTGCCCTAATGGTACAATATAGTATTGTTAGAACTTTCAATGCTGAGATATGGCGGTAATATATCAACCAACTCATTACGAGTTGTTAGATCTATTGTGGCGTGTAATATATCAACCAACTCATTACGAGTTGTTAGATCTATCGTTATCCATAGCTTATTTGTATCAAGAGCATAATGCTGTTAGGCTTAATGTTATCTAAAACTCACTACTGTTATACATATTGCTAATTAATAGTATTAATCGCTTACTTCAATAGTAGACGATAACGTAGAAACACTTTAGTAATTTAATATGAAAAAATAATAGATGCTTACACACAACGCTTCAGCAATTGAGGCTCACTTCGTTTAACATTATGTGGGAATTCTTACAAATTAAAGAATTTTTATTTTTTTAAATGTATGAGGAATAATTCCCTCTCCATTTACCTTTCAGTTCTTCAAGTTTATTCGTTTAAATTCTCTCTATACATTAGCTTACTTAAATAGTAATTTACAATTTAGTTTTCATATTTATTTATTTTCTCTTAAGTGTTTTAAAATGTTGATTAATTCAATATATCCATGTATGATGCTATAACATGAAAATGTGCTGCCTTTATCCGCTTTGGCGGTAAAATCATTCTTGTTTAGTAAAAATAGAAAGATCCTACTATCGCAGCCATTTTTTCAAAAAAAACAGCGCCCTCTAAATTCACTGAAAGTAGCGAATAAGTGTCAGTGCCTGTATGTATCAGGAATGGGTTAAAGAAAAGGGGTCTATGTACTTGTTAATAGGCATGGTTTTTAGTTGGAAAGGTTTTGAAGGTTTGTCGCCATTTTTGAATTTAGAATTGTTGACATATTTTGTAATTTGGACCTTAGGTATTTTGTGTAAATTAGACCAGGGTCGATTTACACGGCGAACATTATGACGTTTTTTTGACATATCCAACTTTTTAACTTTACATTTTTGACTTTATATAAGCTCATCCCACACGTTACTTAATTAAGATATAAGCTCATCCCATCTAATACGTTCCATAGAGGTGCTGATCATTTGCATTTTTCACAGTTAAAGCAAAGTTTCTGCTATTACTCGGCCTATTGTTGTAATTGGACCACCTGGTTGTGTAATTTTAAATTTCATATGTAACCCATATGATTATAGTATTTCATAAAAATAGAGCACCAAAAGATAGCCCGAAATGTCCCCTTAGTGAGTCCAAATTACACGAGCCTCTCTTACTTGTTACACGATGTCTTTCATTAAATTATTACAGTTATTTACTTTATATGTTTCACTTCCCTATTTTATAATTTAAAATCTTTACATTTATTCATTATATTCTATTATTAATTTACTCGCGATTTATCGTGAAAATAAACGGCGGATCCGTATCCACTTACAACGACGTGTGGAAATTTTATATCTTGCTCTATTAAATATATAGAATGACAGTGGCAATTTATAATAATATTATTTTTTATATAAATGAAAATAAACTTTCTTCTTTTCGGTTTTACAGGAATGAAGAAATACAAAAGAAGAATGAATATGAGAAGTATTCCATACAATAAACTTGTTAAAAGTAAACCTCTTGATCTAGTCATTGGAATCATAGCTCTCAAAATGTAATCTTGTCCCACCTGTGGATAAAACGTTTATATACTAAGTTATCAATTTAATAGAACAAATTCTCGTAACAGTGATTGGTTCTTTGTAAATGTAAGGATCACGTGATGTCTATCTAATGCGATGACTGCTATATGATAACATAGCAGATTGATCTGAGCGAGGAATCATTCCTCGGACTGAGTGATTTCGAACAAGAAATGACTATGGATGCTCGAAGTGCTGGATTTAAGATATCTCAAACGACCATACTTCAGTGCTCAAAAATGGCATTAGAGAAAACATAAGCTTGAAATCACTCAGGGAGAAAAAGAAATAAATAAAAAAAAGGGCCAAAGTGAAATAAATAGTAAAAAATGATGTAAATAGTAAATAATAATAGTAAATAGCCTGCGATGATGTTATAGAAGGGAACATATCAGAACGAAGACAGCGATACCTCAATCGACTCGGATGTAATAAAAGACGATCATCTCGATAGATTAATAAAGAAGCTATTTGAGTCCAAGGGAAACCTATAATTACACTCTTTATAATTGGAAATAAGTTGCATGGTCAGATGAGTCTAATGAATTTTCTTTTAAATACGTAGATAGGAACTTTACATAAACAGCATCAGGATATAGATTATGAGCCGTCATGCCAAGTAGCAACTATGATTGCGGTAGCGTTATGATGTGGGGAACTTTTTCATGGCACGAGTTAGCACCCTCCCTCCCTCGTACCTCATGGCTTGAGTTAGTCCCTCAGCGGCACAGTACAATATATCAAAATTATTGCCTATCACTTTCGTCCATTCATGGAGTGGTATTTTAACAGGAGAAATAATGCTAGAAGAGATTATAGAAGAGACAAATCTAATTTAACCTTTTAAGGGTTGCATTATTATTTCTGAATGAACCTCTTCAGTGTAGAATTGGATATAAATTAGATTTATATTAGGCTTCGATATAAAATTATTAATATATTAAATACTAAGAAACTTTTCTGATTAATAAACCTGGAAATTATGGTGCGTTCATATTCTGTCCATCGATAATGTGCTTGTTAAAATGTTAAGTTAAACAGAAACAGACAAAAACAGAAGACAGGCCTGGGCATAGGAAATAATTGTGAGCAGGGGCGGCGCTAGCTTCTTCGGCGCCCCCATGCAAACCTATGCAAACTTCTAAAATGCGCGCCCTTTCAACCTTGGTTGGCGCCCCATTCTACCATGCGACGCTTACTTTGCTTACTGCTTCGCGCCGCCCCTGATTGTGAGCATTTTACGCTATCGTTCAGTCACATGGCTTTTACTCAAAAGTAGTAATTTAAACAATTAAAATTCAATAATGTTATTTTAATCTATACAATTTTGTAGAGAAATAAAATTTTGTAAACATTCCAAGGAAGAGCTTTAGCAGTGAAGCAGAAATACATTTATACATTTATTAAAAAGAAATTAATCCCCTCCCCCGAATAGGGTAAGGCAAGTAGCAGATCCTGCAGTCACCTGTTTCTGCCCCTTTATCTGCACTTTTTACCTCTCCCCAAGTTTTTAAATGAAAAAATTAATTTTCTCGAACGTAATATGTAGAAAATGTAAAAAAGCTCGTGTTTTCTTTCTTTCTCATCATTTCCGAATGTTTGATATCCCATGCCATATGTTGCCATAGTTCTAAAGATCAAGTGACTGCCACCCCCGCAAATCCGACTCCAATGGAACAACTGGGCCTAAACTTCATAGTAATGTAGATCTTGCCTAGAGGAATCTGGATACTGAATTTCACGCCTTTACATACCTAAATAGCATATAGATATGCTGTCCTCTCTGAATCCCACCCCGTAATTCCGACCCCAGTATTCAAATCAAAACCAAACTATATAGTGAAGGTGGACATGCCCATAGGAAGTTACATTCCGAATTTCAACCTTCTACCTCAAAAAATGTGGAAATTATGAAGGGGGCGGACTGCTCCATACTTCCGCTACTTAATAATATAGATTATGAGCAATCGTGCGTTGACAAGCGATTTCACGTGCGCGCGCCAATGCTTAAAAGATGAACAGAAAGTATCAATGTATTCCTTCTTGACAAATCGATTGTTATATGACATGCCATTATCTTGGTATTACACTCACTGTTTTAGCACGTGAATTCGACTTGAAGGGGTCCACGAAAAATTCTGAAAAGTTGATATGGCCGAGTTAAGACTTTGATGATCATATTTCTGAAAACAGAATTTGAAAAGGTTAATTCGTTTTCATGTTATCGTGCAAACGGCGGACGGCCGGCCGGTTAAACGTACACATCAAGGGCGCATTCTTATAAGTAGCTTTTATGCTAAAGCTCCTATTAGCAGCAGTCAAGTTTTAATGTTCTTTCCTCGTGAAAATTTAATAATTAAACAAAATTGCAAAAACATTGTGTTAATAATGAAAAATGGGCAGTGTAAATATTTTTGAATACTTTTGGTCTTTGCTAACTCTGAAAAAGCTGAATTCATTACATTTCAAACAACCAGCTTAGATAGTAGCAACATGGTTAGTAAAAGAGACCTCTCTGATTCAGAAAATTGGACCATCAGCTCACTGCATCAAAGTGGAAAAACACAAGAGGAAATTGTAGCCCTTGTCCACTGTGCACAATCCAGCATATCTAAAGTGACCAATGACTTTAAAAACGGAAAAGGTTTTCTTCACAGTCGTCATAAAACTGCCCGCAAAAGAGCTATAACCTCCCAAGAGGACCGGAGCCTGAAGAAATTAGTTAAAGAATCCAGATTTAATCAGCCAAACAGTTGCATGCAGTCTGGAAAAAGAGCAATGCAAATGCCTGTTTACGAACAATAATCAATCGCCACAAGAAATGAAATTTATCAAATGTGCCCCTAAACGCAAGCCTCTACTGACAAAGCGGCAAAAAAGTACGGTTTGATTGGTGCAAAAAAGTGACTACATTGGAACACCTCTAATTGAAGACAGATTCCGTTTATTGATGAATTTAGGTTTTGTGTAGCCTATCATATAGAAACCAGAGAATTCGAGTATGGCGAATTAAAAAAGAAGCATATTCATAAGATTGCTTGAAAAGATCATAAAAAATCCAGCATCAGTGATGAGCTCTGCCGCAACAAGAGAACTGTGCATCGTTAACTCCACGGTAAACGTTGTAATCTATCAAGAAATTCACCCACATGGGTGGATTTATACATTCGTGCACACTTTTTGCCAAACTTTCAAGATTTTCACCTACATGCACCCACATGGGTGGATTAGGAGAGAAAGATTTGTGTGTAAAAAAGACGAGGACAACCAGTACTCCTTCCCAGGCACAAACAACTGAAACTACATTGGGCACGAGAAATGATGCCTCGGACCACACAATGGCAAAAAGTGATTTGCAGCGATGAGAAAAAGTTTATCTAATCGTTTATAATCGTTTATAATCGTTTTATAATCGTTTATGTTTCCATCATCTTAAATTCTATCCGGAGACTGATTTTCTGTTTCAACAGGATGAGCCATCATGCCATTCACCTCTTCTACTAAATGGTTACGCGAAAGAGACATCAACGTATAGGTCTGACCTCCTAATCTCTAATCTCAACCCGATTGAGAACTTGTGGAAAATAGCCAAATGCTGTCTGTCTGAAGCAAAACCATGTATTACAAAAGAACTGAAAAAAAAATTGCACGATATCTGGTCATCGATTACTACAGATGAATGTGTAAGTTAATCAATAACATCCTCAAAGATTACAAGCTGTAATCAACGCAAAAGGCGATGTTACAAAATATTAATTGTTGTTTTGTTTGTTAATAAGTACCGAAAAGTGCTTTATGCTATCAGTGTGGGAAAGCGTGTCTGTCTGTCTGTAACTCTAACTCCTCCAAGGGTATGAAAGATTTTCAAACTCTGTTTTCGTCAGTCATAGAATATGGTTCATGGCACGAACCAGTCGCAAATATTATCTAAATCGGTTCATAATAAATGCACATAATGATACCAATAAACCATTGTACCTTCACGACCCCACCTAGCAATTTTCAATGGGAAGATATATTAAGTAATATATCAAACAAATTGTAATGACGAGATAGAAGCGGTTATTAATTAATATTTTCGCCAATTGATAAATATGTTCCGGGAACGAATCATTTTGAAATTGGTTGTAATCGAAACAATGGCACGTGCTCTAATCGCATCCTTATGACACCCTCAAAACTTTCAATAAGATATGACATGTAATATATCAAATTACTTGGAATGATGCGTCATAAATGAATATAACCTAACAGTAATGATAGTCGAAATTAGTTCAAAGTCACCTGGTTTCGTGGAACCATTATGGTTCATTGGAACTTTCAATGCTAAAATATGGCATGTAATATATCAAACAACTTGGAATGATATGTCATAAATGAATATAACGTAAAATCAATGATAATTCAAATTGGTTTAAAGGTGCATGGTTTAACGGTATCATTATGTCCATTGGAAATTTTCAATGTTAACATAGGGCGATTGAGAAATATGGTTCCGCGAATGGTTTAGTTTAGCCTTTCAGTACTTGGTTATGTCATTCCTTAATGGTTTATTTATAATGAGCCAGGAAATTAAAACAAAGTAATATCGCATTTTTTTTTGCCCGAGAAGTGTCTTATCACAATGTTTTTGCATTTTTTGTTTCATTATTACATTTTGAAAAACGAAGATCATTAAAACCAGATTACTAGAATCAAATACCACTGTTGAAATTTCTGCTTAAATGACTACTTTTATTTGTATGCCACGACAATGCACGATCATCTCAGAGAGTTAGAATTATCCCAATATTTTGCACGGAGTTGTAAAAGAGAAAATACATTGAAATAATCACTAACGATGACAAGACTTAATGAGATACAGTATATGATAGTTATGGTCGAAGATGTATAGCTTCCATAATAAAAATGGAATTAAACCCGTTAAAATAAAAAGAATAATATTTAAGAATTTTTGCAAATATTTAGCATTTCTTTCAAATATGACAGTTGAAAATGAAATACAAAGCTATAACATTCCCTGATATTACATGTATTTGCATATATTTTGTCTTTCGCTGTTGGTTTTTAGAATCTATCGTTTTAAACAAAATCTTCTATCTAGATTTAGGGATAACATTCTGGCAGAATGAGTCTAAAAATTTACCTTGAATGAAGAAACCAGTTTCATCTCTTTTGGGTGAGGTCTTATTTTTTCGGCAAGGGAAGGTTTTTTTTTTTTATTTTTTTTTGAAGAAAAAGTAACGTTTTTAAAGTGGATTCGTTGGCTATTCTTGGCGGAACCTGTTTTTCGAATGAGATTTTCTGAATAACGAACTCCACCAACTCGCATCCAGCCTTTCCGCAATACACTGAAAAGACAGAGAGGCTTACCTTATAGGATTGTATCTACTTATAAATAACTGTAGGATTTATGTCTATATGAAATTATCGATAGAAGTAAAAGAAAAGATATTAATTTCAACTTAGGTATATTAATATATTAATTGCTTTCTCTTTCTGAGCCTGATTAGGTTTACGTAATAAAATTATTTCAAATAAATTTCAATTTTGTTATCCCGAGATTATTGATTTGATTAATAAAATATTATGTTAAGCATGACATGTCAATCAGTTATTGCTGTAAATATTGTATTTTATAGGCCCCGTTCCGGAGACAGGCCTAATTTTCTGAATGCTATTGATAAACATCTATTAATTTGGATTATGTTGGTGACAATGTCTATATATTTGGTACATTAAATGTAACTTTTATTCCTCCACTCAGAGTGTCGGTCAAAGGTTAGGAATGAATTCCTTATCTAATTTAGTCAATAATTATGATTTGTGTGTTTTTGCCACTGAACCAACAAGATTTGTTAGCAATAATAACGGTGCTCTGCCGTATTGGATAACGTTTTTTCCAATAATGAAATATCACTGTTAAAACTGATTTTGTTGATTTTTCGGATCACATCGCAATTAATTTTTTTTTTAAATTAGACGTTTTTCGTCCTGTAAATGCTTTTTTTGGCATATTAATCAAAGTAATATTGATAAGCTTCTTTCCCTATTGACTCTTCATCAAAGTAATTATTATTGGGACTCTATTTATGAAATCAATGTTGCTAACTTAGCTTTTATAATGTTCAACGATTTTTTGCGTTTGTTATAATCATGCGTGCACTGTTCAATCTAATATACAGGGTGATTCTGAAAAAACTGTAAGCAATGACAGAGGTGACCAGAATGAACAGTTTCTTTTAATACAATGCGGATCCGAATTTGAATGCTAACTGAGAATAACGAATTTTGGAGGAGTAAAACTCTGTATACCGTTAAAGTTTGATTGAATTCCAACGAGTAGTTTCCGAGTTACGCACTCAACATCGTAACACGTGCTGGTTAGTAATCGCATGTGAGCACTTACGATTTTGAATGTGTAACTCAGAAATTACTTGTTGGAATATGATCAAATTTTAACGGTATACACGTTTCTATGTACCCTATTATTTCTCCAAAATTCATTATTCTAGGCATTGCTGAACCTGAGTTATTAACTTGTTGATCTTGATGGCGGCATTTTTATTTGAAGGGCTCCGGGCAATAAGGACCTAACCCATAAGAAGAAATTCTTACTAAATATAATAATTACTGCTTGTAAAATCCATTTACAATAAGTTTCAGTAACAATTGCACAAGTAAACTGCAATCACCGTAAAGCAAAACAGAAACCATACAGATTTAAAGATTTTTAAACAATATAACATCACTTTTCTCAAAAAATTCTTCCTGTGGGTTAGGTCCTTATTGCACCGAGACCTTCATTTCTGTTCATATCTCAGTTAGCGTTCAAATTCGGACTCACATTGTATTAAAATAAAATGTTCATTCTGGTCACTTCTGTCACTGTTTACAGTTATACGCACTTTTTCAGAATCACCCTGTATAATTCTCTTATCCGTCCGTCCGTCTGAGGCCAACAAAGAAAGTTACAATAAGCCGTCCAAAGCCATTAAGAAAATACAATAGCCTAATGATAAGATAGAAACGTTTAGTGTAAAGGACTTGAAAATTAAATTTCTTCATTAAAATTCCTCCAATATAATAAACGACATTATGTCTCCATTATGACTGCAGTAGTAAACAATGGATTTGGTTGTAGAGTTAGTCAGCCGCTAGGGAATTTAGACAACGTTTGAAAACGAGTGGACAGACTTCTCAATTCATAAAATGATTCATATTTTCTATAAATTTAAATGTTTTATTATAGTTTCATTAGAGAACATGTTTACTTTTATTTATTATAATTAACAACATTTGTTTGCCCTGTTTCTTCTTCTTTAAAAGAGTGCGATTCGAAAAAAACAAACAATAGGGGAAAAAAAATTTAAACGGCTTAACGTAAATAATTTCAGAAAATATTAATAAGAAAATTTATATTTGAACTTTGAACTAGTTACTAGCCTATAACAAACAACCGAATTTTCTTAATCTAATATTTGCTAATTCAAAACTTCCGCATTTTAGCAATGTAAAATTTAATGATACGCCTTTTGAATTATGAAATGGAGTTAATATTTTTCAGGGGGTTCATTGATAGAGTTTCTATAATAGGAAACTACGTGTATTTTGGTTTTATGGCATATAATAATAAATTCCACGGAAAGAAAGAAAGAAAGAAATAGAGAGAGAGAGAGAGAGAAAGAGAGAGATACTTCTTTTGCATGAGTAATTTCTATCAGTAATCAATTGATTCATTTGTTTTCACCTTCAGTTCATAACATTAAATCATGTCTTCCAAATTTACACTCTATGATGAAAGGTTCCGGAAACAGTTTACATATTCTAATTTACATATCCATGATCTCCAAGATAATATAAATAGATAGCCTGCTTGCGTTACTGGATCAAATCTTCTCTGTTATTTTGTTCGATGACGAGCGTCCGTGAATCGACATCGTAGTTGGTACATTTATATGATTGAGTCGATCAACAGTTCCGAATGATGGGGTTCCTCGGAGCCATGAGAGATCCGTCTTCTCGCAAGTGGAAATCACAAAGTGAAATCTTCTCGCAAGCGGAAACACAAACCTTGGTGTTTAATGTGAATTAGCAAAGTCAAAAATGCACATGAAAATGAACTTAACATGGCCTGTTTCACATACCTATGATTTAAACATGTTTTAATTACTTTTTCTTCTAATCTCAACAAATCTGTGAAACCGTAAAGTGGTAGGACAAAAAATCTCAGACAGGGAACGTCAGGTGCTAGCACGAGTGAAACGATGCAATCGAAAGTCTTCAGCCGAGACAAGATTACAGAATTTTGAAGTGCTATTTCAAGTACCCTCAGTACATTCACCATTCGTCGAGAACTGAGGAACCTAGGTTTCGAAGTGCTGAGAAGTGCAAAACTTTAAAGCAAAAATTTGTAGATCTCCTGAGTTCTCTTTTATTTACCTCGTTGTAATGTATCTTATCATCAGCAGGCTTAAATAAATATAAGTAAAAAATTTACTATGGAAATTCATCGTGGACTAAATAAGATGAAAAAAATTTATACAAAAAAATTTTGATATACGCTATCTCGACTGTCTGGATTTTCCCCGCTAAATATGAAGAATTTGTTTACCTTAATTTATGTTTATCTTTATACAGAGACGAGTATAAATGCATAGCAAATATATTTTCTGATGAACGTTTCATCACACTATAAATGAATTATTAACTGTTGGTAGTGCATCTTCGATATGTGCAGTATCGAAAAATTGCTAACCGAAATAACCACATATATCGACTCTTACACGCACCTATTTAGGTCTTGCCCCTTAATTGACGTAAAAACATATTTATTGCCACTTTCCGTAAACTTTGTTGATTAGAAAGAGAAAACAACGTAAATAATACAATTTTGAAAGAAAAATCAGTAGTTATTAACCTGCTCCTAAACATTGAATGGACAGGAGAAATGAATTTTCATTGGGTCAGTTTGCACAACTAATTACCAAGCAAATGTCATCGATTGCTAAATGGTAAGGTGAATAAACCAGTGCCTAGGAGTAAGGTGACTTTAACGTAATAGCAATAAAAACGATCTTATAGGAAAAGAATTTACATAAGGAATTTCCTAATCCTCAGCTTGTGGTATTTATAAAGATCAGGTGACAGAGCATTGTGTCGCTACTATTATTAACAGTGTTGCGAGGGTGGGCAACAATAACCTGCACGTGCCTGCGAACTCGTAATTCATTGGCAATTCCATCCGCGAAGGTTATTCCAAGCCCTCCCCTTTTTTTCTGATCTCAGGTAAGGAAATTCGGTGAAAGGGAAGCGGAATTTTTTGACCATTTCAAAAGAGGGATTTGGAACAAGAGAAGGAACATTCCTTCGAGGCGGTGGCATGACACGGGGAACGTTTGGTCCCTCTTTAAAAAAAAATAAGACGAAGGAGAATATTGAGCACCCCTCCAACACATTGTGTGAAATCATTAATATTCAAGCGAAAGCGTTGTAAAAGAACAGGCTTCCGTCTTAGAAAGCATCGTTGGCGGTGGCGATTCCTTTTCTCACCGTCTCCGCTTCCTTCCCGCCATCCACTATTTCTTCGTGTTTTTTCCCCTTCTGTTTTTTTTTAATGGATTTTGTATTTTCCATCGAAACGCGAAGCACTTTGGGTAATCTGACTGCATAAGATGGCGGTTATGGGGACCTATTCGAATAGGGGTTCTTTGTGTTTTTGGGGATTGCACCTGCATCTCGCGCCGTTGCCCTGTTGGAATGTGGTTCCTCGGCTGGACGGCAACAGGTTTGTTCGGTGGTGGCTCCGTTTGTGAACCTGACGCTCTCTCCTCTGTGTCTCACCCAGGTTCCACGGCAAGGGGTTAGTCCGCCTTCCACGTATGTAACTCAACGCCTGACCGCGAGGTTTACATTCAAGCCCTAAAAAGCAGTGCCCATCGAACTCTCCTCCTGATCCTTCCTTCTCCTTTTACCTTACCATTGTTCAGTTAATGCCATCGAGTAAAATAACACCAACGCAAATATATTTCATTAGCAAATGAAATTTGCCGTTTTTAATTATCATTCAGTACTTTCTGTGCATATGGTGCAATGTACTTTATAGAATTTTGAACAAACCGGATAGATATGCTTTTATCCTTTATCTTTATATATACAGCGCACTTTCCGTCTGTTTGTTTGTTTGTTTGTTCCTCCATAACTTCTAAACCGGGCAACCCTCGAGGCTGAAATTTTGCACAGAGGACCTCGAAGACCCGGGGAGTGTCATAGGCTAGGTACCGTTTACGTCCGAACTCCCGTTGGCCTCCTACGCTCTTCTAATAGATATATGTTTCTCTCTTATACAAATCTACAGTTTTATTCCGATCTTGATGAAATTGTACACACTTGACCTTCAAAACAAGAGGAAGATCGCTGTCTACATGAAAGTTCGAAAAAATAATAATTGTTCCTCCTGTCCCTAAAAACTACGTACTAATAGTGAATTTTGATAATGTAATAAGATAAAAGTTATTTCAAGGTGCACCAAATTGTTACTTCAACAAAGCAACTCCTTTATTGTTGCTACATCCAAAGCACTTCTCTCTGTGTACACATATAGTTTTGCAGCAAACTGGGAGATTTTGTTCCTAAATACCATCATCATGATATGACTCAAATAACCCATATACATACTGAAATATATCTTCACATATACCGAGTGTCCCAAAAATGACTGATGGATTTTGAAAATCAATAAAAAAAAGACGGAATGCGATAGATATGTATCGTTTGCAGCCTTATGCTTAGGAAATTAGAGAAATTTATCCCACCAACTTTCAAATTTAGTTAACATTTCTACCAAGAGATGGCGCTGCTCGCGATCTATAATAGGTATAGTTAAAACGAAGTATTTCAGCCCGCCATTCCATAGTTTGTCGTCAAGATGATAGCGTGTGCTGTTGAGATTGCAAGTCCGTTCTACCAAAATGATTTTTTGCAACAGTCCTTGCAACATTTTCATACCGGTTTTTATTTTTTCATAGTTTTCAGCGCCACCTGTGGGTGAAAATGTTAATTAAATTTAAAATTTGGTGGGATAAAATTCCCTGATTTCCTAAGCATAAGGCTGCAAACGATACATACCTATCGCATTCCGTCTTTTTTTTATTGATTTTCAAAATCCATAAGTCATTTTTGGGACACCCGGTATAAATATTCATCATATATACAGGAAAATGAAAACATGAAAAAAGCTTGAATTAATATGGTAAAAATTCATATTGAAGAATCGAAAATAATTTTTAAAATGCTCCCAATGGATAGCCCTCCAACTACGCACTTTAGCAGTTCTACACGACTTCGCTCGCTTCGGAATGTTGAGTGAGTTTGACGCAGTGCCAGAGAAAAGAGGTTGATAATAATGTTCATTTTTACTGTATATTCACATACAGAAATTGCAAAATTTCATCCAAAAAGAGCCCGAGCAACGCCGGCTATATATGCTAGTACATGTACAAATTAAAAATAGATTAATTCAAAAGTACTTTACCAAAAATGATATACACGTAGTACATTCTAATAACTTCCTCATCATTCGCTAAACTTTTAGATAAATTATTGAAAACAGGAAAGAAAATTTCACATTCTGGATTCGAACCAGGAACCTTGAGGTTTGGCGTGTAAAAAAATCCTCACAGACCATTATTTATTTGCTCTTTTTAGATAAATACTTGTATATCTGCTTGAACAACAGATTATAAAAAGGGTACAGTGGGCTGGCTATACCTAGTCTGTTTCTACACTTATAAATAAGGAAAAAAGTTAATATAAAGATATGTACTAAAGTGATTCGCTACTGAGTTGTACGTGCTTACTTAGTTCGCTAGATTTAACAAACATTATTTTCATTCAGGTTAAATGAGAGCAATGAAAACGCAACGATTATATACAATCACAGCAAATGTTCAAAATGACTTCCATAAGCGGCAAAGCATTGCTGAGCTCGTCGGATCAAGGACTGCCTCAAAAATTTTCTGTGTGGCTCTAAATTGCTGGTATTCAACTTACCCTTTGTTGAAGATGTCAATATCATGAACTCCTGTGGAGTGGAATAAACAATAGATCTTAGATGTCCCGTTACATAAAATCCATAGAGTTGAGATCACGAGACCTAGCAGGTCTCCACGACCAACCCATCCTTCCGTGATATTTTGTGTTTAAAAATACTCACGTGCTACAAGACTACAGTGAGCCGGCGCTCTTCAAGCGTTTCCTAAAGTTTATTTCTAAAGACATAAAAGTCCTCAAGGAATTATTTTAGGACATATCTCTATATAAACTTTTTCTCCTCCTTATTTTTAATTGTAAAAATCGACTAAATATAGCCAACCCACTACTTTTGTTACCCCTTTATAACCTGAAGACCTGTGGATACTTGCGCTCTCTATAAAATGAAAAATTCTCAGGCATTTTTAAACTTTGTTCTTGAAATTTTTTGAAAGCGTTTTTTTGCACGCACTTAATTTTTCAGCATCTTTATTGAATTGTACTTTCTGAAGGAACGATCAGATACAGATAAATTTGAATCCTAAGCTAAACAAATAATGCCATACAAATAATTTAATCGGTCCTAGAAATTAAGGAGCAGCGCCTCGACGATCCCTAATCACAAATCCTTACGGCTTTATTTTGTGTATCTTGTCTTCCTTAAGAAATTTTCGTGTCATTTCTTTAATTTTGTTGGCAGCGCTGAGCGATACTTTTTAATATTTTGTGACATTTATCCCCCTCTCTAACCTACGTTCGAACGGTCTTAACCTTGTATGTCGTCTGCTCCCACCCCGTTTCTCCTTCCCCATTCCTCTCCCTCGTCGGACGGAACGGTTTTGACAACGCTTCTATTACAACAACGGTTTTGCAGATCTTTAAACACGAGTCTCAAGGCTTACCACCTCTTCCCCTTCACTTGCCTTCCCCTCCGCCAACCCTCTCTTTTCACCTCCACCTTCACATTGTTCCCGGGCCAAACAGGCAGTGACAAGAGAGGCGACCTTTGAGGGGACGGTGACAGCCCATCCACCCCGTCTCGCGCTCAGTTCGTTTTAAAGACTTACGGTTTACGAAACAAATAGCGATGCTCATTTTTTATACGAGATCTGAATGTTTAATTTTCCTCTGCGAACCACCAAAGTTTTATTGTGTTCTTACCTCATTTTGAAAAACTTCTAATGGCCAGTGTACAAAGGTTATATATCATTCATATCTACAATTATTCGCCGTAATTTTTTTTCCCAATATTTGTTTGTTTGTTTTTTAAATGAAGCCTTTTATATACATATAATCTCTATAAATATACTGTTTCTAAGGGTATTATATTTGAAGTAAAATTTATAAAATTGAAATACTGGATGTTTCCAATTAAAATTCTCAGAAATTCTGGTATTTCATGAATTAGTTCATGAGGTGACCTCCAAAGACTCTGCTGTTACCATTTAGTGATTTCTTTTCGTAATGGAGAATTTCTCATATAACACTCTGAAATCAGTTGAAATTAATTTTACTTGTTCTAAATTTTACGCTCATTTAAATTATTCCTTAGATTCTTGCTTCTCAAGTTCTAATTTCAAAACATCAAACTTGACTAGGAGGGTGCGGGAGACTAAATAGCATATTTGCTTCATAAGACGATTCTGCGCACTGTAGTAAGATAACTCTTCTGAAAGGTTAGGTATGAATCAATTTTGAACCTCTCAAAAGGTGACATTTTCCATCAAAAAATAATGAAAATTTCTTTATAGTGTCTATAACACGTGGTCACCTTGTGTTTTTGCAACTGCAGATAAATAAATTGCTTCCGGTGAGAGTGACGAGCAATTCGCCATAGAACTAGGTTAACAGCCGTAGTATAATTTCGAATTGTGATCGTAATGCCTAGTTTACGTTAGACTGCAAAGCGATAAATCTGCACGTTAAATAGGCTCGTGTCTTTAAATACACATGCGCACATACTTGCCGCCTTGATGCTTTAACGACTTTCTTGCTTAATGTAAACCAAGCATAAAGATAATATACCTTGCACTTACCTTGCACCTTGCACTTTCGTTAAGTTTTGGGCGCCTCAACATCTAGGTCGTTTTGCACCCTATCACAAGAGTTTATCTTTACGCATTCCTGAGACAATTTCACATGTCTTGTGTCTTTACTTCTGCTTGGGACAAACATAAACATCCATGCCTACAGCGGGAATCGAAACCGCGTCCCGACAAATTCGGTAACTGCAAAGCGAATGTCCCAACGCTCTCAGGCTTAGAACGATGAAATCTCAATGTCGCTGCGTTGCATTCAGTTTACTGACATTTTCGATATACTCCTGCAGGGGTTTTAAACAATTAATATATTTTCAGTTTGCGGTAACACACTTGGTAGAAGCGACGAGCGTCATATTCGTGTTCCCTGATACGAATCCAGCTCGAGAAATTTTTCGCTCCGTTTTTTTTTTTTTGTTTTTTTATTTCATTAATATCTTTACCTTATGTTTGGAGCATTAACTCCAGTACTTTTGTATGATACCATTGTGATACCGCAGAGGCGCAGTTCCTGTTTCTGAATTCCTATTCAGCGCCATTAGAGATCAGTCGCCTGTACGTCTCAGTCTGTGGGAAAGATAGTCTAAACTATCATGATGGTGTACACGAAAGATGTCGCACCTTGTAGTTGTTGAATTTTGTAAGGTAGTTGTATGTCCTATGCTGAATTTTAGTGTTTTATTTTGGGCTAGAGCGTCCAAATGCAATCTGAAACGTCTAACTGTAGTCTTTAATGAAATAGTACGAGCGGTATTCAGATTAACTAACAAGGGACGTACACGTAGTTGAACGTCGCATTTATTTTTTGCGCACAAGCATAACTTGGAAGCAATGGCGTTGCTTTCATGTGAATTGGGCTCGTGCGTATTGTTGAGTAGTGGAAGAAAGAAGTTGAGAGCGCAATAATACACATACGCACCACTTTCACAGTGGAGTCTTTTTATGACTATATGTGCTCATTTTTTTTCGTTTTCTCAGTTTATTTTGAAGAAAAAATTTAGCATTTTCTTATTTTGCAAGCATCAGTGGTAGCTTTAGGTGAGTAACATATTTCAATTTGGTGGGAATCTGCGAGGTACATGTTCGTTTAGTTCCCTTGTAGGTCCCTGTTAACTGATGTGTGCTCAAATTATCAAATTCCAACATTGGAAACCATCCGTAGAATTGGTCTTGTTAAAGAACTAACAGCAGCAATTCATTGTTCTGAACATCCAGCTCACATTATAAAAGAGTGGCTTTATATTTCATCCAATTACCGCAAGAATTGTTACGCAGAATTTGAGGTGCCGCATAGCGTTTCCTGCTTCCTTTCGAAGCATTTTCCCTATTCGGCAATAAATTTATGGAATGAGCTATCCCTAGAGATACGCAAGTTGGTTTTGGAATGTGGTAATATAAGGTATGTCCAAAAGAAAGTGATTCGGGCTGTAGCGCGCGAGCACGTGAGTGCGCAGACACGAGGCAAACTGGTGATTGTTGACGTATCGTCTGCTTGTTCTGATAAGCACTGCTGTGGGAAGTTACGTTAGGCTTATGCTCGTATTTCGTTAGTGTTACAATGGACCCTCTTATTAAATTTCCGTTCAAAACTGACCAACGAGCGGTGATAATGTTTCTGACAGCTGGGAACATTCCACCAGTTGACATTCTTGCTCAGATGTTGAATGTTTATGGAGAAACATGTGCCTCGAAAGCAACCGTGGTGCGTTGGGCCAAATTGTTCCATGATGGTCTGATAAACCACGTCCGGGCCAAGCAAAATTGAAGACAGACATGGATAAGTCAATTCGTGAGGACAGGCGGATCAGCATACGGTCACTTGAGAAGGATCACAACGTCAGTATTGGTTCCGCATATGCTGTAGTGAAAAGCCTGGGATATGGCAAGGTCCACTGTCAATGTGTACCACGAATGCTCACGGAAGAGCACAAAGGGCTGCGTTTCGGCTGCTGTTTGGATCATCTGGAACGTTACAGTCGTGACGGGGAAGTGTTTTTGAAGAAGATTATCGCGGTAGATCAGACCTGGTGCTATATTTGGGAACCCTCCAGGAAGGTATCCACAATGCAGGTATAAAACTTTGAATCCGTTTTTTTCGCAGTTGGATGAATAGTGCGCGCTAATATTTTATCATATTAACACAAGAAGGGCAAACTACCACTACACAAAGTTTGATTCTAAAGTTCATTTCCCAGACCGCCACTTCTCCTTGTTAGAGATCCACAAGGTGAGTTCCTTAGCATTATTATTCGACCAATAACCATGTTATTAGGAGCTTTAGCAAAAAACTACTTATAAGCGTTTATCCGGCCGTCCGCCGTTTGCACGATAACTTGAAAACGGATTAACTTTTTCAAATTCTGTTTTCGGAAATATGACCACCAAGGTTAGGTGGTATTAACTTTCCAGAATTTTTCGTGGACCCCTTCAAGTCGAATTCACCTGCTAAAACAGTGACTGTAAAGAATACCAAGAAAATGGCATGCTATAAGCATTATTGACATCGGTACGCGCACGTGAACTCGCTTTGTCGACGTACGATTGCTCAAGTGCTCATAATCTATATTCTTAAGCAGCAGAAGAATAGAGCTACTTATTGGTTTTATAATGTCCGTCCATCCCCTTCATAATGTCTAATTTTTTGAGATAGAAGGTTAAAATTCGGAAAATAGCTCATTATTTACTTTGGTTTAGATTGGTGCACTGGAGTCGGAATTACGGGGGTGTGATTCAGAGAGGACAAAAGATTTATGTGCCATTTTGGCACTCTTCTTCTTCATCTTCAGCTTTTCCCACTTCTATGTGGGGTCGCTGTTTTTGATGAGCCTTCTCATTTCTCTCTGTCCTCTGTCCATTCCCTTCTGAGACCCCTTGAATTCGATCTTAATCCACAATATCTTGCCATCTTCTCTTGGGTCGTCCTCTTTTCCTCCTTCCCTCCACTTTCATGTTAATAGCTCTTTTGGCAGTGTAGTCCTCGTCTCTTCTCATTACATGGTCAAACCATCTCAGTCTATTTTCTTGGATTTTATTTTCAATATCTGTAACCTTCACGGTCCCTCGGATGTGCTCATTTCTAATCCTGTCTGCTCGTGTCACTCCGCACATCCATCTCAACATTCTCATTTCTGCCACCTTCATCCTTTGTATATTGGACTTTTGTAGAGAGTGTTTCCATTCCATACAGCATTGAAGGTCTCACCACCTTCCTGTAAACTTTGCCCTTTAGACGCACAGGGATCTTCTTATCGCAAAGGATTTCAGAAACTTCTTTCCAATTTTTCCAACCTGTCTGTATTCTGCTAGTCACTTCCCTACCCTCTCACTCCATTCGTCAATTGTCGATCCAAGGTTTCTGAAGTGGTCAGTTTTCCGGATTGCTGTCTCCATCAGATTCAGCTCCTCATTTTTTTGGGCCTCTATGTTGAATGCCAATATTCTGTCTTGCTTCTGCTGATTTTCAGTCCCCTGTCTACCAGAGCTTTCCTCCAATCCTCTAGCTTTTCTTCGACCTTTGCTCTAGATCTTGCACATAAAACTATATTATCTGCATAGAGCATGTTCCAAGCATCTTCCCTGATTTTCTCTGATATGACATCTTCACTATGTTGAACAGGAAAGGACTCTCGAGCCCTGGTGGAGACCCACTCTCACTTCAAAGCTACTCGTTTCTCCCAGGCAGGTTCGCACTTTCGTCTTGGCTTTCCTATACATTTCTTGAATTAACCTGACATATTTCTCTGGTGCGCTTCTAACTCTGAGGTTCCTCCAAATTTATTATTTATTTATTTATTTATTTGCAAATTTACATCCAAAGTAGGACATGTGCAAAGAGAGTTACATAGGTTAAGGTATAGCTTGTTGAATCAAGTTAAAAACATGGAATTTATGGTTTGAACATGACTTTAACGTACAATTTAAAATCTCATTCCTAGTATTGAATGGTAAATTATTCCAATAATCACAAGCACTATAGGGAAAGTAAGATTGCAAATATTTTGAAACCATAATCTTTGGTCTAAGTTTATATCTTTGTGTAGTTCGAGTATTAGGCGAATCAGTAAGCCATTGGTTAACATAATGGAGCGGATGGTTGCTATCAGTAATTGCTCGATATATTTCTTTAAGACGAGCAATTTTAATTATAGATTGCAAGGAAGGTATTTTGTACATATTAAAGATATCAGACATAGATGCGTATTTAGAGAGTGCTAAGGCTGCCCGCAAAACATTATTATAAGCTACTCTGTTCTTATTGTTATTTCTTGCCTTGGCACTCTGTTATATGCCTTTTCCATGTCAATGAAGACCAGGTGGAGTTCTTGTTGTTTCTCTCTGAACTTCTCCATCATTTGTCTCAAGCTAAAGATTGCATCAATGGTTGACTTTCCAGTCATGAAACCAAACTGTTGACTCCCAATATTAACTTCAGCTCTCAGTCGTTTGTCCAGGATCCTCTCCAAGATCTTCATAGTGTGTGATATTAGCTTAATTCCTCTGTAGTTATCACACATTTTGATGTCCCCTTTAACTTTGTAGATTGGGACGAGAATACTTTCTCTCCATTCGTCTGGTATCTCCTCCTCTCTGTAGATATTCACCAAGAGATCCCATAGCAAGTCCAGTCCTTCCTCTCCAAGGGCCTTCCAGGCTTCAGCCGGGAGTCCGTCCGGTCCAACTGCTTTTCCTCTCTTTATGTGCTTCAGTGATACCTTAACCTCACTCCTTGTGATGACCGTTGTCAGTCCCTCATTTGGTATTCCATCTTCATGGTATTTTCGTTCATTCTCTATGTTTAGTAGCTCCTTAAAGTACCCTTTCCATCTATCTGTATCTCCCCAGTGTTCCTCAGGATTTCTGCATTGGCCTTCTTGATCTGCTTAGTGTGTGTGAAATCTTTTGCTATCCGAATTCTGTGTCTGGCAATGCTATATATTTTCGTCTGCCCTTCCGCTGTTTCTAAGTCATCGTACATCTCTTGACATGCTTTGGCCTTCGCTTGTGCCACTTTCTTCTTTGCCTCCTTATTCCTGATCTTAAAGACTTCTAGATCTGCTGGGGCATGTGTTAAGTCCCACCTCTTTTTTGCCTTTCTCTTCTCCTGTACTGCTGCCTGCATCTCCTGGTTTCACCCCAACTCCCCTTGTTTTCCCAGAATTTTCCTGTTGTTTCCGCCCAAGATTTTCCTGCTAGCCACTTGATGGCCTCTGCATTTCTATTCCACCACTCTTGAATATCCTCAAAATCCCTTGTAACTCTCTGCAGGACTGCTTCTTTAAATCTGTGCCTCAAAACTGTGTCCTTTAATTTGAACCACTTGATCTTCTTCACCTTAGCCTTACTCTTCACTTTATCCCTGACTGCATGCATCGAAACTTGGAAATCCATGAGCAATGGGCGGTGTTGCGTTGCCACGTGGTCACTAGAGACGACTTTGCAGTTCTTCACTTCCTTCAGATATTTTCTCCTGAACAGAAAGTAGTCAATCTCTGTGCTATTTCCACCACTTTTGAAGGTGATCAAGTGCTCTTATTTTTTGTTGAAGAAGGAGTTGGCCAGGGCAAAGTCGAAAACTCCAGCGAAATCTATGATTTGTTTACCTTCTTGGTTCAAGTCTCCAAAAACATGCCCTCCATGGATTCCTTCTATGCCTCTGTTATTGGCTCCAATGTGTCCATTAAAGTCCCCTCCGATGACCACTCTCTCTTTCTCTTCCAGTTGTCTTAGCTCTTCATCTATGGTTTTCCAGAAGGCATCCTTCATCCCCATACTTGTACCAATCTGTGGGGCATAAGCGCTCACTATATGGATTGTTTCCCATATATCTAGCTTCATCCTCATAATCCTGTCACTTCTGCGGCTTACTTCTATGACGTTTTCCTTCATCTTTCGTGAGATGATGATCCCTACTTCATTTCTGCCCTCTTTGCTTGCACTGCTGTAGAAAATCTTGTACCCCTCTCCTAGTTCTCTTGCCTTGTCTCCTTGCTATCTTCTTTCTCATACACACATGACATCAATCTTTCATCTTTCCATCATGTCCACAATTTCCCTTCCTCTTCCTGTCATGGTGCCCACATTGAGTGATGCTAGTAAAGGTCTTCGAGCTAGCTTCTTTAGTCGCACCCGCTCTTGATACGATAACCCTAGCATACTTTTCACAGAACTGCGCGTCGTCTACAGCGGGGAACGCCCTAGCATTCTCTGAGTCATGGATAACACTCATCATAAAGGCTTGGCAGGGTGTTTTACAGCCGGATGCCCTTCCTGACGCTAACCTTCGTCCTTTATCCAGGCTTGGGACTGGCCAGTCTGCCATATGGTGACCTGGGTGGAGTTCTGGTGTCCTGGGCGGAGTTATGGTGTAATGGGCCTAAACTTCATAGCAATGTAGATCTTGCCTAGAGGAATCTGAATACTGAATTTCACTCTTTTTTGATACTAAAGGAGTGAAATTCAGTATCTAGATTTCTCGAGGCAAGATCTACATTACTATGAAGTTTAGGCCCAATTGCTCCAGTGGAATCGGAGTTGCGGGAGTGGCAGTCACTTGGTCTTTAGTACTATGGCAATATTTGACATGTGATACGTCATTCCATCGGAAATGATGAGAAAGGAAAGAAGATAAGAACTTTTTTACATTTACTACATACTACGTTCGAGAAAAACAACTTGCGGGGGGGGGGGGGATAAAAAATGCAGATAAAGGGGTAAAAATAGATGACCGCAGGATCTGCTACTTGTCCCTATTCGGGTGGGATTAATTTCTTGGTAAGAGTATAAATGTATTTGTGCTTCACTGCTAAAGCTCCTCCTTGGAATGTTTACAAGATTTTATTTTATCTCGTTTTGCAAGATAGAGCAGTCCTGTTCTTCATATCCTAAAAACACTGTGAACTCAATTGGTGGATATAAAAAAAAAGAAGATCCTGAAGAACTCAATTGATCCTGAAGAAGCCGGGAATAAATGGCGAAACTAGTCGATAATTCTGTTGTCCACCTTTTATACTGTAAAGCCACCACTCACTTCGTTATAAAAAAAAAGCTGAAATGTCTGGAAATAATTTTATAGTAGGACATAAGTCGAACCACTTATAACGAATTTTTAAATGTCCACAATTTTGTTCGTTATAACCGTATTTCTTTATAAACGTACACAATATATGAAGAGTTTATTTACCTAAAGTGGATTTCTTTATATCTGACAAAGAAAAAAGCATTCAACTGATTTTTCAATGTTTTTAATAACCAAACCCAATATCTCTTGTTTTTCTCCTTCCCAGCTTCTACTTTCTTTATGATCTTAATTTTGCTGTCGAAATTTTCTAATACGTATGATTTCGGCCTAGCAATAGCCGAAATCCCAAAACAAGTGTTTCCTGTTTCTCTACTACTGTGTCCTGCTCCTACCAAGTGAATAACCCAATGCCAAATTTAAGCACAAAAAAAATGTTGATTTTTCAAAATTTCGCTATATCTAAACAAAAGTTATGTAAGAGCCCATAATAATAATTCGTTTATACTGTAAATTTGTATAGTTTCAATGAATCTGTAGTTGGGGATTTCCATTAACTTCGCTATAACCGTTTTCTTGCTGTAACCGAGTTCGTTATATGTGGGTTCGACTGTAATAATTTGATCTTTTTTAAAATCAACTGTGATAAAAACAATAGAGTTGTTTGAAATTGAAATAAAATTTGGTGAAGACTGATTAAACTATAGCGACACTTGATAATTTTTAAGATAATATATTAAAGTATACTGCGATTGGATAAACGGCGTCTAAAACTGCGAAGCACCATCCACTATTAAGAACTGAACGTCTACTACGAAGATGTTGCAGGCTGACGCACAACATGGATGAAGAAAAGATGGATGGGACACTCCATTGCCGTCCTCAGTGAGTTTGATTTTGGGGCGACATCTGGAGCTTTGCGTAGTACTAAATATAATCATCTGCTTAGATTGATTAATAAAAATTAAAAATAGACTAAAAACAATAAAATAAAAAATATAAAAAAACTTGCTAAGCACACTTTTATCTTAAAAAGCCACTTAATATATGAATTTCTTTTTTTAAAAATTTCTAGTACTACGCAAATCGAAACGATGGTGGTGAAGTTTCGTTTTACTACTACGCAAAACAGAAACTGAAACTATTTTTCTTTATTTCCCAGACAGATTTGGTTTAGTACTACGCAAATCCACAGAGAGCGCCACTGAAAAAAAACTCACGCTCGACGCATAGGAGTGTCCCATCCATCTTTTCTTCATCCATGCGCACAAGCAACAATTGAGTAAAGCTAAGTTTCCATGCATGCATTTTTGACGCATTTATAACTGCGTCTCGACGCAGAAAGCAAATGTGCATCTGGACGCACCTAGACGCACATTGCAACAGCTCTTGACGCATTTAATTCGAACGCAAGTATCAGTTTCCATGCATGCATGAAGCCTACGCAGAAAGTTCAACTGCGCATGCGTCATGAGTTTATGTTTTGCAATTTTTCTCGTTAGAGGGAGAAGCTTCTCTCTAACCATCATGCCACCACCTTGGTGTTTTTCGGATTTCTTAAAATATCATTATTAATTTCTGGTGTCCGAGCACAGATTCCATCAAATGAAGAAAAGGAATTGATGGAAGGATTCCTCTGCTTTCTTACCGTAGCATGTACAGCATTATCTGTACATGCAAACCTAAATAAAAGAAAACATCGGTACTGGGTTCTAATAAAAATATTTTTATATCTAAATTTCAAGTCATTTGTTTTTTCCAATATATCTTTACACTTTTAATTCATCTTTACACAAATGTAAATAGTACAGTGGAAATATTGGCAATTTCATTTATTTTATTTTCACGTCATTTCGGTAATTCTTTGGTCATTTTATATCGTTATTGTCTGTTATGTTTACATTGTTTTCATTTCATGTTAAATAAAATAACTGATTACAACATTATTTTAAAAGGTACACTCTTGAAAATTTATATTTTGCAATAGCGTATCTAGGAAATACACGCGACCTTTCGCGTTCGTTTAGAGGGCGCGCCCGCTGGAAGGTTAACAAAGCAAGTGCGCTTGCGCAAAACAATCATGTGATCTAGAAAGATTTGAGACGCATTTACAAGTGCGTCAAGAAGTAGAAAGCCTATCTATTTCACTTTTCTGCGTCCAGACGCATGAACTCCAGACGCACATCAACCAACATTCGGAGACGCAGATACTTGTTTCCATGATACGTGCGTCAAGACGCACCAATTTATGCGTCTAGACGCAGAGACGCAGTTAAAAACGCATGTATGGAAACTAAGCTTTATTCACCGTCCAAATGAACCAGGGAGCCAAACGTTTGGGAACATGTACAACGAATCTACAACTTTATATGGCGCTCCGAAGAAGAGAAATTTTATTTCGGGGGGGGGGGGGG
>JAHWFO010012523.1:1680551-1694191 GCA_023313115.1 Rhysida immarginata
TATGGCGCTCCGAAGAAGAGAAATTTTATTTCGGGGGGGGGGGGGTATGGCAGGGCCGTACCCAGAATTTTATTTCGGGGGGGGTCCCCCAAGCAACAGAATTAGTTGACAAAGTGGAAGTCACGCTTTTTGTTTTTTTGTTCCATCGAGTGGATGGACGTTATCGTGTAGGGAGTAATTTTTGTTAGGAAAAACCGTTAAGTGGCGCAGTTGTATAGTGGTAAAGCAGTATATAAAGATGGTATGGACAATCATTGTTGCAAGGCAGCCATTTTGATTCCTATTTCATTCCTATTTTTTATGATGATTCTTTCTTGTTTTGCAATAAATTCAAACTTGCAGATTGAAAACTTACTTTTTGATAAAAGTTAGAGAGAAATGTGCCTTTGTAGCTTGAATTTGCTGCAAAACACGACCAGTCATCATATGAAATAGCAATCAAAAGGGCTACCTGCAACAATGAGGGCTACTAACCATACTTTCTTTTTAGAGTGCTTTAGGACGTGGTTATATTGTGAGCACTTGTTTTTTTTTTCGTGTATGGCAATTTTAGTATGTGCGATAATGTATCGAAAAATGGATCAGCAAACGAAAATGTTCTTCTGTTTCAGGCTTGGAAAATCGGCAAAAGAAGGTCATGCAATTTTAAAGGAAGTGTATGGAGATGAGGAAGTCACGTTGAAGTGCTTGTAGGATTGGTTTAAACTTTTCGAGGTGGAAACTGCTCGTAATAATAAAAACATTGAAAAAGTACAGCTTTTGGCCCAGAATTGAAAAGCTGCCCGAATCATTTATTACGCTGATCGAACAAATGCTGATACGGTTTGAGACCAGTTTCAGCCAAGTAGAGCATTGTGGCGCTCCCTCGCCTCCGTACTTACCTAATTTGGCTCCAGCGGATTATTTCTAATTCCTAAAACTGAAATCAGCCCCGAAAGGTCAGCCGTTTTCTGATATTAACGACTAAGCCTAACCGTAACCAAAAAAGAGGATTATGCCGTAACCACCGAGAGAGAAGGCCTCTGCGATGAAACGTAATACATTGTTATATCATCATAAATAGGGCATTGTTATTCGTATTTCTACCAATAATAAGCCATAAATTTGCCCTAACTATGATGATGTAACAATGTATTACTTTTCATCGCAGAGGTCTTCTCTCTCGCTGGTTACGATTATGCCCAGTCTTTATAGGACTTGTAAGCCGCTGTCAGAAGGGCTTGACCTTAAATGGAGATTACTTTGAAAGGCAGTAACAAATGTTTCGCCATGCTGGTACATGCCTTTCGATTCGTGACATTTACCAATTTATGGTCACAGATTATAAGTTAATACAACAACAGAATTCCGCTTTGTGAATCCAATGGTCAAGAACGATGTATAAGATAAAAAAAAATAATGTTCTGTATAGTCGAATTAATGTAGGGGAGATCGGGGTAGGTTGATACGGGGACACGTTAATACATCCTGGTTTACGTAACAATTCGCATGTATAAATTTTTTAAATCTTCGCCAATGAAACACTTCTTCTTCGTTTTCAAACTGAGTGTGGGCTCGTTTTTTTAATTGCACCAGAATAGACGGGAGCGCTTGTTGTTGTGTTTAATCAATGCGAAGTAAATTTCCATGTAGCTGTTCCAGTCCCAATACGCCTTATAAATGAACGTGGAGAATTTCTTCAGAGTAATATCATGACAGAGGGTGAAAACGTGAGTAATTTTGGCTAGTTTCTTTTTTCGTATTGGCTGCGTGTTTTTATAGAGAAGAAGAAAACTATAATGGCGTCAAGTGGGACAAGTTGAGACGTTTCTCATGGGGTAGATTGATATACTGTATGTACAAGCAACAAATGGCAGTGAAAGCGATTAGCTGTACTGAACACAGCATTTGGAGGAAAAGTACATTAATACCATTTTTCAGTTCAATTTAACAATGGAAATATTATCCTAAACCTGCAATTCCAGGTTGTTCAAGCCTTACGGAGCTCAACTTTCAATTTTCTTTAACTTCAAATTGTTATTTTTTCCACTCCTACATTGTCTCAAATAATTATTGAACAGTTGTTTGCTAAAATGATTTCGGCATTATTGTCTATTAAGATTTTTCAGTATTGTGAATTGCCACCAATAGGGAGGGTTCTTAATATATTGTGAAGTTGCCACCAATTGGGGTAACCAAGTAAGATCGCGAGTTCGGCCAATTAACTTCTAATTAAACTGATAAAAGAGAACTGTCACCAATTTTTACTTTTATTACATTTTAAGCATGGAATATAGTAGGAAGAAAAAACAACAGAATGTTATAATTAGGGATCCATTCCACAGTGGGTTACAAAGATCAATTCTCATTTATGATTAAAGAGTGAAGTTTAGCGCTAGGTAATATGTTCTTAGGTACAATGCCTCACTTTCGAATCAAGAAGGTAGATTATCCCCACTGTTTGACTGTTTTACTTTACAGTCACTACTTCTGTCAAATCGCAGCAGGCCTTATGCTGGTTGAGTCATAGTCCAAGAATCGGGAGACATAGAAAATACAAAATAGACAACAAATAATTGACTTGGCGAGTTAAATCACAACATGAAACATCCAATCAAGAAATTTATATATATCATAAATAAATAAATAATTGTCAATACGCAATTAAAAGCTAGACATGCTACTGCATCAATATGGAACCAGAGATTCGCCACCCTATATGCAATCCGACTGATTTCATACATATTCTAGACCTAACTACCTTCTATTTCAGGTATCTCCAGTGACAAGCTTATTGATTACCGTGCTCCCATAAAGATATACTCCTCTTTGGTAGACCAATAACAATTCATCCTTGGCGTTTCAAAATGCTCAACGGAAAAACGAAAAGAAAGTCAATAAATATTTATGTATCGTGTGTATGTGTACACATTATATTGAACAAATTATACAAGAAACTAAAGCTACAGGGACCTCTTCCCCATGTACAAATCGTTTTATTCAATGTTCCATCCAGAGCTCATACACCATTTCTTCCTCACCAAAGTTTTACCATGAAGAACATCATCTCTTTTTCTCATGCATCTGACTAAACCAAAAGTCATGTTATAAAAATAACCCGAGTATCGCTTACAACAAAACATTAAATTAAAAAACAACAATGAGAGAAGCTTTCTTATCTACACATATAAAAGGCAATATAAGTATGTTTGTCCGGTTTAAAAGGCAACTTAGAAGTAAGCTATAAAGTTAAAATTTAACACACAGCCGTGTAATACAACCACAATGATGGAAAAAATCTAAAACTGGAGATAAGTCTCTTAAAAACGTAGAAATTAATAATCTTTATATCTATATACAGGGTCTTTATAACACTGGGCAACAAAATTTTAAAAATTTCCTGCTTCCGAGATAAAAGTAGTCATTTCTTAACGAATTCAATGTGCTGAACACGAATATAACTAAGAAAAAGCTGAATTGGCTACGGTTTCTTAGTAATGTGTACGAAGTTTTTAGAAAAATGTATATATTTACATGTTAAGAATGCCTTAATCATCTTCGGACTTTCGTTTTTTTAGCTTCTCGTTTGTAAACATCGTGGGGAGCATGTCTGATGATTTTGTGGCCCCATAAAAACGCCCTCTTTAATTTTGGATTCAACTGAGTCGGTTCGACATGTGGCATGTCTGAGTCGAGGGAATTTTTCATGTAGGTGCTTGAATTACCATGGCTTTTACCAAATTTTTTACAAGATCGAGGTTGATGTGCAAAGGAGGAATGATGATTTTGTGTAGTTCTGCCAGTGGTGGGCGTTGTACATTCATTTCTCCAGGCTTAAAAGATGCTACTATACAAATAACAATACGTCAATATCTTTGCAACCAGAGCCAATCAACTTTTTTCAATGTGATATTCGTGTTCAGCACGTTAAATTCATTCAAGATTGGGTACTTTCAACTAAGAAGCAATTTCATTGTTGCCCAGTGTAATTAAAGTTCCATTTTGACATGGCTATAAAAAACAAAACTACTGGACCAAAAGCTATAATACTTGGTAATATTATCAGCATGGAATGGCGCTCTATGCAATATTCGTATACGAAATTAGACACGAAGACACAGGTTAACAAGTCTTTAATCGTTACTAAAATTAGTTACATGTTGAATGTGGCCTCCACCATTTACAGAAAGCAGGTTACACCGGATTACTGTGTCTAATTTCGTATACGAATATTGCATAGAGCGCCATTCCATGCTGGTGATGACCTTTTGAGCTAATTTTTTTGTGGGTATGAACTTCCCATGCACTCTTGTATAATATTACCAAGTATTATAGCTTTTGGTCCAGTAGTTTTTTTTTTAATGGCCATATCAAAATGGAACTTTAATTATAAAGACCCTGTATATGAAATAGACTTGGTTTATATCTGTTTCCTTGCATGTGTGAACAATCAGCCCGAGGTGTTTGCGACAACAATTGGCTGGGTGAACAATGGTTGATGAAATTAATACATGCCGCAGTCGACGAAAAAGACACGCCCTGGCACTGAAAAGTCACCTGACCATCTTAGTCCAAGCAACAATGTAATATTCATTGTTTCCATGTTGGATTTTAGCAATCAGCATTTTTTCGTTTGTTAGAAACAATGAAGGTTACAATGTTGCTTCGACTGTAGTCGAGGCTAACGAGAAAGACAGGCTCGGGCACTAAAAAGTCACCTGATCAAAATAGGTCTAGCAACAATCCAACCTTCATTGTTTCCAACAAACGAAAAAACACTGATTGTTAAAATACAAGATGGAAACAATGAAGGTTACATTGTTACTAGACCTATCTTGGTCAGGTGACTTTTCAGTGCCGGAGCCTGTCTTTCTCGTTAGCCTCGGACTATAGTCTATCCAGCCTTAGTTTGCGCGAAACATGATGAACATGTTAATTGTTATGTATTGTTTAAATTTTGTTGTAACAATGTCCAACAATTGAAACAGCTATCATATTTCGCGCAAATTAAGGCTGGATGGACACTATAAGAAGATGAGGTGACTTTTCCGTGCCTGTCTTTTTCGTCAGGTACGATGCTTGCCTTAATGATTCACGTTTCAAGGGGGATAGTATTTGGACCACATTAACTATTGAGAAACGTCTGTTGATTTATTTATTTGTTTTACAGTAAATCCAGGGAAAAGCGACGAGGCCGGTGATGAGCGAACGCTCCATAAAAAAAGGACGCCCATTCGCCCGTCGGACAACGTATTCCCACAAAACAAGAGACAAATGTATAGCATCGATATGTGAAGTCGCAAGCATAAGCAGGTTGTATCAATGAGGTCTTTAGTGTTTTAAGTTCCCCTATTTTGGTTTTCCCTTCCCGCTCCCGTTATTGTTAGTTAATTGATTAGGTTCCCCCTCGCCGTCTTACACGCTGAGTAATGCAAAAAAAAAAAACCTCTATTAGAACCTATGTCGTGACGATCGGCCACTTCCCGATTGAAAGAAATGAAAATTGGAATTTCCTGCAGAAGAGAAAAAAAACCGGTGTTAAGCTTATATAATCTAGAACTGTGTTACTGAATCGCAAGAAAGCATATTGAGAATTTTGATCAGTTCGAGGGACAAAGAAAACATGCGACTATTTAAAGCTAGAAAGATAAAATTAAAACATAGATGAGAATAAAATGAGAAAATTAAACTTACCTGAACCTGATTCCTCTCCGAAAGTGGCTAAGAAAAAAGAAAAGTGATTGCAGTTAAATTAATATTGATTAAAAGAGGTGTGTTGTAAAGTGGTGAAAACGAACATAAGAATTAAGCGTAATACATTTACCTGAATGTCTGCATGGCTGGTAAGCAATCCCTGCAAAAGAAAGACTTTTGAAGTTTAAGTGTTGATATTGCCTTTTGAAGTTGTTATAACGTACTTTGTTGAAGGTTTACCTTTTTATTTTATTTTTCTGAACGCCCGGAGGCGATAAAAGGACCAACACGCTTGAAGGGGAGACTACGGTTATTTCACCGAAACGAAGCACTACGGAAGATTTAGGAAGAAGCAAGGAACCCAGCACCAGGAACCCCAAAGTCTCTGCACAGCCAACGCTTAAAGAACGCTAAAGCAACAAAATTTTAAAGGTTACTGGTTAATGAAGGATTTTAAAGCTTGTGCTAGTTGAAAAGAAAAATTGATTAACTTACCTGCGGATAAAGGGACTTTGAGTCACAATCCCATACTCATTCTTGAATTTTGCTGAAATCATAGGGAGAACAAATGATAAGAGCGCTGACAGCTTGATGTAGGGTGTAAATGTAATGCTCATGCTTGCTTTGAATTGTTTTTTGAATTTTTTTGCAGTTTCACTTGGGATCTCTCATCGTGTTGCTCCGTGCCTTCTGCTGATGATGATAGCGTCGCTATCGAAAAACGTTTACAGGTCATGTATTTATTTTTTCCTTTTGTATTTTCTTTTGTTTTATAAAACTGTTGTGGTTAAAGAGTTATTTTGTCGTTATTTCATTGTCAATATCCACATACAACCTCTTATTTCGGTTCGTCATATTTTACGGGTTTTAAATATGTCTTCCGATTATTTATCTATATTATTTCAAATAAAGCCCCGGTCATTATTTTCCGTCAGACGCAATGTGTTCTGAGTACGTTTTGTTCGCCTTGACTGGGGCAGATCTACCACATCCCAAGGATCCTTAAATAGGGAAGTTCTCGTTAGTAACTAAAAATAATTACTTAGAAAATAGTGAGCTAATACTACCTTTGGACTAATTACTTTTTACCCTCTCACCCATAGCCTAGCTTTGTCACCAGGCCTCCCTGGGCAACCAAGAGCCTATCCGGATTCGACGAGCGAGTGAGAATCAACTCGTGGCCGTCACAACGTGACTAATTTGGAGGTCGTAAGCATAAAACTGGTGTATTTAATACATGGGTATGAGCATTGTTTTTCGGCTGCACAGAAATATGCCACCCTTGCGTTCCATATGGAAACATAAGCACATAGTGCAGAGGATCATACCATGGGTGATTATCTAAAATCCTACGAACAATACTTTCTGTGCGTTGGCGCAAAATAATATCACCATATGCACTGACACCCTGCCAGGTAAAAAAACCACAACAATGTCCGAAGTTGTCGGTAAATTATAGGGTCGACGGTCGTTAGGTTGAACATTTTGGGTATTAAACAGCCAATTACGAATAATCAGGTTCAATACAAGCTACAATACTCAGCGGGGATAACGCAGGCAATTCGTTTTAATAGAAAGAATACCGTTACAGGCGACTGATCATTTTGTAGAGTTCAAACGTCGACAATTTCCCGTTCGCCCAGCTTATGCAATGACAATTAACAAGTCCCAGGATCTAACCTTAAACAACATTGATATACTCTCACATGCCAAAAGTCATGGGATGGCAGTGGACTAATTTTCAAGTGGCAGTAGCATCAGTGTGGGTAGGTTTAGTTACATGTCATGTTTAAGGGATGAGGTGTTCAGTGTAACAATGGCTACACGACAAGAGCTATCCGATTTCGAACGTGATCTGGTATGTGAAGCACGACGTATGGGTCATTCAGTATCGGAGGTGGCTCAAGAATTCAACATCCCACGATGCACTGTTTCAATAGACTAGCGAGACTCTTGACGGCATTACCTCCCACCATGGACAACGCAGTGGTCGACCACGCCTTCTCAATGAACGGGACCAACGGCATCTGAGTAAGATGGCCACCGCTAACAGGCAAATGACACTACGCCAGATGACATCAGATTTTAACCAGGGTGATATTAGAGGTGTATCGATGCGAACTGTGCAACGAAATCTGATGTCCTTGGGATATGGAAGCAGAAGACCTACGAGGGTAACCTTGCTAACAACAATACATCGTCAGCAACGTCTCTCCTGGGCCCATGAACACATCGACAGGACACTTGACAACTGGAAACGTGTGACCTGGTCTGATGAGTCTCGATTCCAGCTGATACGAGCTGATGGTAGGGCTCAAGTGTGGCGCAGACCCCATGAATGCCATGGTCAGGCATGCACTGTGCAAGCCGGTGGTGGCTTCGTAATGGGCAATTGTGGGAAGCTCTCCAGTCGGAATGGTTGGCAATGTCTTCAGATGTCTTCTACCGACTTGTGGAATCAATGCCACGTCGCGCTGTGGCACCTCGCCGGATTAGAAGAGATCCCACACGTTATTAGGTGCTATCCCATAACTTTTGGCATGTGTGTGTGTATACCTAGTAGATAGATGCCCCGACTTCGTTTTGCCTTGAAAAGCTCGGCGAAGACGGGCATCTCAGCTAGTAACAAAATATATTTTAATTTTGCAGTAATGAATTCCAAAAAAGATATAAAAAAACAAACAAATTGTTGCGAAATAAATTACGCCACTGTATCAACTTATCTCAACATGAGGCACACGGAGACATCTTCATGTAGGCCTACTCAAATAAAATTTTTTTTACAGGCTTCATATATGAAAAGGATTATTGACCAATTAGAAAAACAGAACAATAAGCTGCTATTTCACAACTGTCTTGAAATTTCTAAAGTTTTGCAAAAAAATTTAAAAATTTTAAAACCGAAAAATATATTAACTATCCCTGGTTTCAAAAGTTCGGGCAAAATACTACATTCGAGATGAACCTAAAATAGAACAAGAGTGATCCAAAACATTCCCTTTATTAAAATTAACAAGAGGGAAATGGGTCTAATATATGATAGAAAACTGAAAAATTTTAAATTTACTCCTTTATTAAAATTAACATTGCGATATTTAATCTTTTATGTGCTTCGGTGTCGTTTTCTGGACTGCTACCACATCTTACAATTTGAATAGAATATTAAAATTACAGAAATGGTTTATACGAGTATTATAAAGAGCACATGAACTGGACACCGTTTCTCATTTGTTTTTGCCTTTGCATATACCCACAATACAGCAAATTTATTATATATAAACGTGCACATCTTTTTAAAATGCTAACTCTCCTGCTCCATGCCCGTTTCCATAGTGCCGAGCAACAATACAACCTTCATTTTGTTTCCAACAAATGAAAAAATACTGATTGTTAAAATCCAAAAATGGCAGGCGACGAAAAAGACTAGATTTATAAAAATCATCTTTTTTGTAGGCTACGGTTCAAAAATGTATTGACATCATAGATTTAACTATATAAATCATATTGATATTTAAAAATAACACACTAAAATAGTAAAGAAAGCCAAGCTCTCCGTTTTCAAGTCTATCTTTGTCCCCATTCTCATCTATGATCATGAATCTTGGGTAATAGGGACTTTTTGCAACCTCAAACGATATGCGAAATACGAAAGGCGAAATGCGAAAGGTGATATTTCATCTTTCTCCTTTCGTATTTCGTTTAGAGAGTTTTTTGCACCCGCGAAATAATAAATGCGAAAAGAGAAATGCGAAAAAGAGAAATTTTCGATACTGCCAACATCAGGTTTTACTTCTACACTGCTCAGCTCACTCTGTTATCTGATTCTCAGCATCATGGCAGCAAGGAGAAGTAAGTACTATCAAAGTTTAAAGCTATAATTCGTGATGGGATTTAACATTGTGTTAAAAAACTGCGAAGCAGTTTCCTCGTCGGACGCCATGTTGGTTAACGCGAGGAACTTGCTGTCACAGCGTGGAGGTTGTGCGCAGCACGATGCGCGACGACAAATTTGGTTACCAAAGGTGGCAACGAAATTTTTTAGAATTTTCGTATTTCGTTCGACAAAACCTGGCATGACCAAACAGTACATGGCAGTCACATGACCAAAATGCCACCTATCGCATTTCGCCTTTCGTATTTCGCATATCGTTTGAGGTTGCAAAAAGTCTCTAATAACTGAAAAAGAGCCGAAATGAGATCCTGAGAGGTGTGGCAGATATTTCCTACTAGATAGTTTTCAGCATACATAAGGCAATCTTTAGGTGTTGAGCCGCTACTTCTCCGCATTGAGAGTGCTCAGTTACATTGGTAAGGCCACTGGTACGGATGCCGCAAACTGTCTTCTTAGGCAGTTGCTATTTTCCAAGTCGGTGAAGAGACCAAGGGGTCGGCCTAGAACTACACGGCTAGACTACATAGAATAACTGGGTTCGGGTCGCTTGGGTATTATCACTGGGAACATGCGCCTGATGGCGAAAAATTGTGAGGTTGGAAGGTTAGGAAAATAGCAGATTGTTTTCTATTCTCCCCGCGACCTTATCGGATAAGCAGATTTGAAAACTAAGTAAACATTTTTCAGTTATAGTGACAGTCTCGCTTTCATATTGACAGCGACTTATTTACTATTGGCACTCCTGTCAATTGTCATAGTCCTATCACAGACGAAATTTTGTAATTAAAATCGAATTTACAAATTCGCCTGTTGTAGCACCGGCGTATGACGGGCTTTAATACTAGTAAATAAAATAAATAAATATTTAATGATGAGAAAATTATTCCTCGTAATACTGTTATTTTTTCCCTTTTAACTCAAAAAGAGATGAAAGCAAAATTATAAACTTTAAAAAAGTGTCTTTCAAGTATTTCTAAACCAGCAAGTAATACAAAATAAATTCTACAAAGAGAGAGAGAGGGGAAACATTCATTAAGGCGGTGAAAGGCCTAATTGGGTACTTAAAACGCCCAAGGGCCAAGAAAATATCCTTCCATTAGTCACAAAATAGTGTTGCTTGCCTTAATTTTATTCCCATATATCTATATGGCTGTGAGCTCCTTGGAAGAGGCAAGAAATGTTTTTGATATTCGATGCAAGTGACATTAATAATAATACTTTATAAAAACACCATCCACATGTATATCAGATACGTAGCTGTGATATTAAATGATATATACAAGAAAACTTCATGAGGAAAATCTCGAAAATTACACTCTAATAATGAGGGGGACTTGTATCAGTTAGTTTCTTAAAATGAATCGTGGGCTCTGCGTGCAACGCTATCAATCAACAGAAAGGCCGAAGGCATTCACGTGATCACGATAATTGGTGCTTGGACCCCCTTCGTCCTCCCTACTGGTTTGTATTCAAAGCCACGCCAACCTCACCTTCATAAATAAGGACTGCACTAATATCAAAGCGTGATTAAAGTTCGTTTACTATAGAAGGAGTTGGGGAAGCAGTCGTCTACGTTTTCTTAGGCAAACGGATTATGTCAGCGGAATGTGCGTAGGTTGAATTCAACTCGTCCGACTGACCAACTGACGGTGGAAAATTATTATTAACGTTATCAATTTAATTTTTTTTAAATTTTTTTTACGCCTTTTATTTATTTATTTTTTTTATTTTTTCGCTTTTTATTTATTTTTTACGCCTTTTGTATGTTTATTTTTACGTTTTAAAACAATTTCAGAGATTAATTTATTTTAGAATATTCATTCAGAAATCAATCATAATAAAACTAAAAATTGTGAAAAAATGCAAGTGTTTATTAAGTTATTATTCACAGAATATATTAAAACGGTCAATATCTATTATACGGGCTCAAAAGTATTAACATATTAATAAAAAATTCAGATCACTTTTTCTATATCGTCTGAAATCTTATCACAAATGGCAATTATTGAAATAACAAAAAGAATATTTTGTATTAATGGTTTGATCGTATGAAGTCCCTTTACCTCAAATAAATGTCGTAGAGTTCAAATGTGCAAGGAGATGGAGGAAGACTTTTTGAACACCTTCTAGGAACTCATCTCTTAAGCATAAGAGAGAGTATTAGGTTCGCCGCAAATTCACATTGCGCTAGCGCTGAGCGAGCGAGCAAAAGACTGCGCATGCTCCGCATGAGCTAGCGCGCACTCGTGCAAGCCAGCACAAGATCTCGCGAACTCTCACGTTCGTATCGCGATCTCGAGACTGTATTTCAGGCTCATCGCCTGCTAATCGCCTCTGCTGAGCTCAAGTGAAAATAAGCCATTCATCATATCCACATCAACCAAAATCGGAGGGAATCTCCTTGTGGATTAGAGGTTCCATCTCCGATTTTGGTTGTTCCATTCCACAGTTTTTTGCTTAATTTTTATATCCAGATCAAGCTAAAAAATGACGGGTAAAAATATAATTGGACTGTTGAAATCGGAAACAGGACAGGCCGTCAAAATGAGAGAACCCGAAGAATTCCATAAATAACTTGAAAATACAAAATATTAAAATATAAAAAAACGACCTTGTTGAGTTAAGAAATTTATATAAATATTATAACAACTCTTAAAAAAGAACTTAAAAATAATGAAATTGCCATTAAAACTAATCATCATACAATTCTAATTATTAATCTAATTTCACTTAAGTTATATTAGCAGGAGCAGATCTATGACACACACGGACCTTTGTATTCGAAGGCGCGTGTCCAATGAGAAAAAAATTGAAAAAGGCAATATTATAAAAAGAGACTATTGTTTAAAAACAACTGAAGCTCAGAGAAAAAAGGTAGTTCATAAACAACGGGTAAGCAGTCAATTTTTTTTTTTTTTTTTTTTTTTTTTTGCATATTCTGCACTTCTGAATTTGCGGCTGATTGAACCATAGTATTAAAGGGGGATACTAAGCTTGAGCTAGTGCTGAACATGAACGAGCAACAATCGATGTCACACTCATCGCTCGCTATCGCTCGTTTACGTCTTTGATGAGCGAGGCAACTTTCTTTGTTTTCGTGCAATATAGCACAGCTTGCACTAGCAATATGAATTTGCACTAGATATAAATTTCATTAGCATTTTTAGCTTCATTGACACTCTGAGTTATCAAAATATCTGGTAAAGGGACTTTATGTTCATCCTGATTTAGTAACTTGTTTATTTAAGAACACTGCCTACATACAGTAAGGCATCTTTGTAAGGCCTTCTTTATGTAAATCGTATTTGGTTAAATTAAATAAAACTGAAAGATTTGTACGGTGTTTTTGGTTTTGATGATGTGTGCTGCGCGCCCAAAAAACGTTATCGACAATTGTTTGTTGGGGAGTTTAATTGAATTCCTGTCATTTTTTCATTGGAGTTTGAGGATGATCGCCAATATTAATAGTTATCTTGAGATGGAATTCTGTACAAAATTATTTTAAAATTTATCAACTACACTATACCAACTTTCGGAAATTTTTCTGGAGTAATTGTGAAAATATAAAATTTTCCGACACTTGAAGAACATCAAGATTTGTTCGCACGGGTTTTTGTCAGGATTCATCGAGGAGGAACTAAATTTTATTGGTGACTAAATTTTATTGGTGATATCTACCTTGATATTAGCGAGTTTTATTTCCAATTAGAAGACTTATGAACTTTTATTTTTTCATGGCAACACAATTTTATCTCAGACACAGAAATTTTAAGTTATTCAATTTTTCATGCTGAGATAAATAAATTAATTAATTGTTACATGTAATTTGTGAACTTTAAAGATATCTAAAAGAATTACAACTCCTTACGTTGAATAAATACTCTTAAAATTAAGTAGCAGTCGTTCGAGATACTGTATATCCACAATTGTTTATTTTTTGCATGCACAGATTCATTCATATTTATATAGAATTTATATCTATTAATTCTAAAAACCCGTATTTGTATATTTAATGTCGAAGCTGTTAACTAAAACAAAATTAGAGTTACTTATTTTCAATTGAAATTAATTCTGG
>JAHWFO010012523.1:1699191-1710184 GCA_023313115.1 Rhysida immarginata
CTGGTAGTTTTGCTGCAATGCACATTTGCTCCCGGTAAATGACGTAGGTAGAACACAGGCATTTCCTGCTTTCAAATTAAAGTTTTGAACAGCCTGATTTTGAGTAATACATTAAGCCAAATGGTAAGCCTCCACTCTCAAAGTCTTCTGATTTTAGCCGGCCTCCTTCAACTTTTAAAACGCGTCCACAATACTATATACTGCTGAGTGAGTTTTCCCACCTGCAACACCGGATTAAACAGTCCTGGCCTTTCGTACAGTTTGTAGGAATAGAAGGCTAACATGCTGAGTTTCGTCCCTTCAATGCTCCTGAATTTAATCTTCCAGACTTCTTCTCTAGAAGACACAGAAGCGGGTAGGTCATTGGATCACAGTTCGGACTCCAAATCAACATGTGTTGTAAGTTGTTCCCCGTGCATAGATCTCGCTTAAATGGCGGTTGGTTCTCCAACGTCGGCTTCAAACATTGCTGCTACCGCATTGCTACAGTTGTCAAATTATATCTTCTGTGATCGCGCTGTATTATCGACGTTTTAACGTTTCCTGACATCCTTCATCATCTTGTACGCACGTGAAAAAGGGTTGATATTTCTGATGTTCCTGTGAAATTTCTGTTTTGAGGATCAGAACCGTATACGTTGAAAGTGCGAAGGCAACACAAATTCATGCACCGGTATATCCACTTCTGTCGAGTGATAACAAAAAGGAATTGGTATAACTACAAAGCATTGATGATATGACCATTAGATTAGGCTTACTTTATTCTTACTCAGAGCAAAAATGTTGTGTAGTGTATTTTTACATTTGAGCACCATTCCATTTACCTTAGAAATGTACATCAGTGTTAATTTACAAATAGGTACATGCTAATTATCTTACAAAATTTCACAGAATACAGAGTTATAAATATAACTATTAGGATCATTGGAGAATACTTTTCCTTGCTTGGAACATGATCTAAACTGAAATCAAAAAGTCTGCTTTGGTTACCGGAGGCATGTAAACAAAGTAGAGTGAACAATTGTTGTCAGCTTCGCTTCCGCAGTGGCACGCGAGGAGTGAACAATTGTTGTCAGCTCCTAGACAGAAGGCCTGATAACGGAAACGTAATACATTGTTGGCAAGGCATGTTAACAAAGCAGAGTGAACAATTGTTGTAGTTCCGTCTCGTGTACCACTTCAGACCAATGACGTATATTAAAGATAGACTCCGAATCCTATTGTTAACAGCGGCAAAAAGTGAAGCAAATTGAGCCATGATAGCTCTGGGCAGGAGTGAGCCGTGGAGTAGTTAGCTGTCTGACTGATTTCTTTTTGAAGATTTTGGGCCCGAGGAATAATTAAATCAAAACCATTTCTCAAAGTTGTTCTGCGTACAACTGTACAAACAGACACGAAAAAGGATCAGGAATCATTTTCTACAAGCATAAATCAAAAATACGTAACTAAAATGAAAATACATAACTGAAAGACGATCAAAACGAAATTGAAATCATGATCGAAAAATTGTTTATAAAATAAAAAAAATACTTCAAATACAAGGTTAACGAAAAGATAAACTTATCACTCCGTGATCGGCGTGTGAAAGAATTATTAATCAGCTACTCTCATGTTTAGCCATGTGTTTTGCATCATCTTCACTCACTTTCGGCCATGACAGTTCTGGGCGTGGAGCTTCCCAATTTGCTTCAAGTAACAACAATAGGATTCGGAGTCTATCTTTAATATACGTCATTGCTTCAGACTTTAGAGGAAGAAAAAGATTTTACAATCAGCAACTTTTCGTTTGTTGGAAACAATGAAGGTTACATTGTTGCTCGGACTAAGATGGTCAGATGACTTTTAAATTTCAGGGCCTGTCTTTCTAGTTGGCTTTGACTCACAGCAAGGCTAACGAGCAAGACAGGCTCTGGCACTGAGAAGTCACCTGATCAAAATAGGTCTAGAAACAATCCAACCTTCACTGTTTTCAACAAACAAAAAAACACGGATTATTAAAATCCAAAATGGAAACAAAGAACGTTATATTGTTGCTAGACCTATCTTGGTCAGATGATTTTAAAATGCCGGAGCCTGTCTTTCTCGTTAGCCTCGACTCGTTTTCTTGTGGTGTCAAATTTAATTTTGTTTTAAAAAATAATTATAAATTTTTTTCACAAACGAATTACTATTCCTTGAAATTGATAACGAATACTATAGAAAACAATATTTTATTTTTTTCATGCAACTTCCCCATTCGCTAAATATTAAGTAGCGGAAGAATGGGCGGGCCAAGTGGCCGAGAGGGCTAAGGCGTAGGTTTTCTAGTGCTCGAGTCCACCTGGTCGTGGGTTTGAATCCCGCTGTGGACATGGATGTTTATGTTTGTCCCGGGCTGCGTATAGATATAATTGTGTAAAAGGCGTAAAATGACCTTAGTAGTCGACGTCAAAAATTCTAATAAACCAACCAACCAACCAACCGAAGAATGGAGCTACTTATTGGTTTTCCATAAAGCACTATGAAAAGAGTGCGTTTTCTGTGGATAATGACATAATGAAAGTGTGGACAAATCATTGTAGCAGGCAGCCATTTTGATTCTTATTTCATATATGACTACTTCTTGTTTTGCAGGAAAATTCAAACTTCAGAGGCACATTCTTTTATAACTTGAGGTGTTGGTCAAAAAGGAAGTGCTCAGTCTGCAACTTTGAATTTACTGCAAAACAAGAAGCGATCATCCTATGAAATAGGAGTCAAAATGGCTGCCTGCAACAATGATTGTCCAGAGTTTCTTTATAAAGGGTAAATTTTAAGTACACCAACAAAGTGCAGGGAATGGTTGCTGACTGGAAATGGAGTAAAAAAGGTCATATCAACATGTGTCCGGAAATGCATTTTGCCACGGTAGAAGGCACGATGGAGCGCCATTCCACTTCCGCATTATTGTTCGCCAACACCTCAACAGCATCTTCCCCAGACGTTGCATAGGACGCGGAGGCCCTGCTGAATGGCCTACTCGATCATTGGACTTAAATCCCCTGGATTTTTACTTCTGGGGGCATTTGAAAAGCCATGTAGTGTGCGCCTGTACGACTTGTGCCAGGAGGATTTGCACACGCACCGTCCATTTCCGGACACATGTGATATGACCTTTTTTTACTCCATTTCCAGTCAGGAACCACTCCCTGCAGTTTGTCGGTGTACTTAAAATTCACCCTGTATAGTGCTTTAGTATTACAATGTCTGTCTGTCCGTCCGTCCCCTTCATAATTTCTGCATTTTTGAGGTAGAAGGTTGAAATGTAGCTTACCATTATTTAGTTTGGTTTGATTGGCCCTCTGGGGTCGGAATTACAGGGGTGGGAGTTTGAGGGGACCAAATGATCTATGTGGTATTTAGGTATGTTAAGAAGTGAAATTCGATATGCAGATTCCTCTAGGCAAAATCTACATTACTATGAAGTTTCCGGCCAAATTGACCCAGTGGGGCCGGAATTGTGGGGGTGACGGTCACTTAGTCTTTAGAACTATGGCAACATATGGCATATGATATATCATTCGATCGAAAATGATGAGGAAGGTAAGAAGATCGGGTTCTTTTATATTTTCTAAATACTATGTTCGAGAAAAGCAATTTTTGATAAAAAAAAAAATAATGGGGGGGAGGGGTTTAAAAGTACAGATGAAGGGGTAAACATTGATGAACTCAGGGCTTCCGCTACTTTCCTACATCTTCCTTGGGAGGATTAATTTCTTGTTTACTTTGTATTGGTGACAATATTAAGAATAAGACGAACGGTACTTATAGTCTGTCCGACGAAAGAAAACACGGGCGTGTCCAATTAATTTCTCCTTTCAATTGTTAGACACTGTTGCAAAGGAAAATTAAAAATATTTAACAATTGCATTCGAAAATTTAATTGAATACGCACAGGTTTTGTTTCTTTGTATAGACTATAGCTGAAGTGGATTTTATAAATGACATTTTACCGCAACTCTCTGAATGGTATTTAGACTTCTAAAATCGACGATGTTGACCGAATTTATCAATTAATGTTGAATAAAACAAACGCAGAATTAAATGTATTTTCTCATTTATGCTTTTGCGTAATCCGTCTGCTGGTCAGTACAATTAAACCAATTGATATACAAGTACATGTAATTTAAAGAACATTTAATGGAAGGTAATACAGGATTTCTATATCGAATGATACTTCATCCGAATGATAATGCGTTACCATTCATTTTACGTCACCGCTAATTACCGTTACCATATATTTAATGAACAAAGTCAAGGACAGAGATTGAGTAAAGAAATTATTTTGAAGAGAATGTTCTCACTCATGAACAGTATATGATGGTATGTCTCGATTCACAAAATTTTGTAATTTTCAGAAATAAACATAAATAGAATAATTCTATTACAAGAAATATAATTTTTATAATATGATTTAAAATTTAAATACATATCTATATTGGATGCCTTTAGGTAAAAATGTAATGAACAAATACATATAATACCTGCTTGCTAAATTAAATAAAAGTAATATTTAATTCTCAGTTTTTGTATACGTGGTGGTAAATTCTGATAAGCAAGGGATTTATTCTTAAGGGAGTTTAAAAAGTATTAGTTAATAAAAGTGCGAGAAATTGACACAGCTACAGACAATATAATACAATGTTCCTACGGATAAAAGTATACAAAGAATGGAGACTTTTTTTTTTTGCTTATTATTTTTGACAGTAGAAATGATTTGCTTGACGTTTGAAGTGTACACAACAAAATTACATCATCTTGGGAGCTTTGTGTTTCACCCTGGAGAGGTATCAATTGGCAAAAACCTCAAACGAAGCCACTTGATGACGGCTGTTGTGGTACGATTGTTGCCGAGATTGGGAATTGTTAGTCTGCAGGGTATCTATTAACATCAGGTAGACATAGCGTTCCTATTATCTAACAACAAAAACGCCCATTTTTACGAAGAATGAGAGAAGGGGGAAAGGCCTACATTTATGTTTGGTTTATTTTTTGTTTTCATTTTAAGAACTTTCACTTTCGCGGCAGGTGGAGACGCTTTGGTCAGTGTCGGTCAACGGTCGTGTAATTACGAAGACTGGAAGTCAACAACCGAACTCAGATCGACCGAGACTCATTTTCATTTCTCTCTTTTTCAATGCCATTCATTTGTCGAAGTCATGAAGAAGGAATATAAAAAAAGAATAAAAAAAAAGATAAAAAAAGTGAATCCGCATCTGCCGGTGACGTCAACGACCTCCCCAGTGACGTCACGGATAGTCGTCGACGTTTTTCCACCTCAACAGGTGAAACGGACTCCTTCTTCTTGGCCTATTACGTAACACAGGTGTTGGTCGGTCGTAAAACTCGGGTCACGTGCAAGCGACAGGTGCAATTCTGCTTCGGTGGGTGTCATCACTTGAGCGCCTCTCAAGGTCGGATGATGAACTAATGAAGGAAAAAGTTCCTTTGCCTCCTTTCTTTTAAGGGGCACCCCTACCGAAGGGAGCTCCGACCCGGGGGTCTTTTACAAGGAGTTTGTTTTGAAAGGAATTTTTTTCACCTTTACACTTTTATATCTTAACTTTTATATAATTTCACTCTATAATAATCATGAAAAAATATTAAATTGTGCAATCGCGGATTTGCTTACATTCTTTTAACTGAAGAATTTTTTTCGACTCGTACAAAAAAATTAATTTCTTTTTCATGATCCATTCAACCTCTAAAACTAAATATAGTAGATAAACGGCTTTTTTTTTAATGACGCCAACATCTTTAAACGTAAATATGAGAATGCAAATGTTGTTTAACAAGAACTTCATGGGTCGAAATGTTATTGAAATGATTCTAGGAATTCGTATAAAAAAATAGCATACATAAATTTTCCATGAATTAGTCCACCTTCCCTCCAAAAAAAAAATGAATTTTTTTCTACAAATTTAAAGAAAGGGTGTATGGGTTCAATTACTTTATCCTTCAGTTGTTATTGTACAATGTAACTAACAGATACAGAATGTAATTTGCACATGAATAGTATCTAGCATCAGAAATATTCGAGTAAAATTCAGACATTTTTAGATTTCTGGAGAGTTTTGACATTTTGCCTTTGAACTTGGTAAAAAATATGTAGGAACAATAAGAAAAACAGAAGAACATAATAGAGTTATTTTTAACTCAAAAATAATTAAACAACTTTAAGGAGATTAATCGCAATAAATTTTTGAATATTAACAAGTTGTTAAGATGATTTTTGATTGCAACAATTTTATTAATGTTGAATAAAACTTTACGCGTTTCGGTCTTAGACCATCGTCAGTCGAGTACGCCACTTTCCAACACGTATTACGACTATAAAAAATATTGTTGCAATCAAGAACCGTTTGCGTCTTCATGGATCAAGGCAACATGGACCACTTTAATTATTCAGCAAATTGCATTTTTTAACGAATTCTATAAAATTATCCAAAACTATACATAATTATATAAATATTTTCAAAAATAATTCTGTGAATATCTCTTAAAAAATGTATATTAAGTTTTTTGTTTTGAAAAAAAATAAAAGACCCGTGACAAGTCCGAAAAAAAGTTAAACTTGTAAACAACAGTGATGAAATTTACCCGAAGTTGAACGTCACTTGTTTGATTACATTTTAATAAGAAGGACAGTTTGCCAGGCATTTATTACATCAACGGGGGGATTCTCATAAATGATTGTTCACAATGAAATCACCTATAGATTAAAAGCCAGTAACTTGAATTTTGAATGGTAGCCACAAAAAAGGATATTATACACAAGTCAATAAATGAAATGCCTGCTAATGTGAGAAAGTAACAATATTTTAATAATTTGTTTTTAGGGATCATTTGAAGATGTTTATAGAAATACTTATGAAGATATTTATATAAATATATTTTAGTAATTTTATGGATAATTTTTATAAAGCAAGTTCTTTAATATTAAAATTTTTAACCAAATATTTCAAGATTGTGATTGCTATATCTCGTCATTTTACTTAATTATTTGTTGAAGTTAAAAATAAATTATATTACTTTTCCCATATTATAATCCTCAACTTTAAGATTTTCTAAAATATCAAGAAAAATAACTCATAATAGAAAATTATAATTTGGACATGTAAGCACTAATTTTTAATTTTACAAATTTAAGTGCTAATTGGTGCCTTTCGTTTAATAAAATTTATTATACTTAATAATGTTATCAACTTTCTTTCACTGCAAACTTCCTAAATTAAAATATAAGGTTCTTAGAATTTGAAGGATGATGATACTCGTAAATTGCTATCATTTACTGTGTTCGTATTGTAATTGAAAGTAGGTGACTACCATATGCTTCCGAGATAATCGGTCTTTGCCAGAAGCGTAATCACTCTTTAAAATGTTTAGCGTATAAAAAACGATAATTAGGCATATAAATATATTGACCGGGCTATTCCCTTTATAAAAAATAATTTAAGAACAATGGTTCTCAAACAGGTTTCCTGCGAGCATTTACAAATAGTACACAAATGTATTCAATGTTCAAACAAACTCTGATGCAGATTCTCCAATTTGAGTCACGTATTCGAACCTAATGATGGGCATTGATGTTTTGTCCAAGAAATGTGAAAAAATGAAGATAAAGACCAAATAAAATGACCAATAATCAAATTTATGGTATGGAATATGAAATGCTCTCTCCATCGCAGTTTTCATAACCGTGATGTTAAAAAGAACTGGGGGTCATAAAAGGTCACATAGATGAAGAATTGAATCGAAGCAAAAGCAAATAACCAGCGATTGGTAGAGTAGCACATAAATGTACGAGTGGGAATCAAACTAAGTTCTTAAATGGGATTTATTAGGAAATAGAAAGACTCATATCTGGTACTATTTGATCAATGGTGATGCCGCGTTTTACAGATTGTCCACAGCTTGAATTTCAAAATGTTTTTTTCTCTCTGAGACTGATCTGTACGAGTATGCACAGATAATCAAAGAAACAGTAAAAAAAGTTTCGGAAAACCGGCGAAAAACCCAAGTCAATTTTAATAGATAACGCTTCGTATTTTTGCAGTCCCCCTACTAATAAATTATTTTTAAAAAATGTTATAAATTACCAACATCAAACACGAAAGCGACGCATTTCTTGAATATTTCAACTCAGTTGTATACCCATTCTCACACAAATCTTTATCGTACTCCTCGAATATCTGTCGGTGGACTTTTGTTGACTAGAATGTAAGAAACGGATTGCACACTTCTTCTTTGGAGTATGTTTCCATCCAACTCGCCATTTTCGAAGCTATCGGGTTCTCATTATTATGCCAGCGAAGGCGTATGCTAGGATCAAAAGCACCCACCAGATAGCGCATTACATACTAGTGATGCAATATTTAGCATCCTTATTACTAGTCTCATTTTATAGGCATTTTTTAATTTTAGCTTGACTACGCCTCGTAATATGCAAAGAAGCGTTTAAAAGTCATAATAATGTTAAGTAGAAGAGCTTTTCTAAACATTCAAAAATAACCTATTTGATATTCCTGAAGCAATAAACCAGAGCCTCAAAAAAGGAGGCAAATGAAATGTAGATATTTAGATTTGATTAAAGGCCAAAATTGAATAAGAGTTAACTAAATTCTTTGTCAGAGAATGCAACTCGGTCGAGATTCAAGTCCTAAAAAACCGTGCGAAAAATTAGCCCAATATACGCACAGATTAAACAATCATGGTAATAACCGTTGGGCAGTTTATTAAATTAAATTATTGTGGATGGCAAGATGGATATCACGAATCTCATGGTATCAGGTTCCACATTCATGAAGCAAAAATAAGTTTTCCAAATTCATATCACTGCATTTACTTTGCTTCACAAAGGTGAAGAGATCCAGCAATCTATGTGACTAGTTTCATTAGAATTATCATATTCCAGTGTACGAAACACTAAATGAGGCTAGATTAGGGTAAATTAGATTAGACCTGGACTAGTAGAATGTCTGTTACGTGGAAAGCAGAGCCGAAATACTTTTTTATCAAAAATGAAAAATAACTTTAATCGCAGTGGAATGTGAAAAAAAAATAGCGGTACATCTTTGTATTAGGACAAAGAACAGTTACAAGTTACAGATCACAAACTCTTGTCACTTTATACAGTTTGAAATTTGAGGAACACTTAACATTTGAAACACAAAGAAATGGAAATTTGAACTCAAGATTAAAATAACTTGGATCCACGTCGCACGAACCAAGGCGGGGCAAGAACAGACGTACGAAGCATGCATGAATTTTACAGGTTACCAAGTCCAATGAAAACTAAAAACGTACGTCTTGAAGCTTTTTTGAGGTGTAAGCCTGCACTTAGATTCGTGTGGTTCTTCGACGTGGCCGTGAAGCAGCTATTAAAAAAAACTGCTGCAGCTATTAATAATTGCGGCGACGGTGAACTGGAATCCCAAAAATAAAGAAGATCAATGAGTAAATTAGTTCAGACATCCAAATATACATCTCAAAGCATTAAATCAGTACATCCAATATGCAATTTAAGGAGAGTGAATAATTAGTTAGACGAGTCAATAAAAAGTTCAATAATCTGGCAAACGTCTTAGTTAAATAACTTCCCGTTGAGTAAACTCAATACATAAAGGCTTCGTAGAATTTTGCATACGAGAAAAAAAAATTTGTAGATTACTTGTAGACTAATCTTAAGATAAATAATTCCAAGGGTTTGCATTAAATAGTCCTCCAATCCCTTCGCAGCGATAAGCTGTCAATGAATAAGGGAAAATCCCGTATGCCTGATACAGGATGTTGTTGTTGTTGAGCTCCGTCAAGTCGAAATCGCCTTCTGGGGACTGTAGGCTTATCCAACTCATTCACAGTTTTCTAGGGAAGAGTGATAATGCGGTGGTTTCCCGTTGCCTTCCGCATGATGAAAGGATGATAATGAAAGGGACAAATACAAGCATCCATGCCCCCGGCGGAATTCGAACCCGCGACTCGCTGGTTTCGAGAGCGGAAAAATCTGCACTTTAACCTTCTCGGCCACCGATATTAATAAAGTCAAATACAAAGCAAAACTATTACCCGGCATTGAGTTGAAATTCACTTCTCTCAATGTAATCATCCGTCGGTTTTATTTACACTCAGGTCGCGTTCATTGTCCGTATACAGGGGGCTGGTTTCAAGACATGAAATGAGGAATAAAACATCTAAATTATTACTCAGTTCTTTTTGCAAAGGATGGATTAAATTAAGGTCATGTTAGATAAGGAAGCAGTGGAACGGAGCAATTTCCTCGCGTCGAGGGACTCCTTCGACGCAAACACAAAATGCTTCTATAGTTTCTTATCTTAAAAGACTCAACATTCAAGAAGTAACTCGTATCCAAAAAACATTCTTACCGGGCTCGCTCCGTGCATTTTTTCTCTTTCATCCATTAGCTCAATGACTCCAAACCTCTGCTTTCTAGTTCTTGGTGGGTGGTTTCCTCCTCGCCGCTTGCCCCCGTTCACCTTTTATGCTTCGATTACATGTGACGTTCTCCCTTCGTCACATTATAACATAAAGTCTTCTTTTCGTGAAGGTGGTCTAACAGTATCTGCAGAATCATAACACTTCAAAAGGATTACGTGGATGCCAGCCATTACGACTGGTCAGAGTTTCGAATGGTGTCGTTCCAGGACCAATTAATGGAGAAAATTCTAGAAATATCGATATTGGAATCTAATCCCCTCTAGAGTCTCTTCTGCAATTTTTACTTTTTCCATTTAACCGTTTCTATTAGCAATGACTAGCTGTCATGTATAAATTAGGAATGGGTACAAATTAGCAAGTTAGCAAAATTTCGCGCATCTCATCACATAAAACGAAACATATCTCTGGTTATATCATCGTAGGGAATTGTCGTATATGTCAAATTGAAGGTAAAATGAATCACTTTTTACTTTAATTTACTTTATGGACTTCAAAATAAAATATGAGGGGAGAAAATGCA
>JAHWFO010012523.1:1710284-1766197 GCA_023313115.1 Rhysida immarginata
CCCCCCCCCCCCCCTGGCTCCTGTGACCATCATATATTAATCCAGGTCCATCCAGAGATCCAACTCGTCGGCCTCAGGCCATACTGGCTCTGGATGGACGTATTGGATTACAATGAATTACAATTATATCTGAAAACATATGGTTTAAAAGCCCACATTTTAAGCTTTAAAATGTGCTATGAATGAAACTTGTACGACGTACAGTTTCAGAAATACATGCGTTTATAAAACACCTTAACCGGCTAATTTCTGTAAATTTGACTGCGAATATTTTTGTAATATGAAAATTAACACCGTGGGGTTACTTACTTTGATGTAGAGAATGTATAAAAAAAAGTTTGAACCTTTTATAAAAACAGCTCTATACGATTCCCAATTAGCGATGAAGGGAAAATAGAATGAGAATGTGAAGTTAAAAGGGCTTCTTTCCAGAGCTTAGATTACAATTGTTGAATAGTTGAAACAATCACGAATGATGTTATGTTAGAATGATCGGATATTTGAAGGAAAATACTAATCAAAAACCACATAATTATTGGGTTCAAATCCATCTATGAGGTATAATTCACCTAGCTGAGGGAAGAATAAAATTATTGACTAATAATTATTTACTGTCAAAGATAAGCAAGCAGGTTACATAAGCCTGCTTGTCTCTTTTTTTTTTAGTCAGAGCATACGTGGAGCTATGGATTATTATAATCATTCTATGTACTCGAAGCATGTTATTCTGTTGGTATTCATAGCTCGTGCGCTTCAATATTAGAACCCCCCTCCTCCATTAAAAACCCTTAATAGTTTCATTATCATCTGCTCAATTTTGTGTTGACCTCTTTTTTATTAATTCCCTCTGCAATAAGGCCTCGTTCGCCACCTTCCTCTTCCAACTGAGCGCAAAGCTATTATTAATAAAATTTTCTTCGTCTCGTGCGGTTAAAGGCGATTCGACAGGAAACACGAAATAGGTAAAAGGCCATCAGAGTTGGATGAAAAAAAAGGAAAGGAAATCAATACAAGTATTATGAAAACTTTATAGGTGAATATCCTATAATCGTTTATGTCTTAAATTATCTTAAAAATTATATGCGAATCTATGACGTCTGCAGCTCAGTTGTATCTTGAACAACTTAAGTTGACTTGCAACTCAGAGCATGCGCCGAAGTTAGCAATTAATTATTAAACATATTTACAAATTCCAAACTTTTTATGTATTTTCACTTATATGTATACTAGCTGGCCGCCCGTGCTTCGCAACGGAGTGTTACAGAACCTTATTACGATAAAAGGTGAGCAACAGGATACCGGCAACACTTCCTAGAAAGCAAGCCTGTGCACGGAATCGTCATACATCATAAAAAAGTCAGAATTTAGGGCTTATTATTGGCAGATATACAATTAACATTGACATTTTATGATGTAACAATGTATGACGTTTCCATGTAAAGACAACATCTCCTAGAAAGAAGGCTACGGACAAAAGATGTTTACATTGTTACATCATCAAGCAGCCAAATTTTAGGTCTTATTATTGGTAGAAATACGATTAAAAATAGCCGCTTGATGATGATGTAACAATGTAAACACTTTTTGTCCGCAGGCCTTTTCTCTAGTAGGTATTGGTATAGGCCTTCTTTCTAGGTGTTGGTACCAACCACCCTGTTGTGGAAAAGTGTAAGAATAACATTGCAGCTCAATAACCAATATTTGTTGTACGTGTTTTGGATACTATTCGAAAGAAATTTATTGCAACAATCTACATTATATAACAATACATGAATTTAATTATTTGGGCGATACTTCTTTGTAGATCACATTTTAGTGAAAACTCTGTGGACTTTCTTCAAGTTGCCTTGTTCGTCACTTGCAAATACTTTTATCCTAACTGTCTCGAACGATGTTGTTCTTGAAAATACAACGTAAAGTTGGCCATGACTGAATACTGGAGATGGCAAGTAAATGCCAAGTGAATCCAGTATTTACCCGTGGCTTTTGTTGATCTTTATTGCAAAAGAAAGTCTCAATGGAAATTGTTTTCGTCTTAATATAAACGGAAGATCAGGGTCACTTGGTGTACGAATGACACTTGGAATAAATACTCTGGTACCTTTAAAAGATCCTGTCATTATTTCACAGTCAATGACTTTTGACATTATTTGCATCACAATCATTCTGGTGCCATTGCAAAGACCTCTTGTGGAGTCAAGGTTTCTTAGTAGCATGATACAGCACCAACTTTCAAGTTAAGTCTATGAGAAGGCATACGTATATCAGGGAGGTAAGCTATTTAAGAACTCTGTAGGATAGTTTTCTACCTCCTTGGCAATTGCAGTATCTTGCTGAATCGAATCTATGCTCGCGTAGCATTTCAAGTCAGACTGAATTCGTCTAAGGACATTTTCATACAGTTGAAGAGACTCATGTTTTTTTGGAGTCAAGATTGCATGATTTGCAATGCTGTTATCCTCAAGTTGGATGAGTTGTCCAAACCATCTTCTAAGTTTGATAGCTCTAACTTTTGCTTCTTCTAACTCAGGCTCTTGAAGTTGTCCATCTCCAAGTTTTAAAAGCCAATCGGAGAAGCCTCGGTGTTCTTGTGGAACATTCTTGTCATTTGCACGATCTGAACATCTTTCCAACATTTATTATTCTTCATGGATGACGAAATTATCTCAGTTCTACTCCCATGTGGAACAACCGGGAGAATTTGTCTAATGTATCCACCGAAAGAAACACGGCACCGCTAAATAGTGTATTGGAAGGGACTAAAGCGCGTTCAGCGAAAAGTTCCCTGTACAGTATGTTAACAGCATTTACACCATGATGTCAGGCCATGGGTACTTCATCCCAAATGATGACTTTTGCTTTCTTCAGTTCTTTTGCTGTATCACTTCTATGTCGAACATTAAAGATGTATGTTTCATTAATTGGGACAGGGAGCTTGAAGAGGCTTTGAGAAGTTTTGCCTCCCTCAAGCAATGTCGCTGCTATGCCCGTAAATGCACATTGCAAAACTAAATCGCCTGTGCTACGAACATAATGCATAATTGTTTCGTAGAAGAAGGTTTTACCAGTTCCTCCAGGCCCGTCAATAAAGAAAAGACGGTTTGCTAAACGCTAAATTAGGATTTTCAATTGCTTCTCTAATTTTTTCGAAAGCCCGTTTTTGTCCTTGATTTAGCATTTCGTTTTTTCATCGAATAGAGCTTTTTCGGTGTCTGTGTCGAAATATTTGTTTGAGTGGATGTGCTCGTCAGAATTGCCATGTGGAACCTCGAGCCCACAAATGTGCCAATGACTTTCCATGTGTCTGCAACACAGATTCTGTTTCTTTGAATGTCATATAGAGAGCTTTCTCTCCATCAGGAAAGCGTCTCTTATAGTTTTCCATAAGATTGTCTTTATGTCTATCCAGCAATTTGGCTGCATCAGACGGTTGACACATGATGCAGATAAATGCAAATAATTGCCTAAGCTGTATTGGCATTTCATTGGCAGCCTCATTTAGGCAAGTACCCCATTCCGAGTCAACATCAGTTAGACCCCTTGAAATACAGGCTTCCTGGAAGGTTGAATATGGAACAGGGTTTCCTTTAACAGTTCTTAAATCATCAAAAGAGGTGGCTCCTCAAACATGTAGAAGGAGAATTCGGAGGAACCATTTCTCCCTCTCTGTGGGACTTAAGGTAAACATCCTACCAATTGTAGTTTCAAACAATGCTGATATAAAAATGCCATCAAACAATGCTGATACAAACAATGTATACGTAACCTTGGCAACATAGCGGTGACATTAGCCGTTATACAGGGTGTAAATTTTAAGTTGACAAAGCAGAATAACTCGAAAAATAAGCTTCACACGAAAAAATGCGTATAATCCAAAGTTGATTATTTTCGAGGGGGCATCTGCTGGTGCTAAAATTAGCCCACCCCCCCCGGCCCCTGGGGGTGGGGCGGGGGGCAACTTTAAAATTTCAAATGGGAACCCCTATTTTTTATTGCAGATTCAGGTCCTACATAAAAAACTACGTACATTTTGTCTGAAACATTTTTTTTATTTTTGGTAGATGGCGCTGTAATTCAAGAAAATCCATTTTCTCATTTTTGCGTGGAAATAACTAATTTATTATTCATTTCGATTCCTACATTGTTTTAACTACAATGTAATTTGAAGACATTTCGTCAACAAACAAATAACGTAAACATTGGCATTTTTTTCAGAATGTTTACATTTTAAATTCTGATCTTTAGAAGAAAAGATTGTAATTTTTCAACTGTTTTTGTGAGTGTACAACGCCGTATTGCTTTTGAATTTACATTATGAATTATCTTTCTGTGGAAGAAAAAATTGAGATGGTGTACATTTATGGAGAAAGTGGGAGAAATTTTGATAATGCAGTCGCGCTTTATGCTCAGCGTTTTCCTGGCCAAACGCGATCACGGTCTTCTTTTGTTCGAGTTATTAAACAATTTACTGCGGAAGGTAGTGTGAACCAGAAAAAAAGAACCCGTGCAGCTACTGTTTGTGGAGAAAACAATCAAGTGTCAGTCCTAGCTGCTGTGGCTCATAATCCACATGCGAGCACAAGAGAAATATCAAGGCAATCAGGAATTTCACATATGAGTGTTTGGAAAATGCTGAAGCTCCACAAATTTCATCCATATCATGTATCTATGCATCAGGAACTACATGGCAATGACCACCAAAACCGTCTAACGTTTTGTCACTGGGCACTTCAGCAGATGCAAACAAACCAACATTTTTTTGCACGAGTTCTTTTCTCCGATGAGTCAACATTCACAAACCACGGGGAAGTTAATCGACATAACATGCATTACTGGAGTGAACAGAACCCACACTGGATTCGAGAAGTCAACCATCAGCGACCTTGGTCAATTAATGTTTGGTGTGGGATAATTGGCGATAAACTTATCGGTCCATATTTTATAGACGGTAATTTGAATGGCAACAAATATCGTAACCTACTTGAAAATGAACTACCAGATCTACTTGAAGACCTGAGTATTGAACTTCGACAACACATGTGGTTTCAACATGATGGTTGTCCAGCGCATTATTCATTAGTAGCGCGCGAAGTACTACATCGACTTTACCATGGTCGCTGGATCGGCAGGGAAGGTCCTGTGAATTGGCCAGCCAGATCGCCTGACCTTACATCGCCAGATTTTTTCTTATGGGGTTACCTCAAAGATATCGTTTATAAGGAAACGCCAACCACTCGCGAAAACATGATTCAAAGAATAAGAGATGCTTGCGCTGCAATTACACCAGACATGTTATCAAGATGTGTTCAGGAATTTACAAAACGAGTCAATAAATGCATCGAAGTTGGAGGTCATCAATTTGAACATTTAATTTCATAAAACGGCGAGATGCAAGGGATTTAAGGACAACAAGCAGGCCGAAAGTGAGAGGCGAGGGGACTCACTGGAAATACAAGCACCCCGAAATTCATTTACTTGCAAGTATTTGCAAATAAGAAAAAATAAAACGAAAACAATCGGTCCTTTTAAGGACCACCAAATCTTAAACGGGAATAACTTCATCTTTACACAGTCTTTTACTTTTTTACTCTGTTAGTTAATGAGTTCACTCGTTAGTACGTAGGATGTTCGGTTAGTTAGTTAGCTAATCAGTTGATTTGTTTGATAATTATAAAGTTGTGTGGCCTCATGACCACGAAACAAAACAAAATTATCCTAATCCGCGGCAAAAAATAATAAAATAATAACTTTGCGGCAAAATTTACGAAGTAAATAAGTATTTTTTATTTCTCCGTAACCATTTCCACGCAAAAATGAGAAAATGGATTTTCTTGAATTACAGCGCCATCTACCAAAAATAAAAAAAAATGTTTCAGACAAAATGTACGTAGTTTTTTATGTAGGACCTGAATCTGCAATAAAAAATAGGGGTTCCCATTTGAAATTTTAAAGTTGCCCCCCGCCCCACCCCCAGGGGCCGGGGGGGGTGGGCTAATTTTAGCACCAGCAGATGCCCCCTCGAAAATAATCAACTTTGGATTATACGCATTTTTTCGTGTGAAGCTTATTTTTCGAGTTATTCTGCTTTGTCAACTTAAAATTTACACCCTGTATATATAGAAAGTTTTGTATATATATATATATAGAAACTTTATAAAAAGTTTTCTAAAGTCATATATGTTTATCAGCCTACAGTTTTGTTTTTTTTTTGTTTTTTGTTTTTTTTTTTTGTTTTTTTTTTACCTAATGGATCCATTAACAATAAATATGAACGTAGGAGTTGTGATAAATACTATCCGTCCATATTAAAGCGTTAATATTCGATTCCTATTTCATAGATTCGGTTTGGTTATTTAGAGAGTCTACATAAAATTTTCCAATTTTTTAATTTCCATCAAAATTGATCAAAGATTTATAAAAATCATTCAGTCGATACGCACTGATGTTACTTCCAATCCAAAATTTCAAAAAAAGAAAATATTAAGATATCCGTAATTTTCAACCTTGCAACTTTCAATGAAATAATTTACTTTCCTTTGGATTTGTTAAAAATAATAAATAAATGAATGTCACCTGACAAAATGACATTGAATGAGTCTGTGGCAAACATAATGATGCTCCAGTTATCATTCTTTTGGTGGCAATGAAATAGCTGAAATAGTTTTAAATGAAAGAAACCATGATATTAGTGATAATGGGGATGAAATTTAGCCTGTGGTAAAAAAGCTATAAATGACGCTATAAAAAAACCTGACGAATTCAATGTGGAGAATTGGAACAGTGTGAGTTCTTATATCTATTAATAATAGGGAATAAATTTTAAAGCAAAAAAATCTTTGTTTATGAGACAAGTATCCTACAAGAAACATTAAAAAATAATCCAAACTAATGACTCTTTCATCGTTTGAGGATCCATCAACTTCATTCAACGTTTCTTCCAGAAAATGATATAGAAGTAAATTTATTTTTTTTCTTTCATTTGTGTTCATGCTTCATATGAAAAATTAAACAGATTTTTTCTAAAAATTAACGCTTTTTAAAATTCCATAATTCTCATGGATAAAAAAGTATGTCTTTGCGAACAATGAGAACGACTCATTTTTTCTTTAATGGAAAGACGATCTTAAAATGCTCTGGCAGGTAAACACACTTGTTGAAATTAATTAAAACAAACAATATCAAGTCTTGTGGGGATCCTTTTTGATGAAGTGAAGCAGGTAACTGTCATCTCTAGGAGTTGTTTTCTTCTTACGACCACACTTTTCTTTATGTTTAGGAGAAACCGATACGGTTTCCTGCTTCAACTTGATGACACGGCTGACAATTGATAAATTCACACCAACCACTAATCTCTCGATATGACTTAGCTGCTTGTTCGTACAGAGTGACGATCTTCCTACGTTTCCTAGGTGTCACATCCATCTCGAACGGGGTCGAAACACATCTGGTCAGGTTTCTAAAATCTGATGAAATACTGTAGCTGCTAACGTAATGATTGCATCAGCCAACATGAGAAATGATCAAACTGACTTTACTTGTTTGTTTTGAGTAGATTACGAGTAGTACAGAAAATACACTTTGTTTCAATTAATTTGCACAATGGTGATTTCGATAGTTATCTGAAAACGAACGAAAACGTAGCAGCATTTTCCTTTTTTGCTTCCAATTCTGTAACTTCTTATACCCTTTCGATTAAAATTGTGTCTAAATTTTTCGTGCACCTCATAAACTATGTGATCAAAAGTTTAGGGACACCAGCGTTTCTGCGTCGCAGGCTTCAGATAACAGAAATTAGTAAGTGGTGACACCCTCTCTTGCTCTAATGACAGCCTCCACCCTCCGAGGAAGACTTTCCACCAGTTTTTGGTAGTAAGAAGCCGGAATTTCCCTCCATTCCTGCCTCAGAGCACTTGTTAGTTCAGCCACGAATAAACGACGACGTGGTTTGGCTCGTAGTCGATGTTCCAATTTATCCCACAGGTGTTCAATGGGATTGAGATCGGGGCTCTGGGCAGGCCAATCCATTTTATTCAACTGCGTTGTCTTAAAACCAATCGTGTACAGATCTTGCTTTACGGCAAGGAGCATTGTCATGTTGCTACAGAAAAGGCCCATCCCAATTGTCCAAGGAGCAGTTGTTCAAGATGTCTCGATAAGCAACGGCATTCATCGTTCCTTTAACAGAAACAAGCTTGCCCAGTCCGAACCATGAGAAGAGCCTCATACCATGATGCCAGTTCCTCCAAACTTCACAGTGGAATTCTCCAAGCGTCCACCAAACCCAATTTCTTCCATCTGATTGGCATAGTGTGTATCGTGATTCATAAGTCCATAGGAGACCATTTCCATTGTTCTATGCTCCAGTTTACCACTCCAAACGTCACCTGGAATTGTTGTCAGTGATGAAGGGCTTATGAGCGGTACCACGACCGTGGAAACCCAGGGAATGGAGTTCCCGACGAATGGTGATTACGCTAGCAACACTGGAAGCAGAATTTTGAACTCTGTAGCAATCATTTCAGCAGAATTTTGAACTCTGTAGCAATCATTTCAGCAGAAAACCTTCGATTGCTCCAGGTCACACATGCAAGCAGGGATCTGCCAATCTAGACGATCTCTGTCTGTCAATTTCTTGGGTCTGCCAGTTCGTGGTTACATTGTTGTTGCTTCCTGTGTCTTCCACTTCGCAATCATATGTCCTATATATGTAGTTGTACAGGATATTTGTAGAATGATGGAAATGGCATCCTTTGATGGTTCCACGATGGATAGTCGTTGAACTCTATTGAACGCCCCATTTCTTAATAATACGAAGCAGATGTGTGTCTAAAGGTGGTTGGTTTGGTTTGGTTGATTTGGTATTAACGTCCTTTTCAACTGCTATGGCCATTTCAGGACGGGTCGAGGGGCCGCAAATTTTGCCTCGCAAGGGTTCTTTAACGTGCAGCCGGCAAACGACTACACGGGATCAACGGTTTTACTTCCCTTCCGAAGGAAGTGCGTGATCTCCGGATTTTCCCCCTGAAAAAATCCTCGTCGTCCTCGGCCGGGATCGAACCCGCGTCCTCGGGCATCAGAGACGATCACGCAACCACTGAGCCACCGAGGCCGATGTGTCTGAAGGTGTGTGATGCTATTTAAATAATTTACATGTCATTAACATGCGACATTTGGATATATAAATAACGAAAGGTTCAAAAACGATACGGATACTATTACTTCTTGCCGACGCGTTTCAGTTTTATGCTGAAAATCCAATTTATGACTTGTTACTATCTAGCCTAGCCTTAAGAACTGTGTAAAATTGAAACGTGTCGGCATGAAATAATAGTATCCGTATCGTTTTTGGACCTTTCGTTGTTTATAAGTCACAACGGTACTATACCAATGGACCACTTGGACATTCCGTGAGTTATGAGAGAGTGCCCTAAACTTTTGATCACAGTGTAGTTTAGCAGCAATATCGTCTAGGGCGAACAACTCGGCACAGTCACCGAGAAGAATTTAGTTCTCATCAACAAAAACTCAGCGCCAAAGGTGTACTCACATCAGTCGCGCATTACAGACATTCTATGGTTCAAAATCGGTTTATAGCCAAATATATATTTACCGCTGTGCGCAACGACCAGCTTTGACAAACGATTAGCGCTCTTCATTCATGTGATACTTACATTTAAGTTTGGTGTATTCAATAGCAATTTTCCCCATTAAAAATAATGAGTTATATTTTGAGAAGCAGCGGAAACGTGTAATTTAGAATATTTAAACAATTTAAATAAAAAGTTTATTTCTATTGATTTTTGAAGGATACTTAAGCAGTTTGTCCATTACGAATAAATGTTAATGAATATTAATAAAGGCAAAAATAGCATGGAAGTCTTTGGTGAGCATTTCATGAAATAATTGAGTCGCTGCCTATTTTCTGGATATGGTGCCAAACATTTTGAAGGAGGGAGACTCAGTCTGTGTTACAGTATGTAAACGGGGATACAATAAACGGAACATCAAAGTTTGATATGTCTGTTGTTGTCGTTCATTTTCGAGATCCTTAATTATGACAGCCATAATGCTATTCTTTGCTTTTTAATTAAAAATCTATAGAAACATCAATAAAAGAGGGAAAAAATCAAAGTTTTTTTTAACTATTAAAATATTATTGAAAACATTCCTATAGCATTTCCAAGATGGGCTGAAAGCGAGAATAAAGTTTTCTAAATTACTTTCCCTCCTCTACCCAATAATTTCCTGAAATGATGTCAAGGAGGACGGGAAAATTTACAGGACTTGTATCCGATAGAAAATTGTAATGAATCTTACATAAAAAGAAAATTTCATACAACAGAAAATATTTCAATAGCACACCCAAAGAAAACGAATCATAATTTTTTCCACAATTCTCAGAATTTCCAGAGTCCTCTGAATGACGCGTGGTTTTATTATTTGTTGTATTTTTCCTATCTTAGGATTTAGAAATATAAATTTTCAGTTTTAGTTTATGCTGATCGCGTTAAAAATATTAATATTAAAAGTGCATTGATCTACCATAATCACCAAGCTAAAATCATTTTTGCTTGAGAACATAGCAATAATGATAATACATGTAAGACAATTTCACGTTTCTATGTTGTTGAACTTTGTATAAATTCGATAATTTGATTTTTGTTATAAATGTTAATCATTTCATTGCAATTATAATTGAAACATATTTCGATTGAAGATAGATTTTCGTGGGATCCAATTTCTATACCACTCATCCCGAATCTCCTTCAGTATTGTACGTTACTTGCTGGCAATTCAATTACAATTAAATGGATTGCAACTGCTGCTGGAATAATAACGTTTGTTCATTCTAGTATATAAGAAATTTGAAAAAAAGCACGATTTCATTCTCGTTGTTTTAAAACACTTATATCAAAGGATAAAACTACCCAGTCACCATTGATATTATCTCATCTCCTCCTCGAGCAAGTTTTATTTTTTTGCGCCCTTCGTCTGTCAAACTGACCCTCACCATCTTTTCCTCTTAGCTTCAATTTGTTTTCTTTCTTTCTTGCTTGCTTGCTTGCTTAGCCTCCTTCGTCTTTTTTTTTCCCCTTATTATTTTCCTTCGTTCTTTGATCATTAAGGAGTGAGAGACGTCATTGCGCGTGCATCAGTGCCACAAAAACTATAAATTATGGAGGGGAAATTACTTTTATAAGAAAAAAAAAAGTTCTTTAGAGGAATTAAAATTAAAAAAAAAAAGGAGATCTCCTTAGGGTAGCTTTGAGCGCGTGCATCGTCAACGTCCACTAATTTCACCTGCACGAGACGAGAGGCACAGGTGAAGGCGCCACGAGGAAGACGTTAACAAGGAATAATCGCCAAGACCTGAGCAGCCTTTAGAAATCGCTCATCAGGATGAGACTCTTTTGAAGAAACCACCTGTACCGGACCAATAGGCCTCGACTGACGTAGGGATCGACTCGTGACGTCACTTATCATCGTTCCCTTCGTTTTGGCTTCACCTGCTCACTCCCGAAAGTTAAAACCTCTGCGTTTAAAAACCTCCAATCGTTTTTTCCTCCTTTAAACATTTCGTATTAAAACGTGAGGAGATTATTCATATGAATTATTTATTAGTTCAATAACCTTTTCCTTCTGCGCTTGATTTGATTTCTCTCGGAAGGCAAGGGTTTTGCATGCTGCACATGGATGTAATAAACTTTGTCCATATTTTTACTCCCTTAAGTTGAGAATTTATTAGTTCAGCTGCTCGAACTACTTCTAAGATCTTCTTCAATAATATTTGTCATTCTTTGCTTGTGCCTGTAGTGTATTCTCCAATAAATCTGAGGTCAACTTTCAGTTTATTGCATTTTCGTAAATTATTTGAATGTTTGAAGCAAGAACTGATCAAATTTAGATTAGACCCAAAAATATACATAACCCACCAATATGTTCTTCGCCGAAGCTTTAGTAATGCATATAAGACATTAGTGAAAACTTCCTTAAAAATATGATCCAAATTATGTGTGTGCATCTGAAAGCTGTTCCAGTTATTTCATCCTCCCAAGACTGGCGCATCATTGAATGGGATGTAGAGCCGAGTTAGTATCAACCGTGTAAACAACTCATGATTATTGCATCCTATGGCAACTTTCTCTAACATTCTTTCTGCATCGTTGCAAAGCTAGAATGTGGTTATAGAGACCAAAGAAATTTCATATTAACTCACATGCTAATTGTTAAGATCTGATCATCTCAAAAACTGTTTAACTCTACGAAGACAATAAAAATATTCATTCTAGAACTATTTATGGGGAATGGGGTTCTAGTAAGATACACATCTTTCAAATTAGCGAAGAAAAGAAAAAAAATAAAATACCCAAATGAACAAATTGGAGTTGATTTTGGTCGCCCTCGAAGGAACAATTTCAACTGTGATCGAAATCAATTCAACCGGTTCAAAAAGAACGAGCAGCTGGATTAATCGAAGATAACTTTTTAAGTTTGAAGAAAAGTTGTTTAAAAACAATTTTAATATACATCTGCCAAACGCTATTATAATAGCTTATTATATTTAGAATAGTTGAACAATTATCTTACGGTAAAATTTAACATAATGAAAGTGTATGTCAGGCTTCAAACAGCTAAATGACTAATGTCTTTGTACTGTTTAGTATATTTAATAACAGAATGGAAATGGTCATTTTGTATATAAGCCTATCTTTAAACAAAAATGTAAATTAATAACCATATATTTATTAAAGCTGTTCATTTCAACTATTTAATAGAAGAAATTATAATTATGCTTTCTTATTACTCTTATTATTAGGGTTCGGGGGTATATGCACTGATAAGTGCTAAAATATGCCCTAAAAAAGCCAAAATATGAACTAAAAAAGCCAAAATATGAACTAAAAATGTTCCAGAAATTTATTTCACGCGTTTTTTTCATTGTCATAATATGAAAATGGACGATAAAAACGAAAACAAATTAAACCATAGCAAAAATTAAAATTTATTGACCTGAACAATCAAAATTTTTCCAAACGTTCTACAGAAAAGATCTCTCTAATAAGTGGAGTGGCTCTTATAAGCGTACTGTACATTTATCTGGTGCCTCTGGTGCAATCAATAAAAGCATTTACATTTATATTGGGGTTTTTTTATAACAAACTTAATAGATTGTAAAATTAACTTTAAATATGCCTTAATAAGTAAAAATGCCCGAAATATGCAAAAATATGCGCTAGAGCCTGACATATGGAAATAAAACTTAGGCTACGAGTTCCAGAGGGGCTAACTGTGCATAAAACATCATTTAAGTAAGTTAACGGCTCGAGAAAAAATATGCATTATATGCAAAATCCGAACCCTACTTATTATGATCAGGTTATTTCAAATTTCATTTCGTTTCTAAAGATGGAGGATATAAGCATTAAACCGTTTATTTCATTCACTATCTATAAATATTTTTAATTAATTATAAAATCCATACATACGTGTATAAGACTTACAATTATATCGTTCATAATACTGTATTAATATTGACTGGGAAATAAATAAGAAAAAATTTCATTCAAATAAAAAATCATTAATCAGTTATCATAGACGAAATCGTTTATTGTAATAATATTTAATTAATGCGTTTGAAAAATTAAAACCTCCGCAGCAATTGACTCTTCAAAGAAACAGGTGAAAAACATGTGCACGCAGCTCTGAACCAGAATAAAGTCAATTTCCTATTAGTGCTTTTGGCTTGTGAGAAGCACTTGAATACAAAGTGAGTTTGATGCCACAAAAATGATTTCACCTTTTAATTCCTACTATCAGGAAAGCTAACAACAGCAGTGAGAATTAAATTATTCATTATTGAAATTTATCAAGTTTTGGTTCATGATTATTATTTTATATTATGAATTTGCTAATGTTATTTTTTTTTCAATGGAAGAATGTTTTTGTGTCTTTTTTTTTTTTTTTTTTTTTTTTTTTGCTATCAGAAGACGCACATCAATTTAGAAGACGTTGGGAGAGTTTATAGATGAACGTTCAGAAAGAGCACTGAACACAGATGTTAATAATTTATACGCGTGGAGTTTAAATAAATTCAGATGCACAGATAACTATTTTGGAAACCCGAAATGTTTTCCGTTAATCTTTCCTTTTATATTCAAATGTGAAGCCGCTCACCACATGAAAATTATTTTACATTTGAAGTTATCTATAACTGTTGTGAAGATGATGCACCTGACCAACAATATTTCAAATTACAAGTCAAAATCAAAAATCTGTGGACAACATTATTTTTAAGTTAATGGTTTTCTTTATTGAGCTGTAGATGAATAATTATGAGACCTACAACCATGGAATACATAAGACGGATTGTTTATTCAAATAACATGCTTGATATAAAAAATAAAAAATATATATTAAACACAACTTAAAATAAAAGGCACAAAATAATCAAAGCTTGTGTCAAAATATTGTGGACACAAAAAAAGAAAAATCCTAATACTGTGGTCAATGATATTTTAGCTGCACAATGCACACTCAGTAATTAGTGGCATCTCCATGTGCCTTAAGAAATGCAGTTATTCTTCGTGGCATGGAAGATATTAGCGTGCTGCATGTTTCTGGTGTTATTTGATTCCATGCATCCTGCACCTAAACTCTTAATTCATCCATTGTTGTTGGTCCAGCTTTCTTTACTTCACTTTTCAAAATTCCCCAAATATTCTCTATAGGGTTCATGTCTGTAGAATTCGCAGGCCATTCCATAACATTCACTCGTTTTCTTGCAAGCCATTCCTTGGTTGACTTGGCTGTGTGGCAGGATGCTCCATCCTGCTGACAGATGCTGGTACGACCAAGGCGAAATGAGGCGATTGATGGAAGAAGTCTGGTTGCCAAAACACTTACATATTTCTCAGCATTCATAGTTCCATCAATGAAATGTAATTTCCCAGTCCCTTTGGCACTTACACAACCCCAGACCATGCATGATGCTGGAAACTTAACACTTCTTTTTATACAATTAGAATTATTAGCCTCATTCTTTTTTCTCAGCACTTTTTTTCCCACTTTGGTTACCCACAGAAAGTTGAAATGTGGATTCATCACTAAATACCACTTTGTTCCATTGTTCGAGAGACCAATCAGCTCGCTCTTTTGCCCACTTCACACGTTTATACTTTTGCACCTTTGTGAGAAATGGTTTTATTTTAGGAGTATAAAATTTATACCCAAGTTGATGGATACGGCGATATGTGGTTGATACAGATACAGTTTTCCCGATGCTGGCTGACCACAGTTGACTCAGTTCTGGTCCTTGAGCAAATTTATTTTTCTTGATGATAGAATGAAGCATTCTATCATCACGACTAGAAGTTGTTTTAGTTCGCCCTGTTGGCTTCCTAATTTCAACATTGCCGACTGTTTTAAACTGGTTCACTATTTTGTGAACTGCACTTTTTTATAGTTTAAATTTTATAGCAATTTTTCTGATTGATTCTTTGTGTTTATGGCATTCAATAATGCGTTCACGAATTTCGAGTGGTATTGCTTTTGTTGAAGCCATTTTCTTATTTAAGTATAATTTTCTTAATGTAAAAGTATAAACCTTATACTTATAATTCGATAGTGAACTGATCCTTATGCAAATTACCTCATAGAGAATAAATTTTATATTAAAAATAGCATTTCCACAGTATTATGATTTTTGTTTTTTTTGTGTCCACAATATTTTGACACAAGCTTTGATTATTTTGTGCCTTTTATTTTAAGTTTGGTTTAATATATGTTTTTGATTTTTTATATCAAGCATGATATTTGAATAAACAATCCGTCTTATGTATTTCATGGTTGTAGGTCTGATAAATATTCATCTACAGCTCAATAAAGAAAACCATTAACTTAAAAATAATGTTGTCCACAGATTTTTGATTTTGACTTGTATACTTAATGCCACCTTATTTATTGAATGAAACTTCTATCTGCATATTAATCATTGAAACAGCATTTTATGAACAATTAAAACTTTCTAAATTATAATAGTTACTGATTAAACAGACAATTGGAAACTAAATTCTTAATCAAACACTTGGGTCTACAAGATGTAGGTTTCACTTTGAAATCTCATGAGAATCAGAGCAGAGAAGTTGAATCGTGGAAGGCACTGGTATCCCCTATTTGAATTCCAAGAGTATTATGTTGGGAGAGAGATCAGCTGACAATTAGGTGGTAGGTGGCGCCTTTATCTTGGACGTTAACTTTTCCGTGATCGACGAGTTGTGACACACCGCACCGACTTATTAAAGAGTTTCCGAGTGTTTGAGTAGCAGAAGGAGAATGCGACTGGCATGTTATAGAGATTAGAGAAGAAGTCGCGATCAAAAAGGCGGAAAACACTTGTCCACTAATGTTATCATTACATTATTAAAACAGTTTAGTGGAAATTCAAATAAATGAATTATTATTTATACAGCGGAGTTTTCATAAGGAGGCTTCAGATAGGGAAACGGTCTCTCTCTCTCTCTCTCTCTCTCTATTCGTTGCATATGCTCCGAATGAAGTCACAGAGTAACCACTCTTTCTAGATGAAGTTGATGCTGCTCTTAGCAGGAGAGGGAGTGCAGATTCTGTCATCCTGGTGGGCGACTTCAATGCACACGTAGGGACTGATGACCAAACGTGGAACTGCGTCATTAGGAGGAATGGTGACACAGATTTAAATGCGAACGGTACTTGTTGGATCTCCGTTGTAACAATGGACTTTCCATCACAAACATCTTTTTCCAGCACAGGGATGTCCATAAATATACCTTGTACAGGGATGCAATGGACCAAAAGTCACTGATTGATTTTGTAATCGTATCAGCTGACTTATTCCGATCAGTGTTGGATTCTCGTGTGAAGAGAGGGGAAGAATAATCACCTGATCACTACCTTGATGTCTGCACTTTGCAGTTCTCTGAAACTATGCCAACCAAGCGAAATACTAGGTCCAGACAGACTTTGCGCACCAAATGGGATGCATTAGAGGATAGAGCTTTGAGGAAGACCTTTGCAGATAACATGTCTTGAAGTTTCAAATAACTATCCAGTGATCGTGGTACTGTTGAAGAGGAGTGGCAGTTGTTTAAAACTGATTATTTCGGCTACATTGCTGTGGTCGTAAGTAGCTAAGTGTGGCGCAGGGCGGTGAGAAAAGGACTGCATGGTGGAACAATGAAGTCCAAGAAGCTGTCAAGGCAAAGAAGGAAAAGCCATTTGCTATGGCTTGTAAATAAGTCACTTTCGAGTAGAGCGCGGTACACTGAGGCGCGAAAAGCAGCAGCAAAGACAGTATCAACAGCTAAAGCCAAGGCCTGGGAGAAGTTCGGGAAGAAATTGGAGGTAGACTATGGTTCGGCAAACAAGGTATTCTGGCAGACCGTGGGCCGCCTCCGTGGAAAAACGGCTCTTTCATCACAAACTATTAAGATTTCAGATGGGAGGCTTATGAAAACGGAGGAGAGCGTATTGCATAGGTGGAAGGAATACTTTGCATCTCTTCTTAATCCGGTGACAGCAACAACTGAGGCACATGAGGTGCACCTTGGAGCGGAGAATAGTCATGGTAGTATCACTGAAGCAGAAATCAAATGGGCAATTAGGTCCCCGAAGACAGGCAAAGCTGCAGGTGATGATGATATCCGGTGATGATGATGTTAAAGGCCTTAAATCAGGATGGCATCCTGTGGCTGACTCGTGGGTGTCAAGTTACTTGGATATCTGGCCAGACAGGAATTGTGATCCCTATCTTCAAAAAGGGATATCAGAAAGATTGCAGCAACTATCGAGGCATCTCTTTGCTCAGCATTTCTGGGAAAGTGTACGCTAAGTATCTGGTTTGGTTTGGTTTGATTGGTATTAACGTCCTTTTCAACTGCTATGGTCATCTCAGGACGGCGTTATAGGGGTCGCAAATTTTGCCTCGCAAGGGTCTTTAACATATCAAATCCCTTCTTCACTTATCAAATCATAAATTTTTTAATGAAAATTTATATGCTACAAACTCTTACCTCAGAGATCACTTTCGCTGTGAAACGCTACTTAACAGACGTATTTATCTCGACGCCTGCTGCTTATTCAAATTATATAATCATATAACCTATTCTGTTAGATTTCTCGAGTTCATAAGACTACGCATTCCCAAACTAAACTCAAGAAACACTGATATATTTTATTTACCACTGACTAAGAAATGTATTACAAGCAATCTCCCTTTCAATCGATAATGTAAATTAGGCAATATATTCTCAAATTTGATTGATATTAACTTTTTAAATTATAATGAATTTAAAGTTATAATTTATGAATATGTAAACTCTTTTTGATATTACTCATGCTTATTGTAAAATTTTTTGTTTCAATATTTGTTTTGATGTTTTCAATTTTTGTTCTTATATTTGATTTTTGATGTTTTCAATTGTTTGTTCTTATATTTGTTTTCTTGTAAGCTGTCATTGGGCATTTCTAGCCTGTTGCTTGCAATGAATAAATAAATAAACATGCAGCCGGCAAACGACTACATGGGACCAACGGCTTTACTTCCATTCCGAAGGAAGTGCGTGATCTCAGGATCCTCGTCGTCCTCGGCCGGGATCGAACCCGCGTACTCGGGCATCAGAGGCGATCACGCAACACACTGAGCCACCGAGGCCGATCTAAGTATCTGGAGAAGAGAAGTCGGGAAATAGTCGACTCCAAACTGTCGGGGGAGCAGGGCGGTTTCCGACCTGGCCGAAGCACGACGGATCACATCTTTGCTCTAAGGCAAATCTTTGAGAAATCCTGGGAATATGCAAAATATGTCTACGCTTGCTTTGTGGACCTCGAAAAAGCATATGACAGAGTTCCTCGGGAGAAGCACTGGCAAGTGTTGCAAGAGTATGGAGTGGATGGGCAATTACGAAAGCTCTGAGATGTGTCCGGACAAATGGCATTAAGTCAAGACCGTTCACTGTGGGTGTTGGACTCCGCCAAGGGTGCGTACTGTCGCCCCTCTTGCTCATTATCTTTATGGACTGGATAGACATGGGCAGCCGAGACGATGAGCGTGTTTGTGTGGGCAACTGCTTGGTGAAGAGGTTGATCTTTTCTGCCGACCTTGTTCTCCTTGGGTCTTCTCGCACTAACCTTTAGCATGCACTAGACTGGTTTGCAGCCAAATGTGAAGAAGCTGGGATGAAGATCTGTGTGGCTAAGACTGAGGTTCTGGTCCTTTCAAGACAGCCTGCTCAGTGCGCTCTCCATGTTAGGGGAGCCCCATTGAGACAAGTGGAGAAGTTCAAGTATCTCAGGATTGCATTCACGAGTGATGGGCGGCAGGAAAAAGAATTGGATGCTCGGAACGGTGCAGCTAGCTGTATCAAATGTGAACTGTGGGGATCTGTGGTAACGAAACGCGAGCTACGAAGCAAAGCCAAGCTCCCCGTCTTCAAATCTATCTTTGTCCCCATTCTCACCTATGGTCATGAGTCTTGGGTAATGACCGAAAGAGTGCGTTCGCGGGTACAAGCCGGCGAAATGAGATTTCTGAGAGGTGTGGCAGGTGTTACTCTACTAGATAGAGTGCACAGCAGAACAATAAGAGAGTCTTTAAGTGTTGAGCCGTTACTTCTCCGCATTGAGAGATCTCAGTTGCGCTGGTAAGGCCACGTGATACGGATGCCGCAAACTGGTCTTCCTAGGCAGTTGTTACTTTCCAAGCCGGTGGGTAAGAGACCAAGGGGTCGGCCTAGAATCAGGTGTATAGACTACATGGAGAATCTGGGTTCGAGTCGCTTGGGTATTACCAGGGAGGACATGCGCCTGATGGCAGAAGATCACGATCGCTGGAGATCCTCCATAGGGCTGCTGCCCCCGCGACCCTAACGGATAAGCGGGTTTGAAAAGTAAGAAAGTATAATGAAAGGTAACTTATTAGTAAAAGGGTCTAATATTTGTTCAATTAATTGTAATATCAAAAGAAATAAATTATTTGCTTCTCCTACTGGACCTAATTATCTATTGAGATTTAATGACGTTTGAACTGATTATGATAAATGAATGGAAACTTACATCATTTTAAAAAAACCATTAAGGAATGACATAAGCAAGTACCGAAAGGCTAAACGAAGCGCCGGATCATAAATTATTTGAAATATAATTCCAAAATATTTGAATTGCTTTTGAAAACCTTAAAACAGCTTCAATTGATTCAAATTCCATAATCTATAAATGTTTTAACTATTCTTATATATTCATTCATAGCATGTTTGATATGTTAAATGCGTTATCTTGGCATTGAAAATTTCCAGTTTTGCAATACTGGTGTCATTAGCACAGGTACCCCTGAATAAATATCGACCACCTTCGAACTTTGTAATTACTCTTATATATTCGTTCCTAGCATGTCATTACAAGTTGTTTGATATATTACATGGCATATTTTAACATTGAAATTTTTCACTGGTACCATAATTGTATCATTTGAACATGTACCACTGAATCAAATTCAACCATCTTCGAACTTTATATTTTCGTTCATAACAGGACGTTCCAAGTCGTTTGATATATTACATGCCATATCATAGCAATGAAAATTTCCAGTTGTACAATAGTGTTATCATTAGAACATGTACCACAGAATCAAATTCAACCATCTTCAAACTTTGTAATTACTCTTATGTATTCGTTCATGGCAGGTCGTTATGAGTCGTTTGATATATTACACGCTATATCGTAGCAGCGAAAATTTTAGAGGCTACTATCATAAGGGGTGGCCAGCACGTTCTACGAATATGAACTCGATTGAGCATGCAGGGAAGAAAACATACATAATAACGTTGTATTGTCACCGTTTTCTCGTGGCATAGCCGTGACCACGATATAAAGGTACGGCCACACAGAGCGCTAGGCGACGGACGCGATGGATGCGACGGACGCGGTGGACAAAATAGGGTATGCTATTTTCGCTCCGATTTGTATACAGATCTGCTTATCTCATTGCTTATTTGAAGATTTACGTAAAGAAACAATGTTTATTACAATTATAATTATGCCAAATGTTTTTTTTCTTTCATAGTATTTCGGAGCGATATGGACTGAGGCTTTACAATGCCAAATATTAAGATAAAGGAATAACTTGCTTTGATTTTTGTTCCTGAAGTATATTTTGAAAAATACAGGAATAAACGATGAAACTAGATAGTTTGCTATCTATGTAAAGCCATTATTTTTTATTCTTTTGTATATGCTCAGAAACGCCATAATCGTAGCATATTCACATGATTGAAATAACCGAAAGCAAAAAATTAAGATGCGTCCACACAAATCGCGACGGGCGCGACGTTTTGGACGTTTTGGACGTTTGGACGCGTCGAGAAGGGTTTTGTTTGCGCAAATATTTTCTGGACGTCCAAAACGTCCATCGTGGACGGGCATTCGTAGTAGAAAAGCAATGATGATATGCTCATCGCCTGCAGCTTTGGTGATTTCAATCGTGCGAATATTCTACGATCATGGCGTTTCTAGAGCAAATTAATACATGTATTTTGGGGAAAAAATAATTATGTAGTTAAATAAATACAAATGCATAATTCATTAAAAGAAGTATAAACAAAAGAATAAAAAAGAGTGGCTTCACATAGACAGCAAACCAACGAGATTGGAAAATATACTTTGAAAAAGACAGGAACAAAAATCAAAACAATTAATATATGGTGTTATAAAGCCTCTATCCATATCGTTCCGAAATAACTATAAATAAAAAGCATATTGCATAATTATACCGTTATGTCGTAATATTAATAATTAATTACAATAATTACAGTATAGATAATAATTATATTAATTCATTATAATTGTAATAAACATTATTTCTTGTAAACTTAAATTTATCCTCTCTTTACGTAAATCTCCAAATAAGCAATGAAACAAAAGGAGTTTAAACAAATCGGAGCGAACATCAGCTCGATGTGGCTGTAGTTTTAGCTGCAGGCAATCAACACATCACCATTGCTGGTCTACTGCGCATGCCCATCCACGTCGGACGTTTTGGACGTCCAGAAAATATTTGCGCAAATAAAACGTCCAGAACGTCGCGTCCGTAGCGTACGCAGCTCTGTCTGGCCACTTACATAGAGAATAAAGGCGCACATTTTTTGAACGCGTAGCATCCGTCCCATCCGTCGCGTTCGTCGCGCTCTGTGTGGCCGTAGCTTAAGCCGTGGACAAATTTTGATCTGTGTTTCACGATAAAATTACAACTCCAATAAACTTAACCAATTTTGATATTATTTATGTTTCTCATTTAGCCATATGATATAAACTCTAAATCGATCGAACAGTGCTTTTTTAAACATTAATAACACCACATTTAGTAAATTGCACCCGTGCGAAGACGAGGCGGGTTGCTAGTGCTAAATAAAGCTTTTTTTCTTTGTCTAAGTTCGTCTCTGTTAGTTTCAATACAAAAAAAATTCCTCCTAATTTCAAAGTTTATTGATTAACCCAACATAAAGATAACTGAAAAACTAAAAGAATGATAATATAAAAAAAGCCTCCAATGAAGAACACTCGCCCGCCCCTTCCCCATTACCTAATATATGTAACGATTCAAAATGTTTTAAAGCCGTACAATTTAAAATTTCTTTTTTAACAAATTTATAAAACTAAATATTCGTTGTAAATCTAAAAGTCATAAAATACACCCAAATCTAAAAGTCATAAAATAAAAGTCAAGGTTTCAACCAAATTGACCATTAAAAATAATAAGGTTAAATAATAATTTGAAAATTCTATTATGATGACAAACTTAAGGAAGTGTATACTTGCGATTCATGAGCTCATAGATGTTGTATATGGTGAATGAAATGACGGCAATACACGAATTGTACGAGAGCAAAAAAACAACGATGTTTATTCATTAAGTAGTACAGTAAGAAGAGGGAAGAACAAGTAACGCCACACAGTGACAAAAACAGGAAATAAGCAAAATACGTAAAAATTCTTAACATAATAGCCCTCGCCTTGAAAAGATTGACTTTCAAAACGTGGCTAAAGAAAATTCAATAAAGCAAATAATTAAAGAACGTTAACAATCTTTGGGTAAGGGACAAATCTTAGAAAATGATCTTTTCAAAAGTCTGGTAGAGGTGCGGATGGTGGCCACACGAGGAATGCCATCTCTGCCAGGATGGAGCTGGGTGATACGGCCGAGCCTCCAATGGATAGGTGGTTGGAGATCGTCCTTGATGAGCACAAGGGAGTCTAGCGTCAAGTTGGAATTGCAGTGATGAAAGAAGTAATTGAAGACCAGCATGCAGAAGACGAAGATGTTTAGAAGTGACTAACAGTCTAGCTAGTGGATGCTTCCCAGAGATGAGGAGGGGAAATTTCTTATTAAACGAATAGTCAGAATTAAGCAATCTACCTCCAACCCGCAGCAGACCGTCAGAGTCTAAAAACAAGGACAAGGAGGGTAACTTCAACGTGATCGAGGATCGTGGGATTGACAAATTTTAATCTCATCAGGGAACGAGGGGTTTTGAGAAAGTCTAACAAGAGTCAAGAAGGCATGCTCAATTTCAGAAGGAGTAAGGAGGACCATACATTCGAACATCCTTAGGACATAGACAATTATTTTTGAAACGCAATATAAGGGCAACGATGCGATTAAGATGATCAAAATCTGAGAATCTTGAAAATAGGAATGAAGAACATGAAGCAGTAGCAGATATTACATCTAACCTTTTTACTTCAGGAAGATCAAGTGGTACGGAAGGCGTTTGGAGAGTTGGCCGGGAAGATTCTTCTAGAGAGCCACAGTGGTCCATGAAACCACAAGGCGGAATCCTTCAGCACAGTAGGAGAGACCCCTCTTGAGAGGATGTCGGCAGGATTGTTGCCACTGGGAGACATGATTCCACACACATTTGTTGGAGAGTGTCTGAATTTCAGATTTATGATTGGCGACAAACGTGTGTAGGCATTTTCAACCAACCAAGTACAATAGTGGAGTCAGTCCAGAAAAAGCATTGATCAAATGTAATTTGGAGCGCAGAAGTAACCTGCTGGACTAAGCGGGCGAGAGTAAGAGCACCATAAAGTTCTAGTTTCGGAATGGATATAGACTTGAGAGGAGCTACTTTGGTTTTTGAACACAATAAGTTTGAGAAACTAGCACTGTTTTGATCAACAGACGGCACATAGATGCAGGCGCCATAGGTCTTGATGGACGCGTCGGAGAAGTCATGAAGCTGGAAAAGGCAACTTCGCATATCGCTCATCGCATATGATCCGTCTGGGAAAGGCAACTTCGTTTAGGGCAGGAAAATCATCTTTCTAATCTAAGTTTTCCTCACAATTGCCCAACAAAAACTAGCCACTTATAAAATATTTCCTACACATTGAGGAATGCCGTAAAGAGACGGCAACCAATGACTGAACCACGGGTATTCAGAAAATTTTTCCAATATTACTGAGCATTTTAAAAATTCTTTTCTATCCACTCCGCGAAACCCAAATTCTACGAGAACCTTTGAAGACTCGAGTCTGTATTTCGCGATTCGGTAAAGAGAGTAACAACACAAACTGTTACCATGGTTACTTATCTCCGATTCTTAGCAGTAGTAAATAAATATATATATTACAGAGTTTTAATCTGGCCAGACTGAGATGAGGAAAGAGAATCCTCCATAAAATACTACCCATTAAACGGATGGTAGCATCATGTAACGCGACTTGACGCTCGGGAACGCGTCGTGTTGACGCTTTAAATAAACATGTGGGAGGGGGCCACCGTAACCTCCCAAAAACTCGAGATTATTCTCAACACCGGAAAAGCGATAATTTAAGGTTTGCGTAGGAAAATAAAAGGCGGGACAGGAGGGGTGATAAATGGAGAAGAGCCCGACGACGCCCCAAGAATGGGAAGCCAACCGCAAAGGAGGCCACAACCCGAGACTTATGGAAAATAAGTAAACTACGCGATAACTAACGCGAACGCAAGACTCACTAGTGTAAGAAAAAGCTCAGTAAGAAGAGAATCGTAGTAGAACCCTAAAAAAGTGGGCTCGATCAGCAGCCACTAGGCGCGACAATAAAAAAAAATAACGGCGCTGAAAACGGGCCATTACAGGATCAAGATGTAAAAGAGTATGATGTCTAGCTTTGCACTTATTGCAGCTGTGCTTAGAGCGAAGTGACCTTTAGAAAGGCGAAGTGACCTTTAGAAATTTCTTGATGTGGCAGATCGCTCATTTGTGGGTTTAGCATGTCTTTGTTCTAGAGTTTCCAATAAAGAGGCCTTGTTTTCTAGAAATTTAATGAGATCATCGAAAGAAGTTGGATCAGAAGTAGCAGGCTTGTTTTCAAATTCCTTTACAGTGGAGTTATCTAATTTGGAGTTGATAAGATAGACAAGGAATGCATCTCTCTGATGCTCTTTATTGATCAAAGAATCCAGAGATCGAAGATTTTTCTTGGCAGAGTCAATCAAGGTGCGTAATCTTGCAGAGGATTCTTTGGGAATGGACTATAGATCGAAGATGGCCTTCATGAGGTTATGAATTAGTGTTTTTCGATTGTCATAGCGATCATGAGGACTATCCCAAGCAATAATGTAGTTGTCACCAGTGAAGGTGAGATTCTTAACAACCTCTGCAGCTTTGCCGGACAACGAGGCACCCAAATAATGAAATTTTTGTATATTGCTGAGTTCGTCATTTTCATGAATGAGACTCGTAAATAAGTCTTTAAAATTCAGTCAGTCTTCAAACTTTCCACTAAATTCTGGTAGTTTAATGGTAGGCAACTTAATTAAATTAGATGACGAATTAGAGTGGCGTGAACTACAATGCGAACTTGCAGAACTGGAGGGGGATGTTGGGCGAGGCATACTTCTATCTAACAAACGCTCAGCAATAATAATTATGTTAAAGTACTAATCTTCAAATTCTGCGGATTCAGAGTCGTCGTTTGTTTCCTCTGCGTCGACTTCTAGTTGAATCTCATCAAACGAAGCGAGTAATGGTTCCACGTTGAGCAGTCGTTTACGTAGTTGAGCAGCATCACGATCATTCAATGGCGCAGAAGGATTTACACATGAAAGTTCTTGTAAATAGAATTCGAAACGAGTCAGCTTAGCTTTGATGGAGGTGCGTTTTCTTTTAGGATCCATTGTATTTGATGAAGTCAGCAAAATCGAAGCAGGAGAAGAATGTGTAGAGACAAGATGGTGGAATGCGGGAAAAGCATTAATGATGGCGGGAATGACGAATCAGTGTTGAGCAAATGACAGCATGGAACGGCGAGAAACAGTCTGGAGTGGAGGAAAGAAACAAAACGATGTCTTCTCAGTAAAAAACACATTCAACAGTTCGAAGGACCAGGAGCAATCATCAACTGAGCTCATGAAAGCAAAGCACTCGAGAGAAATAACTTCGACAGTTGCAAATATTATCCGGTTCGAAGGTCCAAAATGTTTATGTTAATTATGATGACAAAGTTAAGGAAGTGTATACTTGCGATTCATGAGCTCATAGATGTTGTATTTGGCGAATGAAACGACGGCAATAAACGAATTGTACGAGAGCAAAAACAAACTATGTTTATTTACTTAGTGCTACAAAGAAGAGAGACAAAAGAACAAGTAACGCCACCTAGTGACAAAAACTGAAAATAAGAAAATACGAAAAAATTCTTAACAATATACATGACTAAAATTTCAAAATGAGAAAAAATTTAAAATACATACAATTAGAAAACTGAATGCTGTATTTTTGAGGTGAAATAGTCAACTGGCACGGTAGCAACACTTGTGAAAACGTTCATAAGAAACATGGCTCAAATAACGGAGCCATATAGTGAGAAAGGGTAAATGCTGTCTTCTACGGGCTGCCGTTCGCCGCAGCACTGCCCGGATGCTCTGATTGGCTCAAAGAATTAAGTCATCATCTTAAAATCGAAAGCCACTCGCGGATGCGTAGGGCAGATTTCTGGCAGGTGCTGTACGTTTTTAAAGAAGTGCTCTCTAATATCAATCCAAATCGTCGCCGAAGATAGTACTTCTAACTGCAGCTTATGATAGTACTTCAGCTAGGATAATGGCAGCCAGGGGCGTCTGGTAGATTTTTCTCTGTATGATGCAAATCTACAAATACCGCCAAAGGCCACCCCATTTATGCTTATGCTGCCTGATGCGGCTGCCTCTCTGCATCATAGCACGCCACGGCCCTGATATCATTCACACAATATCGCACAGAAATGACCGACGCAGGCATGCTTTGTGACCTTTGTGATTAAAAATTTAAAGGGAAAAGAGCAAAACAAAATGTGTAATTTGTGTGTAAATAAATTATTAGCTCCGATTTCAATTTTCATTATATACTACTGTATTTATAAATGTTTCATTAACTTTTACGAAAAAAAATTTATTACATATGGAATGTTTGATAAGACGTTATTTATAACCATTTCTTGTATTGATTATATCAAATGAGTATGTATTATTTTAATTAAAAAGTTTTATTATCAGTAAATAAATATTATAAGAAAAGTTTTCAATGTAAAATGAAAAACTAATTAATTAAATAATTAATTTCCCAATGGAGTTGAAATAAACTTATTCGAGGAATTAGAACAATATGAATTTTACATATATTATTTGTACATAAAGATAATTACATGAAATACATTATGGCATTTTAGCGTCAGCATCTACCCGGGAAGCAGAGTGATAAAAGAATACCAAACCGAACCCAATGCCTATGTCCAAAAATATATCGGTTATAAAAAATCGAATCATATTCAAAGATTTCATAGGCATATTAAGTAAACATACAGGATGTAGAGGAGATTCCCGAAACAGACAAATAACTTTAGAACAAAATTACTACGGTTCAAGAAAAGTGTCCAAAATCGCTCTATGTAAGTGCCACCGTGGAAGATTTAAAAAGATTAAACAAAACAATCGCTAAATGCCACTCCGATCTCCTGCCGCACCCCCACCCCCATCCATGGAATTTTCTCCATTGTTTTTACGCCTTTTATGCTTTTGTCTTCTTCTTTAGTAGGGTGAATGTCTACTAAATTGTTGAAGCTCTACTTTGTGAATGGATTTTTTTCTCTATCTATCAGGGCTGAAAAGTTAGGTTTTGTAATTTCTCAGCGCCTCTATACGTATATATGTATCAGTGTTTATTATGCTTATAAAATCATTGAATATGAACCGTGGCACATAATATTTTTACAATCGATAGAATATTGGGCATAGATTGGAAATTTTATTATCACTCTATGAGCTTTCCTATAGTTTCTTATCACTCCGTTTTACGTGAGCGGATCATACGTTTTACGAAACTGAAACTAAAATCTGCTGTGACGTTATATTTTCAGCCAATCAGGGCATCCGAGCAGTGCTGCGGCGAACGGCAGCCCTTCTACGAGAGAAATCAGTTGATTGACAGTCTGGTACCACTTGTAAAATATTCACAAAAAACATGGCATAGATGGGGAACAAAATCTATGTCTGCAAGACATAAATCACAACACAGGCGGATGAATAAATCTTTACATCAAAATGGATGAGGTGAAAATGTTCTAAGTATGATATGACAGTGAATTCAAACAAACTTGTAACGTTTTCGAGCAGACTTGCTGCTCATCGTCAAAAGAATATTAAAGGAGGATGATACCAACTTCTTCTGCTTCTTCTAATTCTTCTACACAGCATTCATCTCTCTTAAAAGCGGGGACTAGCTGATTGATATAGATAGGTCGGGATGTGACACCAACTTAAAATAACAAATAAAATCCTAAGAATAAAAAAATATAAAAAGGAAGTCATCTGGTATGATGTCACACACATAATGCCCCAATCACTGTGAATGTCATACGACGCTTTGGCAGAGTACAATCAGACTTTTTAATAAAGAGAGCCTCCTTTATAATTCGCTTATTCCAATTTTGCTCACTCCCTAATTATCTTTACACCTTTCCAATTTATCTTATGGCCCGTAGTATGACATTGTCTGGCCAGAGAAGCTGCTTAGTCCCATTCTTTGTGCGTGTGGATATGCATTTGACTGACTCCCTTGTTAAATTTTCCTGTCAGTTCTAATGTGGAATGTCTTCAGTTTGCCTTCACCACGCGTCTTAATTATCTCTGGTCACGAATATTCTGAACTTTTTTCCGCCCTCTCTCTCTCGCGTTCCTGTAATCTAGAATAAAGAGATTAACCCGACTGGCCTATATAATTGACATCACTAACCTATAAAAAAAACCGTATCATTTATGTATAATTCTTGAAGGTTACATTGATCGATGTCTATATTATTTTTATCCTCACTATCATCTCATACATGTATGTTGACCAGTTTATTTCTAATGGTATTGTTTATTTTGGGGGAAATCTGAATATTTTGAGAGAGCGATTCGACTCAATCACTGTGAATACGCTTTGGCCAGACATTGTCATACTACGGGCTTAAGATAAATTGGAAAGGTGTAAAGATTTTAGGAAGAGAGCAAAATTGGAATAAGCGAATTATAAAGGAGGCTCTCTTTATTAAAAAGTCTGATTGTACTCTGCCAAAGCGTCGTATGACATTCACAGTGATTGGGGCATTATGTGTGTGACATCATACCAGATGACTTCCTTTTTATATTTTTTTATTCTTTGGATTTTATTCGTTTTTTTAAGTTGGTATCACATCCCGACCTATCTATATCAATCAGCTAGTCCCCGCTTTTAAGAGAGATGAATACTGTGTAGAAGAATTAGAAGAAGCAGAAGAAGTTGGTATCATCCTCCTTTAATATTCTTTTGAAGATGAGCAGCAGGTCTGCTCGAAAACGTTACAAGTTTGTTTGAATTCACTGTCATATCATACTTAGAACATTTTCACCTCATCCATTTTGATGTAAAGATTTATTCAACCGCCTATGTTGTGATTTATGTCTTGCAGACATAGATTTTGTATCCCCATCTATGCCATGTTTTTGTGAATATTTTACAAGTGGTACCAGAGTGTCAATCAACTGATTTCTCTCGTAGAAGACAGCATTTACCCTTTCTCACTATATGGCTCCGTTATCTGAGCCATGTTTCTTATGAACGTTTTCACAAGTGTTTCTACCGTGCCAGTTGACTGTTTCACCTCAAAAATACAGCATTGAGTTTTCTAATTGTATGTATTTTAAATTATTTCTCATTTTGAAATTTTAGTGATGTACGAGGTCTGTTCAAAAAATACGTAGACTGTTTGAATTGCGCGGGCCCTGTTGGTCCCAATCAAAATCGCTTGGTGTCGCCATCTTCTGACAGATCCGCTGATTACAAGGCAGTTTTTTGATTGCAAATATAGTATTGGTTGATTAGCTACGCGGTTGTTTGTGAAGTGTGTTTTTTTTCGTTTGGCGGATTTTTAGAATGAGTGACTTGAACGAGCAAAGAGTTGCTGTGAAATTTTGTGTTAAACTCGGAAAAACTGCCACTGGACGAGTGGAAAAGGCCAGAAATGTGGACGAGAGGTGACTGGTTGTTTCATCACGACAACGCTCCAGCCCATTCAGCCCTCAGAACTCGAGAGTTTTTGGCCAAACACTCGATCACTGTTCTTCCTCACCCACCCTACTCACCTGACCTCGCTCCTTGTGACTTCTTCTTGTTTCCCAAACTCAAAAGATCTTTGAAAGGAAGGAGATTTGAGACGATTCCCGACATAAAGGCAAATGCGACGAAGGCGCTGAAGGACATCACAAAAGAAGCGTTCCAGGACTGTTTCCAAAAGTGGAAACACCGTTGGGATAAGTGTGTGCGTCGGGGAGGAGAGTACTTTGAAGGGGACCCAGATGTGTAACTTCTGAATAAAGTTATTTTGTTTTATGACGTCAGTCTACGCATTTTGTTATACTTTGTTTTATGACGTCAGTCTACGTATTTTTTGAACAGACCTCGTATATCATATTTTTAAAAAAGAGAATTTTCAAATTATAATTTAACCTTATGGTTTTTTATGATCAATTTGGTTGAAACCTTGACTCTGGGTGTATTTTATGACTTTTAGATTTACAACGAATATTTAGCTTTATAAATATGTTCAAAAAGAAATTTTAAATTTTACGGCTTTAAAACATTTTGGATTGTTACATTTTAGGCAATGGGGAAAGGGCGGGTTGTTGTTCTTCATTGTAGACTTTTTATATTATCATTTAGTTTTTTAGTTATCTTTGTGTTGGGTTAATCAATAAACTTTGAAATTTAAGGATTTTTTCTTGTATTATAATTACTCTATCCCAACAAATAAAAAAAAACAACGGGAAATTGTCGACGTTCAAGCTCCACAAAATGATCAGTCGGCTGTAACGGTATTCTTGATATTAAAGCGATCCCCGCTAAGTATTGTAGCTTGTAATGAACCTGATTATTCGGAATTCGCTGTTGTATTGCTTCATACCCCAAACTTTCAAATTAATGACCGTCGACCCTACAATTTACCGACAACTTCGGACGTTGCTGTGGTTTGACCTGGCAGTGGAGTCAGCACACATCGTGATATTATTTTGCGCCATCGCACAGAGAGTAGGGTTCGTCGTATTTTAGAAAATCAACCATGGTATGATCCATATGTGGTTATGTTTCCATACGGAACGCAAGGGTAGCAAATTTCTGTGAAGTCGAAGACATTGCTCATACCAAACGTGTTACGATACGCCAGTTTTATGCTTACTATCTTCAAATTCGTCACGTACATTTTTAAGCTCTGCGAAGACGGGTATATGCAATAAAAATCGTATCTTTCCGTCTTCGCCGAGCTTGTCAAGGCAAACAAAGACGGGAAACAAAGTTTTTTCTGTTTAAAAGGTGTATTCCGAAGGATTCGAACCCACGATATCAATGTTGTCGAACACGCCATGTAACCAACACGCAAAGTAGCATTGCAAAAATGCAAGTAATTATTTTTTATTATGAACAAGGATGTTGTGCCCGGCGCAATCGAGCAGAGGCAATAAGCAACATCGAATCATTTACTTTTGTTGCGTCCTTGCTTTACTTGCCAATGAAAAGCCCGGATTTCGTGATATGACAGACTGACCAAGCACTTTATATATTAAGATTAACGCAAGAATGGATATCTAATGAACTGTCCTATTGTTGCAAACTTTGCCTTGCGTTGATGGATATGAGATATACAGGGTGAGTCAAAAGTCCTTGGACACCTTCATAATGCGAAACCTGAAGGGAAAAAGTGAAAAGTTATGATGAAAACTGATGATGCCCTTGATCGACATACACCCCACAGGATGCGGCCCATCACCCATCATCAGTTGCCATCATAACTTTTCACTTTTTCCCTTCAGGTTTCGCATTATGAAGGTGTCCAAGGACTTTTAACTCACCATGTATATTGTTGGTTTGCGCATATTTTAGGTCCAAGGAAAACTGATAAAAAGCGTTACGGATTCTTTGCATAATATCGTAGGATATAGGATAGTCGACAATTTCATTATTTTTATTTTTTATGTAAGGCCTAACCTTTCGTTCTTTGTTGCTTTACAACAATGATGTAGAGGCTTAATTGTTGAAAAATCCAATGGGCCGATCACAAACTGGAATGTTGTAGTTGTGCTGCTGGCTGCTGCTGTTGTTATTCATTTTGTTGTTTTTTTATCTAATAAATTCATTTTTGTTATTGTTGAATCTGTCCACGTTTCCTGTGATTATTGAATTTGGAAAAGGGACGGCCTCGCATTGTCGTCGTTTTCAGTCGCTTTCAGTCTTGAAAGCCTATTTACTCTGTGCTATGTTCGGAGTACACGATTGCCCATTCCTGCGTATTATGAAATGGCTGAAGGTAAAATGAGTGGTAAGTAATAACGGTAATCCTCCTAACACGACAGGTAGGATTGAAAGAGTTTCTTTTGGAATGCCATTGGATACAAAATCAGTTTTCCCAATGACGCACACAAGAGTATTTACTGATAAAAGCTAACCAGAAGTGCAAATCACTTACCACTTCTGTAAGTGTAAGTCACTTACCACCGATTAAAATTTAAGTTTTCCTACAGCAAGTAGTAGCCTGTGTCCCATAATAGTCATTTTAGCCAAATTTCGCCTTGCTATTGACAAGCCATAAGTCGGAACTCAGGCATCGCACCGAACAATTATTTAGTGTCGTTGCTTTCTTGTGACACTTTACATTACATTTTACGGGACATTTGGATTTCTGTATACTGAAATTTTGATCAAGCCTTTTGAAGATGTAGACATATCAATCATCCACTCTAATTATTAGTATGCTGTTCTAGGTTTATATGCGTCATATAATTCATTATCTTCGTTTATTAGAATAAATGGAGAGTTGTAGAGAACACTAATCCACAAAATATAAGCTTTTATTCAGGTATGTACATTTCGGCTGCTCAGCAGTTTTCCTCAGAGTACACGTTCAAGAAGGCTAACTTGAAGGTCCATTCAAACATACGTGCAATAAAAGCTTATATTTTTGTGGATTAGTGGTCTCTACAATCCTCCATTTATTCTAGCATTATCCACTGTTTCGTTGGTGTTCGTCAATTTCTTTATCTTCTTTTATTATTGAAAAACTTGAAAATAAGTTGGGGCATCCACTTTTATATGAAGTCATTTTCGTATTTGTGTCGGGCCATGTCGGGTAGTTCATTAATTGCTAATATCAGGAAAAACTGATAAAAATATTCTCATCTATTCCTGCTAAAATATTATTTTTTCCCCAAGAAAGGGGAGGAGTAGAGGATTCTCCACAAACTAGTATGGGAAAGATGTGATGATTCATTTCTTGGTATTTCTGTCTGTTGAGATAAAAGGTGGTCCATGAAAAACCACGTGAAAGAATTATCACTTTTCTTTCTTAAAGACTTCAAGGATTTTTCAAGGACTCTATCCCGCTTTCAGGATTTTAAGGACCTTAAAAACTTAGGTCTTTCTGATATCCCTAAATAGATTCAGCTAAAAAAAATGTTCAACGTAAACAATGTTTTTCGTTTAACATAACTTTGAATTTCTCTTTCGTACAGTTTGGCATCATTTCAACATTGAATTACTTTTATAATTGAATGACTTTAATAAGTGACTAACTTTAATAATTCCAAAAAGAGCACTTCTTTTGGGTTTGAGTATCTAGTCGCTGTAAGAAAGGCATCCTTTCATTACTGACTGACTGGAAATAGAAGCTGTATAATTACAAAATGCGTTATGTGAAAGAGAACTTTAAAGTTAAGTTAAACAAAATGTGTGTGTTTGTGTGAGATGTTTCTTTTAGCAGTGGTGTTGCCATAGCCCACGTGAAAGACAGGCCCTGGCGCGGAAAAGTCACATGATCATCTTAGTCCGACTAACAATGTAAACTTCATTGTTTCCAACAAACGAAAAATTGCTGATTGTTAAAATCCAAGATGGAAACAATGAAGATTATATTGTTACTCGGACTAAGATGATCAGGTGACTTTTCCGCGCCAGGGCCAGTCTTTCTCGTGGGCTACGAAGTCGACCAAATTTAGGGCTTATTATTGGTAGAAATACGATCGACATTGATGGAATTATGATGATGTAACCATGTATGACGTTTCAGTGCGGAGGTTTTCTTTGTCGGAGGCGTTGGCCCTGGCCCATAGATTAAGGGTGCGTTGTATTGGGTAGCAAGTGTGCGCTTGTTTCGAGCGTGACGCAAGTATGACGTCAGAGATATACAACGTTTTCAAGCCTTCAGACAATATCAAAATTGCTGCCGATCGTATTCACCTTGTTCAAAATGTAAACATTGGGTCTGGGTATAGTTTACTTCCGGCTGTAGTTTTAATGCCATTGGCGAAATATTCGATGCTGTCATAAAACGACCAATAACATTATAAAATTATAGTCAGAAACCCTAAAATGGAAGTTGGCAGTACCCTGAGTTTCGGTTTCTTAATATCATCAATACTGTTTTCTGAAATTCATCGAGAATTTCAACATAATGAAAAATTATTAAAATATATACAGATATTAGGTGCAAATAATTATTTTAAGTGTTAATCAGTCCTTGCAATCGTTCATGATAAAATAAATTTTTCAAAATCCATTTTCATTTTAATGGATTTTATATTGCATAAGTTTTATTTTACAACATTGTTTCAACCCCAGCAGATATGCCGTGGCAGCTGGAATATCAGATAGAAATATGAAAGTGAAATCACTCCACTTCCAATGTAAACCTATGTCCAGAAAAAAATTTTAAATTATGGTTTTACTTAATAAAACAAAGTCGTTCTCAATACAATAAACTCTTTCATAGTCAATAAAAGAAACTCGTTTTAGATCCTCACTCTTCGCTTAGGTAAGTTTTGTTGCTTTTGGATAAATTTATGTTGAAATTCGAGTGTATAATGGTAAATTTAGTGAATCAGAAATGCATTTTATTGTTAAAAACCCAATTTCTTACTGAATGATAATGCATTTTTACTAAAGCTCTGTATACCAGCTTTTGCAAGTCTGATGTTGTCATCTGAATCCGCCAGATGTCTCACTGTGCGTCCGCCATTATAACATGCCCACAGCCATGGATGACCATACCATAGCTCAGTGCCTTGGCTTGGGTCTTCTTTTGTATTTGCTTTACAATTTGATATTTAATTCAGCATGGGTTCGTACTATGCAATTGTTGTCTATAGGGAGTGCAAGTGACTACGTCACAATGACGTCATTTGCGCGATGGACGGGCCGAGAGCCTAGGAAATGGGATCGCTGGTTCCAAACATTGGAACGACGCAATATACGTACTAGTAACGCTGAAACGGGCGGCCAGTAAAAATCACATCTCTTAAATTATTATGTTAATATATGTAATTGATACTATTATTAAGACATTTAATCCCATTATATAATTTATACATTAATATTAGAACGCTTTTTAATCACTTAGCAAAAGAATGCCATCGTTCGCGGACCTTTCTTTCTTTGGGAAAACGATAGATGTCTAAATCGCTGTTTTGGCTCCTTCTTGAGCAGTGAGGAACTAAACAATTTCACATCTTAAATGTGTTATAAACACTGGGCTTATACAAAGCGATTTTATTCCATCCCTACGTTGGAACCATGTTAAATCCCGAAGCGAGAAGACTTGTTTGGAACCAAATCGAGTCACGTGACTGAAGAATTCCAAGGACTGACGTCACACTTGCACTCCCTATTCAAACGCTCAAAAAATCCTCAGAAAATGGAGAGAGGAAGAATGTAATTGAGCATCGAAGCAATATGTTGATAGTAAGTGCGTGATCTCAGGATTTCCCCCTGAAAAATCTTCGTCGTCCTCGGTCGGGATCGAACCTGCGTACTCGGGCATCAGAGGCGACCACGTAACCCCTGAGCCACCGAGGCCGATAAATACTTTTGATTCAATAAAATAATTATAAATGTCAAAATATGAAACAGGTGGCCACTTCACCTCCACTTTGTGAAGAATTAATTTATGTTCATAATCTATATCTATAAAATCCAAATACCACTCACTGACTCACTCACTCATCACGAAATCTCCAGAACTATGAAACCTTCAAACTTGAAATTTGACAAGTATATTTCTCTTGGCTTCTAGGTGCTCGCTAAGAAAGGATTTTATTTATTCTTTCTTCCTTTCCATTGTAGATTTTTTTTAAAACTCAATTTACCTGGAGCTCAATGGAATTTTTGCATTCCTTAAAAAATTGTGACGTTTGCTTAGAAATTGTGACGTCGTTGTTTGCTTTTGCGCTTATTCCGTGAAACAGCATCAACAGTAAGAAAAAGCGTGGTTTCCACATCACCGGAATCACGCCAGAACGGAACTCTAACGGAAAATTTTTATGATGTCACTTCCTTTCCATTCCGTTTTTGATTACCAAAATGTCGATGGAAAGTTTGTTGAGCTGTGTTGAAGAAAAATTTCCATTCCGTTTCGCCACAGAAGGCAGCATCGCCATGACGTCACCGCGTCGACTTCGCTGCTGTCGGTCTGGCGCTTCGTCGCCATTATTGTGTCTATCGAATTGAGTCTGCATTCTCTCCATCTCCCTTGGCGAACTTCGAAGAATATGGCAAAAAATAAAAAGAATATTGAAAAGAAGCTGCTCTGCATTCACCTGGATGAATTTTCAGAGGAAAAAAAACTTCATAAATCCCAAAAATTTGATATCTAATTAGAGCTTATTGTTGTAGCATAGCGGTATGTTGCTTGTCATCTTATTTTGCAGGTACGGGTTCGAATCCCGCCCTCGGAAATGTTTTTTTTTTCTTCCTAAATTCATCTTAATATGTACGGAAGTTCAGTAATCCATTTTGTAATCATAATCTCAATTTTCCAATTTGCTACTATTATCTATATTTATAAAATCCAAACTTTTGCGATTATTCCGTGAAACAGCATCAACAGCATTATTTCGCGCAGGAATATAATGTATCATATTTTCTAATAGGGCTTTTCGTGGCGACCAATCTCCGGATGATGGGGGGTTAATTACAGTATTTTGGTTATAAAGGCATGTAATGAATAACGTAAAATCTGCATTTGCGATATCGATACTTTGTCTCGATTATCTGATTTCTTAAGTCAGGTGGAGAAGGGAGGAGGTTGAAGTAAAAATAATATATAATGATTGACGTTTTCATAAGTAATCATATAATCCATAAATTAAAAAAAAAATTGGCCATGTGGTTGGTCTTTTTTTTTCTTTTTGACTCGCGTGATTTGTTTGTTTAGGTTATAAACTGTACATACCCAAAAGGCTCCTAACAGATGGGCGCACGTCTTCGAGGCGCCGGAATCAAAGTACACATGTTAGGTCGGTTTGATCCGGTTGACCAAGTATTGAAGCATCTTGGAGGACCCGCGTGACGTCACATGGATCGTGATTGGTCGGATTTTGGCCACGTGGTTGTTGGTCATAAAATATCGATTTTGTTATTTGATTTAAAATTTATTTAAAGTATCCATGACTATTTTTCGATTTATGAAGTAGCTGATATACTCGGCGTTGCTCGGACTCTTTGTTGATGAAATTTTGCAATTTCTGAATGTGAATATACAAAAAAGTGAACATTATTCTTCACCTTTCATCTCCGGCCCAGCGTCAAATTTACTCAGCTAAAGGGCCGGTGATTATAGAGAAGTGAAACACAATACAATAATAACATTTTTAAGAGCCAAAAGATTGATTTTTAGAAGACGCTCATACATAACAATAGCGAAGCATTGCCGGGTCTGCTAGTCTGAAATAAAATTACAAACAGGTTTTAATGTAAGCAAATAAAGACATTTTTTACAAATGCTATCTAATTTTTTTTTACCGTCATGCTGCGTTGAAAATAGACTAAAAAATGCAATCGCAACTCGACATAAACATTTAACTCGTCTTCATCACTTGCCGCCAAATAATAAAATTAGAGCAGGAATGTTGTACACAATATCCGATTTTTAGGTATTTTTAATTAACGATGCGACATTATAGGCAGTAATGCTAAAATTTAACAGTGGATCAGAGGAATCAGAAGACCTGAGAGCCTCAAAGTAGGGAAGGTAAGTCAGGCCCTGGATGAAAGAAACATACGATTCTTTTAACAAATTAATTATATAAGTATAAAGTTTTGCTTTAAAAATTATATTTAAAATTACATTAAAAGATATCAAAATGAAAATGGAAAAGATTTCTTCATTAAATCATAACTGTACACATGATCTAAATATATATTATAAGTTTCAAAGAAATCGCAGCTGTTTCTGGTCTCCTAGCAATATGTCAACAATAACCATGAGCCTATGGACAGCTTTTCCTCTTCTCTCTAAGCAGACGACAGATGCTAGTTTCATGCAAAAATCCAGATGTCGCTCTGAAATCAAACTTGCTGGGGAAGTATAGGGAGTCGTCCATCCTGTTTCTTTCATCCATGGTCAGGCTAGAGCGCTCATGGCCATAGGAAAACGCCACTTACTGAGCAGAAACCGGAAGTTACTCAGCACCCATCTTGCTACAGGCAGAAAAAAGCATTGGACTCATTGCAGCCAGATACGACCGAGAAGAAATGTGTAAAATTATTGGAATAAATGACTAAAATGCCTGTGTCATGTTCGGCACACGATTGTACTAAAAATTCGGTCGGGATTAGTTTTCGTCAGCAAGTAGATTGTTTCTAAATTGCATATTTCTAATGCTATTCTTCCTGTCGATACATGAGTAAATAACAATAGTTTGCATTGATTCCGTGATAGATTTTTGGACACCCTGTATAATGTACATATTGTATGTATTATAAGTGTACATGCATCATAACAAATGTAATACTTTGTATAATGTTAGTCTTCTTCGCATTTTTATTGCTGCTAACTGCAATAAACTATTCAAGTGTGTAAAGAACTTTGAGTGGAAAATTCTCTATCTAGTACTGAAAATCGTACTTTATATCAGCTTATATACTGCTAGAATTGGTTAGCTGATCAATCCAATTGTTAAACATAACTTGCACTTGATATTTTTGTTTTTGAAGGATAATTATTTAAATAAGAGTAACAGTAGTCAGACCTACAATGCCACAGTATTCATTATGTTATACATATCTAAATTTAGTAAGTTCTCCAGGTGAATAAATAACTATGAAGTAGCTTGATGCTTAAAAAACTCAATGCAGATAATGCAGCCTTACTAAGCTTTTGCCAGTGGCAAGATGGCGGAACGGTGGCGCCATCCTTGAATAGGTCATGAGTACCCTGTGCCTGAGAGCTCAGAACGTAGCCACCAGAGACAGTCGGAGAAAGAGACTACCCAATTCATCATTTATTGTGTAACCACTTCCTGTTTTAGAGTTGGACAACATTATCCAGGTGGCGCTTTTAAGTTTCGAATATGCAGCTTTTGTTTCGATTTAAACGCTGCGTGAAAACGAGAGATGAGTCATTTCAGATGACCGTTGCACTCGGAGACGGCAGACAGCATTTAAATTAACGTAACATTTAAATCTCTGCTGTTAAGATAATGGCTCGTAAATTTTGTGCAGCCAGATTTTGTATGAATCGTTATGGTGAAAAGGAGCTTTCTTTTTTTGGATTTCCATTAGAGGAAGAAAGGTGAGTGAGAATTTAATTTTTTTAAAAAATCACATAAGCAAAGAATGAGTAAAAATTCAGAGTAGCATTCCCTAATTTTCCCAGATGATATTGGTCAGTCCTATCGCATTCATGCTCTAATTTTATTAGCGTGTGACCTGTACTTAATAAGTAAATGATTTACCATATTTTTTAGAAATGACTTGTTTGAGAAGTTCAGGCGGAAATAAATCACGAAAGTCCCGCGATGGTGAATATAGGTAACAGGTGGCCATAGAGACATTAATGCAAATGATAAAGAGAAATATGCTACATAAATAACGCAAATAAATTCAGAGCATGAATTAGACATCATCCGAGAACATTAGGAAACGAATCTCTGGACTTTAACTCATTCTTTGCTTTATGTGATTTAAAAAAAAATTAATTCTCACTCACCTTTCTTCCTTTAATGGAAATCCAAAAAAAAGAAAGTTCCTTTTCACCATAAATTATTATATAAAAATAAAAATTAATAAATATAACGAATATAAACATGCAGTAAAATAAACGAAGTGGATGGAAGCAACCGGAAAAGGTTCACGTCACATAATAATAACTGGTACACGTCATATAATAACAGCCGCTTAACTTTGAGCAACATTTTCCAGAGGGAGCCACCAATAAAAACGGTTACAGATTTTAGTATGGGAAAAGTGAAAATTGTCCAGTCTCATTATCTTAACAGTCTCTGGTAGCCACCGTATGTGTAAAAATATACGATGGATACGCTCAGAGGCATGTTGTAATGGCGGACACATTCGAAATTTAAAGATGGCCGCGCCCGTGAAATCGAACGTAAAAAGGTGGATAGAGCTTTAATTTTTACACTCAAATCGCGACGTCTGGTGACAAAAATTTAAAATTGACTCCATAGTATTAGAAGAGAATTGGTGACGCTAATGCCTTGCTGCATTGCTGTGCTGGCTGACTCTTGGTGACTCTTTTCTATTATGGTGACTCTAATGCATTGCAGTGCTGGCTGATGACTAGGCCTCTATTATATTACGTAGGCCACAATTTAACTTGTATTCAGCTGCTCTAAGAATTAGGGTGCCTGTAAGGAGAGTGGCGACAACTCGGGCCGTCGGCCATGTTTTTCCCAACGATTGAATTAGCAGAGGTACAATATAAGATACTTTTCAGCTTATTAAGAAGAAATGTAAAGATGGCTAATTTTGGTTAGCCTAGTAAGCTTTTATTTGTATATTAGATAAGGAGGTTAAAAGAAGAAGCACATTAACGTTTTAATTTTCATAATAAATGTGATTATTTGATCAGCTGATAGCGAATTCGAGAACTGATTTTTTCACCTTTTCAGCAAAAAGGGAAACTAATAGCGAATAACAAAAGAGTTTATATTTAGCAGTCTGTACACATTTTATATTTAAACAAAAAATAAAAATTTGACATCTATTGCAAAAGATGAATAAAAAAAAATCTCAATTATCGATGATTATTTTTAGGAAAAAATCTAGATTAACTTTTACATTCTTTTTATCGTAGAATTGTTCTAACGTCACTTTCTCGTGTTTGCAAGTTGCAAATAAATTAAAAAATATGAACCAAAATTATAATAGTTGCGTCTAGGTGTTAAAAGAGACAAAAACTTGGCAAAAATTTTCGCGCTCGTCATCAGGCCTCGTTGATCACTTCACTGTCTAGCAATTAAATAACTGAAAAATAAATTTTGATGCTACAAACTTGCTATAAAATACGTAAATTTCAAATTTCATTTTCCAAAATTTGTTTCCGTTTGAATATATTACATGACTTAAATATGTTTTGTTTATTAAATGTTATTTTTACTATTGGTTTTACGGTTTGTTTGAAATTTTTCAAGATAAAAAAATTTGTTTGTTGGGCCCGAATGACCCTTGAATAAAAATTCCTTAACATTATATAAATTTAAAAAAAATTATATAAATTTAAAAATTTTGACCATTCCTTGAAATATTTATCTATTATTATATCATTAAAAATCACTTTATTTTGTGAGATTCACATTTTTATGAACAACAGTAAAACAATAAATACTTTATTATGAAAAAATATTTTTCCCTTCCCTCTTCGCCACTTCGATCGATAATTTTAAAGCGAATCTAATAAAACCACACCTTTTAAACTTGAATAATGCAACTAAGCTAAAGAATAAAATAAAAACTGACCTTACGAATCTGTGGATGCTAGAATACATGAGAGAGAGAAAGGAGACTCCACTTGTCCACAAGAACATTTTAATACACCATATATGTATACATTTCGGTCACAATGTGGCCTTCTTCAGTATGACTCAGGTTACAGGAAGAAGGATCTGTACCCGCATTAAAGAACACTTTAGCTATATCAAAAACTACAAACCCGAAAAATCAGCATTCGCTGAGCATATTTTATCCACCGGGCACATTGGGAAATTAGATAATTTTCGGATACTACATTGTGTTGACGAACCTAAAAAGCTTAACTTCTTAGAATCTCTTGAAATAGCTAAAGTACCGCCTGATATTTTATTAAACCATGAAAGAGGCCCACTTGACCTGTCACAGTGGGCTTCACTGGTTTCCAAACTTTAACCAAGCTGAAATGTTCGTACTTACTTCACACTCCTGATATAAGAGCCTCTCCACTTATAGTATCTTTTTTGTTCCTAAGTTTTTTACTTCTGTATTTTTTACAAATTTTTTTACGTCTGAATTTTTTTGTTTCATACGTGTATTTTGTCATTGGACACTTGACCCTCTCCAATCCTGTATTACCCTTCTTTTGTAAACCAAACATGATGCCCTGCATTCTGATTGGTCCCTCCTCTTTATATATACTTGCATCTGAACTTTTGTAACCTGAGTCATACTGAAGAAGGCCACATTGTGACCGAAATGTATACATATATGGTGTATTAAAATGTTCTTGTGGACAAGTGGAGTCTCCTTTCTCTCTCTCATGTTCTCTCTCTCATGTGTTGAATAATGCAATTTTATTAGCCAAAATTAAGAAACATGCACAATCAAACGAAAAACGCAACGAAAACTATTAATTTCTCTATATCTGCAATACAAACGGCACGCTATTTTGGGAAAACTATGACTCTGGAGCGTTAACCAATCAAAATCCGTTCCGAATTGTCGCCACTCTCCTTAAAGGCACTCTAATAAGAATTAAAGTACTGTAAGGACTTTAATAAGAATATTACAGTACTCCCATACAGAATTTTAATAAAGGACTCCTATACAGTACTTTAATAAGAATATTCTGGTTGCGCCATCTCCTATCAATAACATTAACTTAGACCAAAATTAGAACCAAAATATATGAGGATGCATTGAGAAGTAATATGAGATCGTATTTTTGTATTTATTTAAGAAATATATCAGTGTTTTTCCGACCAAATTTTCTGAAACCTCTTATTTTCCTAGTGATCAGTTATTAAGCAACCGTTTGAACGTCGGAGATACTTAAGCCATAATAGTAAAAGAGAGTCTCTTTTATTATGCTTAAGCAAGAGCTCATAAGGCTCATAAGGAATACATTACTTGGAATGTCTAACTTCCATGTTAAGCTGGGGCCCATCCATTAGGGAAAAAAAATGCATCCTGGAGCTCTTGGCTCTTCTCATAGAGATATGAGAAGAGCCAAGAGCTCCTGTGTGTCTATTTAATATATCTATGGCTCTTCTCCATTAGGAAAAAAAATATATGCATCCCTGAGCACAAAAACGGGGGATTGTATTGTGCTGCCATCTAATGATGTTTGTCAGCATCGTTTGAAATCGAAACCTTTTCGCGACGTTTTTAAAAATAAAAATTTTTTTTTTTTTGATAAAGTTTAAAAATCAACGGAGTTCTTGAAAATTAATATTTCCTTACTAACATTTAAATGTTATTATAGTCTTTATATTGATAATAGTTTAAAACTTTTTAATACAGATTTGTATTAATAATTTTTGAGAAAACACTTGGCAATGCAGGTAGATTATTGGAGCGCGTTGTATAAATACAAATGAATTTCCACTTGATAGCAATTATACTTACTGCGCTGTTCTCTCAGTTAAAACAACATCCATTGTAACAATAATGTCCCATGTCTATAAATGTTTTACACTTGCAAATTATCAAACTAGAGTTTTTTGCGTATTTCTTAATAACTATCAGATAATTTTTTATTCTTTTACATAATTGGTGTTTCTTTTGGTTGATTATTTTACGGCATTATTAATTTTTTTGCTTAAACTGTGCTAATTAAATAAACCAGCATTTTGGGAAGTGTGTCTATACTTTCTTTACGCACTAGTGTTACCAGGTAGTGTGAATTTTGTGCCTCTGTTTCAGGGTATTAATACCTCTAGAAAACCTGTACCGGTAATTGAAAACTCCAGATGACCACTTTTAGTTTTGAATACATACTTTTATTTTTTTTATGTATAAAAATAAACACAAGTATGAAACTGTATTAACATATATTATTATTCATTCACGATTCGCAATCTAAAATTTCGAAAGTTTCATTTACAGTCTCTTCGGTGTCTTCAGCTGAATACACATTAGTAGATGTAAAACGGCTTATCATATTCTTAGATGGTTTAAAATATACGCACGTTTCTCCTCTCCATTTGAATCCATATCTTGTTTTTAAAATTGGTTCTGTTGTCCTCAAGTGCAGCCGATTCCTCAAATTGCTCTTCACAATACGAGGTGCGTTCAAGTTCTAAGGTCTCCTAATTTATTTTTGAAAAACTATTGACCCTAGAAAGCTGAAACTACCGTCATTTGTCCACATAGTCAACATCTAGCTGTACACATTTTTCACAAAGCTGACGACACGATTGCATCAGCCGCTGCAAACACTTCTATAGTCTGTTTTGCTTACTGAAAAGCTGCTCGATGAGCAGAAGCTTTATTCCGTTCTTGCATGAGCGATTTTCCAGTAGACAAAACTGGTTCCTAAAATAGCATTTGCGGTGGCCTACCAATCATGGCGTCAGCATTGTGAAAAATGTCTACGGGTAAAGGTTGACTATGTGGACAAATCACGGAAGTTTCAGCTTTCTAGGGTCAATAGTTTTTCAAAAATAAATTAGGAGACCTTAGAACTTGAACGCACCTCGTATTTAATTGAGAGAGCAGCCTCTCAACAGTTGCATTTGACAGGTGAAGGCTTAACAAGTGAGAGCGAATTTTAATAAATTAGAAAACACCATCGATCCAGCTGCATCAGTTATGGTGCTTATGGAAGACCAGAACTGAACTGCGGACTCATTTTTGACTGCATTACAAGCTAGATACAACTGGTCCCACTACTTCTCACATTGGTCTACACTCCCACATACAGTGCTGAATTCTGCGGCCAAAGGAATAATGCTAGCATGATTGGGATTTGTTGCTGTTGTTGGGTGTAAAATGGAAAGTTGCAGCAACACCTTTCCATTGCTAGGAAGTCTGCATCTCAATGTAATAAGAATTCCCTGCATCTGTTTTTTATTTCCATCTTAATTCTTTCATCAGCGTCGAACAGGGGCAGGGCATTGCTGAAATCAAATCCAAAGTACATAGCCGATACTGGCATCAGATGGCTTTGATATGGTACCTTCTCTCTCCTAACTTTTTCTAGTTTATTTAGAAAAAGACATTGTACTGTTGCTAGATCATAAACTTGCAACTTATTAGTAACTAATCCTTTTCACTGATTACATCATCCAGTGTTTTTCACCGACTGTTATCATGCGCCTTGAAGTTTCACTTCGGTCGAGTGTCCCGCGACACACAAGTTTTTTTTTATTATTTCGTTTGTATTTTGTTTCTGACAATCGGCAATCTTATTTTCTTTTTTGTATAATATGGAAGACCGCTTGGGTTGGTTAGGCTTCTTGACTACCTCAGTGTATTTCATTTGGAATTTATTCTGGTTCGATGAGCTTTGTGAAAGCGCTGCTCTCGTCCCATCTGAAGAAATGTACACTTCACTGTTCGATTGTCGATTGTCTTCTACTTCATCTGAACAGAATTCTCTGTACAGATCAAGTCCTTGTAAACGCTGACGAAGGCAGCTTGGCTGCCGAAATGCGCATTCGTTCGAATAAAAGTTTGATGTGGATTAGTGGTTTCTTGCTATTCTTGTCCTTCCGTGTCCACAGTGTCTGGCTCCGTTTCTTCCTGTAAAAGCCCCAATTTAACTATCAGATACTAGGAAAACAGGATAAGATGGTGGTTATCTAATTGACTGAAAATTAAAGACAAGGCAAGTAAATGCATAATTAAACAAAGAAACTACTACCTGACCACGCTGGTCACCGAGGTCTCGTTTGAGCGCGCCTGTGTAGGAGGAGTACTGTACCAACTGAAGCCTGAGTCTGGAATGACCGTACAGAGATTCGCGCTCCCCTTTTATAATCCAGGGCAATCCCGCAGTGAATAAAAGGATCGCGCCCTGGTGGAGACGCCAGGAACACCCATTTCGTTTCCGGTATTGCTGTGGAACACAACAGGTGCTAGATTATCGAGATCCAAAGTTCCCAGCATGCCAAGCGTCAACAGTGCCTTAAACTTAGCATATAATTCACAATATTAAAAAAAAAATCCTAAGTGTCGCGGGACACCCGACCGAAGTGAAACTCCCAAGTGCATGATGATGTAGTCAGTGATAAACATTTGATGATGTAATCAGTGAAAATTTTATACAAATACAAGTTTACGATCTAGCAACAGCACAATGCCTTATTCTAAGTGTTAAAGGTTTTACAAAAGCTTTAGAGAAATATAAATAATGCTTAGAATATGTGTACTTCTGACATTGAAACGAGGTCTCCAGCAATACAATTAATCAAAAACTATTATTGGAGGGGGGGGGGAGTTGAAAATGCGAGTTACTGCATTGCCAGAACGATGTTAACAAAAATTTTGTTAAGGCATCGTTTCCAAAGATATAAGGGGTTTAGCATCAAAATGTTACGAGCAGTAGCGGTTCGTGACTCTAATAAGTAGAGGGGCACTCTCTACAAATAAATACAAAATTAATTAGGGACTCTAATAAATACAAAATTTCAGGTTCTTAGGCCTTTTCGTACAAAAGTTATAGCTTGATTTGAGTTTGGAGTCTCGCGGCTCCTGCCGAGGCCTCAGAGCGTGACCACCGAGAGAGACTATATCAGGTGCCCTTCTTCCTGTTCCTCCACAGGTGGGATCGGTCTTCCTTCCATTGGCAAGGGAGGCTGTTCCTCAGCCTCTTCAAGGGTTGGTTCAGGTTGGGGTTCTGCAGGCCTATTGTGGTAGACAGGGCTGGTGGTGGAGCATATTTCTCACCCTACCCAGGATCTGCCCCCTCCAAGTTTGTACGGGTACTTCCTCCTCATCAATTTTCTCATCGACGTCTGGATCTTGTGACTGGTTCTTCTTGCCTCTATGTCGGGGCTCCATCCTAGTCCATTTACCATAGCAGGGTTTTAATCCGTCAACATGCACAATCTGCCTGTCTCTTTTCCAGATACCCTCAATTTCATTCCCCCTTTGGACAAGATTTTCTTAATCCTAAGTACCTCTGACCCAATTTATTTTTTCTCCTTTACACAACATCCACACTTTCTCCCCCAAGGGGTATGATTGCAGCCTGGTTCTATCCTTATTCCTTTGAGCCACTCCCTTATCTTTGTTAATTTTGCTAGTTTTTTCTGCTTTCTCCCTTGTTCTCATCAGCTTCTGAACCAAGTCAGATCGATAATCTATGGACCTAGCAATATTGGTCTCCTCTTCCCAGGAGAGAGGAAGTCCTCGGGTCAAACCCGTATAATAGAAAAACTGGTGTTTCCCTGGTGTTGCCATTAATGTTAGTTCGGATTGTGAACAGTGCCTCCCCAAGTCTATCATCCCAGTTCCTAGCATCGTCATCACATAAGGTTCTAAGAATTTCAGCTATGGATTGGTTTAGCCTTTCCATCAAACAATTAGAATTAGGCCTATAGGCGTTTGTGTGGTGTAAGTTAATGTCAAGGTAATAATTTCAGTAACTGTGAGGTGAAATTGGCCCCTCTATCAGATATCAACTCCTGAGGTATTCCGTACTGGCAAATAACATGTTCCATTATTGTCATGGCGAATTGATCAGGAATAGCACAAGCCTCCGGAAATCTAGAGAATACGTCAATGAATACTAATATGTACGTGTTGCCTTTGAGACTCTCCGGTAGTGGCTCTATCAGATCCATCGAGACCTTCTGAAAGGGGTAAGAGGCGGAAAGTCTCTCCTGAAAGGGTGCCCTACCCTTGGCCAGTTTACACTGCTGGCATATTCTACAAGCGTTGACGAACTCCTTAACGTCTTTATTCAAATTTGGCCAATAATACCACAACCTAAGGGAGGAAATAGTTCTCCCTACCCCTTGTTGTCCCGCTAAACACCCAGAGTGAGCTCTCTCGATCAGCTCATGCCTCATAGATCTGCCTACACAGAGCTTATTACGGTTCTCGATACCCCTTTTCATGAGCATCCCTTCCTGGATGATGAACCCCTTTTCCCTTCTTTTCCCCTCTTGAGGGGAGCCATAAAGGGATCCTCAAGCTCTGATGCTACAATCTTATTAATCAACGATTCATTAGATAGCTAGATAATGGCCTTAACTTCCTTTGCTGGTAATCTTGATAGTAAATATGCTATTCCATTGTCCTCTCCCTTGACATGTTCTACTCTCAAATTGTATTCCTCAAGTTCCAGAGACCATCTAAGCAGTCTCTGGTTCGAGTGCTTAAGATTTTTGATGAAAGCAAGCGGTTTATGATCGCTTTGCACTATTACCGGAAAGCCCAAAACTATGTGCAACCCCATCAGGACGCAACCCCATCAGGATGGCTAGCGCCTCCTTCTCAATAGTGCTATAGATGATTGGGCCTTATTTAATTTATAGCTATAGAAAGCTATAGGCCTGAGGCACCCATCCCTGACTTAATGGAGTGATGCTCCCGTGGCTCCAATGGAAGCATCGGTGAACAAGATAAATTCTTTCTCATAATCAGGGGGAATAAGCACCGGCTGGCTAATGAGCGCTCATTTTATTTCGCTGAATGCCCCCTGGCATTCCTCCATCCACTTAAATCTAGTCCCCTTTTTAGTCAGATTAGTGATTGGTAACAAGGTATTCGACAAGTTATTGATAAATGGCCGGTAAAAGTTTACAGTACCTAATAGGGATCTTACTTCCTTGACTGTGGAAGGGAATGGTATCAATTCGATGTGTTGGACATTCCCAGGATCGGGATGGATGCCATCAGCTGATATGACATGCCCCAGGTACTTGACTTCAGGAGCGCAAAGGGAGCATTTAGAGTTTTTTAAATCAGGTTTCTCTCCTTGCAAATATCTAAAACCCATTTAAGTAAATCTATGTATTGGTCAAACGTCTCAGAGTATATTAGAATGTCATCTTGGAATACATAGATTCCCTTGCCCAACTACTCGCTAAGTATGTTGGACATGAATCCTTAAAATGCTGATGCTGATTTTCCCACCCTGGGGTAATCTCGTCAATTGAAACTTACCCCGTGGGGTTTGAAATGCATAGCATTCCCTTAAGTGTTCAGCAAGGGGGACCTGAAAATACCCCGAATTCAGGTTCAATACTGAAAAGTATTTATGTCCATTTAAACTTTGAAAGATTTCATGGGGTTTCTGCATAGGAAAGTCCAACCCTTGGGTAATACCATTGACCTTGCATAAATCAAGTGTCATCCTTATGTCCCCATTTTCCTTCTGGACAATGAAGACCGGAGAATTCACCATGATTTGCTAGGTTCGACAATACCTGCCTCTCGATACTGATCAATGCGTCTTTTGAATGCAGCCAGGTATTTATGGGGAATAGGATATTGTCTGATAAAAACTGGATCATTCTTTTCTATTTTAAAATCAACAATAGCATCCCTGACACCACTGAGGACTTCAACTTCCTCCCCAAAGTTGTTATCATATCTATTGATAAGATCGTCAAGCTCTCTTCTTTGATCTGCTGTTACAATGTTCTCAGAATGGGTGTCCACCTGTACGCCATTGCATTCAAATATGACGCTCTTAATGAGATCAGTACCCAGAATGATAAATTTCCTGTACCCTGAAATGCCCTCCTCTGAGTGAATATTAGCCCACAGTGCTTTGTTTACATTCTGAATGTTTCCCCCATCCCTTTGAAGAGAAGGGATACCTTCTTCCATGTGACTCTGCTCGCTAATTTGTTAGCAACCCCTTCATCTATAATGGAAATCTGAGATCCTGTGTCTATTAGAGCCATTATGCTCAAATTTTCAAATTTTAACTTCACTCTGTACAACCCGTTAGTAGGAGTTTTCAATATGATCAGATTAATCTGCTTATCCACCTCAGCCGAATCGTGCTGGTCAGCAGGATCGGCTCTTCCTAGTTTAAACGTCTGTTCTCGCAGGAAGATGCATAATGTCCCCACTTACCGCATACAAAGCAGTTACCCTTGGTCTGATTGTAATCACCCCTTCTAGGTTTCTCCTCCAGTTTCTTTTCTAATGCACCTATCTTTTCAACTAACATTTGACGCAACTCATTTTTCTCATCCTTATCTTTCTCTCTTATTTCCATATTCTTACTTTGCTGGATTACTATTCTTTCCAGGGCTTCGATTCGATCACGAGAATCTTTAGCCTCCCCCACATTACAACTGCCTGTTTGGTATCTAAGTTCTAATGTCTCGGATTTAATGCTGTCCTCTACAGCCTCCTCAAATGTTCCTAGCTCCTTATGGGAGATTGTTCTAACATGATTTGGGAGTAAGTTTTCTGTGAACCTTTTTAATAAAAGAGTTTTCTTTTGGGGCTCCATGCTAGGTTCATATTTAACCAGTTTGTCCCAAAGGTGTTCTAGTCTAGAGGCAAATTCCTCCACACTCTCCGTTCTTCCCTGTTGCACCAAGAAGAACTCCCTCATAACATCCTTTCTGTTTGCCGTCTTTCCCATAACCCTGACAAGTCTATCCTTGAGTTCCTTAGCATTGTCCAATTTATAAAGCTGTAGTTCGTTAAATTTTCGTGCAGCTGTCCCATTTAGTTTCGCCTTTAGAACTTGATCTCCTCGTTCCACCCAGCTAATATGGCTACATTCTCTATAACGCAAAAGAAACCTTCGAGGTCGATCGAACCATCATCACCAGAAAAGGTTGGTATGAGATGGGTAAATCCAGAGACAGTGGACATGGGGCCCTCAGTTACATTAGTTTCGACACTATTGTTACTATCTTTGCCTTCCATATTTCCCAATTATCACAGTCCCTGTTTGGGTGCCAGATGTAGTGAATGGGTTGTGATAAATTGTGGAAATAATCGGACTTAAGGTCTTTTGACTCACTCATGAAGGATATTTAGTTTCCGAAATGTATATCTGACTCAATAAAAATTATCATGTGGATTAGTGTTTTCAGTGTTCCTTTAATTAGTCTTAAGGGTATTCAGAAAGGCTTTAATGTAGGGAATCAAAATCTCCAAAAAACATACATACTAGGATACTTAATCATAAAAATAATTCATAACAAGGTTGTATATTCCATAAATTACTTTGAAGTACAAATAAGATATATTACAGGTTGCAATTATAGACCCCAAGATAAAAACATCATATTACAATCACAAACAATATTCAAAAAACTACCAATGAAAAATCAACAAAATACAAATAACTAAAAGCCCCAATTTAACTATCAGATACTAGGAAAACAGGATAAGATGGTGGTTATCTAATTGACTGAAAATTAAAGACAAGGCAAGTAAATGCATAATTAAACAAAGAAACTACTACCTGACCACGCTGGTCACCGAGGTCTTGCTTTATCATGTCTGTGTAGGAGGAGTACTGTACCAACTGAAGCCTGAGTCTGGAATGACCCTACAGACAATCGAACAGTGAAGTGTACATTCGTTAGGATGGGACGAAAGCAGCGCTTTCACAAAGCTCATCTAACCAGAATAAACTCCAAAGGAAATACACTGAGGTAGTCAAGAAGCCTAACCAACCCAAGCGGTCTTCCATATTATACAAAAAAGAAAATAAGATTGACGATTGTCAGAAACAAAAAAACAAACGAAATAAAAAAAAATACAAGGAGAAATAAGATTATCACATCTTCCAGTAGTCTGGGAAAGAGACGTTGCTAATATCTTCAAAATTGATGTCAAGAACGTGCCTCGGTTTACGATACTTCGTATGCCAGTTCATAGTCATTGAGTTCTCCAGTATCCCTTTCACAAGCTTATTGTCGTGAGTCTTCATCTTCTGTATCATAATCAAAAGAAGATCCTGTATAAACTTACCAATATGGGCCATGTTTAAATCGAGGTGAATGGATTGGTTTTTCACCGTCCTTCTGTCCAGCTGGGCAATGGTTCTCAGGGTAACATTCTGGAATGACTGTAGTTCACTCCATCTGCTTTTACAGGCAGTCGCCCACGCAGGCATGCCATAGAGGAGTATGGTCCGGATAATCGATTTGTACAGAAGTACCTTGTTGACCCTACAGAGAATCGCGCTCTCCTTTTATAATTCAGAGCAATCCCACAGTGAATAAAAGGATCGCCCCCTGGTGGAGACGCCAGAAACACCCATTTCGTTTCTGGTATTGGTGTGGAACACAACAGGCGCTAGATTATCGAGATCCAAAGTTCCCAGCATACCATGCGTCAACAGTGCTTTAAAGTTAGCATATAATTCACAATATTAAAAAAAATAAAAACAACAACAAAGAAAAACAGTAAGGGTGTTCTACTAAATACTATTAGTCAATCATACACTCTATAATTGGCTAGATATAGTAAATAACAACTTAATATTCTTTGAATCCGCCGCTAGGCCTAAAGTTCCATGTTTGACGATGATCAGTGGATTCCGTCCTATCCGGATCTGTGGGTTTTGCCCAGGTCAGATTCTGTGGCTTTTGTCCTAGCCAGATCGGTGGGTTTCTGCCCTGTGCAATCTTTGAGGGTGATAACTTTGATGCATAAGCCCCTCGAAGCAGCATTCAGCAACCCCTTTTTGAGTGAGGGTCACAGCAACATTAGATTTTCACCAAAAAAATAATACTCAAACTGACTTTGTCACAAAAGAATACCAAGATAATTACATGTCATGTAACAATCGGTTTGTAGTGAGGAGTCAGCAATGAATAAATTATAAATCATTAGTTGATCTGTGAGAGTTTTCATGATACGCCGACCTCAGCTGTTCGAAATAATGATGAATAAATTGTTATTTATCTTTTAAGCATGTTGACATGAACACGTGCATGACAAGATCGCGTTGTCGAGGATCAATTGCTCATGATACATTAATCATTGTACTTCTTAGACTGTTTGAAAGATTTTTTGGATAGTTAATTATCAAATTTCAAAAATCGTAATTGTTAACAATTAAAACCTAAATAAAAACCTGAAATTTCATTTAAGTCAATAAGACTTTTCAAAATTTTTCTGATATACACATAAACAACAATAAAATATCAGTCTGAAAATTAGTAAAGAATGATCTATAAAAAAGAGGATTTAGGGTTAAGAGGATTAATAAAATATTACTTCAAATCAGTTTTTGTGTTTGGAAGTAACCAATGGTTATTTCTTTTGTTTGTAGGAAGGGGGGGGGAGTTAACTTATATGGTGTGACGTCTTAATAGGGGGGGTATGAAAAACGTGACACAATGTGACATGGGAGGATGAGGGGGTTTGAAAATGCCAAAAACAGTGTGACTTATTTCTTGAACGACCCCTAAGCGCCATTGCAATCGGTTTTGAGTTAATGCTAACGCTAGATCTCACTCTCTAAAAGGATAGTTTTTATCAATAATAATACTTCAAAAAGTTACAAACAATTTTGCATGGTAATATCCCGAACTTTCGTGTAAAACCTGATAAGCGATAACACATTTTTGGGGTTTGCACTCCATATCGAGATCGATGCATGAAATGACGTCAACCGCGGCACAACTCTCGCGAGTCTAGATCAACTTTCGACATCACTTTCGAAGAGATCTACTGGGGTTTTACAACCGAGGTCTTCAAATGTTGACAGCATTTCAATCATAAAGCGTCCATTAATTTCATTAAGAAATACAATACTATGATCAATTCCTTATCTGATTTCTTTTTATATTTGCGCCATAAGACCATGTGGTGGAACGTCAATTTATTCCGAATGTACGAATAAGAACAATTAACTATAGTGCCAGGCATGAAAGAAAAAGGAAACTGGCGCACATGTAAATGAATAAAACTCGTTCAACCAATCAAAAACAGACAGGAATCATGGCATTACTTACTACTGATGCCTATGCCTACAAACGGATTTTGATGTCTATGCCATACTTAACTCTGTCTCCGACCTTGTATAATTTAAATTAATTTATTTATTTTCAAATATGTTTTATATAATTCTGTTTTCATTCTCATTTGTAAATCTTTTTGTCTTCTGACAAAAGATATGCTCTCTTTTCGGTCCGCGTTTTGTTTGCTTTCCTCTTTTATCTTTTATTTGATTTCATATAGTAATTTCGGCAGCCGTAATTTCTGTTATTGGTTTCTTAGTATTTTCCTATTCTTGATTTCATATAGTAATTTCTGTTATTGGTTCTCCTGTATTTTCTTTATTGGTTCACGTTTTTATTTCCATTCTTTCCATTCTCCAATATCTTTGCATACTATGTACCTTGTTTTTGTATATAAGGCCTGCGAGCCTCTTGTTGTGTTATCCTTGATAAAGCCAGGAATAAAAGGCGAAACTAGTTGGAATCTCTGTCGTCCCTATGTTATACTGCAAAGTTACTACCAATTTCGTTGAACGAGTTTTAGTTGAAATACGTATATGCGGAATAAAATCCAGTTGTGGACAAGAGGTTGTTGTCTTATTGATTATGTTGTTATCGACAGTCATTGAAGAATTCTCATTTTATTAAACATGATGAAAATTTTTAATTATAATTCCAATAAGTTGCTTCAGCATTGTTCAGTTAATGATCATAAAAAAATGTTATCATGTTAGTCGAAATATTTTTTATTCTGACTCCTTATCTAAATGCTGTAGTTATAGCACAAACTAATGTGTATAACTCCGATGGCAATTTTTCGAAATCTCTGCTTTCCTATATGGAGTTAAATTATATGCTATAAATTTTATGTAACTGAAAACGAGGAATGGAGTTTAATGAAGAAATCATCACAAAAAAGGCACAATAGAATAGCATATTTAAAAGCTGCCGAATGGAATAATCGGGAAGGGTGGAGATTCGAATGTTGTTACCTCCCCACCGAATATTTTATTTTCTTTATTATTATTTCCCGCAACATTTTCATCACTGAATCTCGCTATTATCTTAGTTGAAAGAACTTTATTTTTCATATTTTGCTTTGTAATTTCAAATTTCAAGGTTTTTCGTTTAAAACTTCATTCAAAATCTAAATTAAAACATTTTCTTGAATTAGAGCTTGTCTGGGGCATTTTGGATGGTAATTGCCCTAGGTGGCGGTTGTCCATGGGGCAATTGTCCGAGATACCAGTAGCAAGCGGTAAATGGTGGAGAATGGGGCCAGAAATCCGATTTAGAGGCTGAGGTTAAAAACTCTAACCGGTGAGAACAGCGATTGGTCAGTCATATATTCCAGTGAGAAAACTGTGACATCAATTTAATGTGGTCAAAAACGCCAGTTAGTGCTGCTATGCCTAACCAGTTAGTTTAACTGTCCTTACCGAGAAAAAGACGGTTAGCTCAGTGAGAAATTACGTCATCATTCTGTCAT
>JAHWFO010012523.1:1766597-1807897 GCA_023313115.1 Rhysida immarginata
GCCCTCTGATGATGATGTAACAACGAATTATACTAGGTAATCACAAAAATTCTTGCCGTTTTTGGACCACCAAATGATGTACACAAAAAGTAGTGTATCGCTAGTCCCCAAAGTAATCTCCATTGACATCTAGCAACTTCTGCCAACATGTCTCCAGTTGATCAATCCCCTGACTGTAAAACTTGCCGGTCTTGGACTCAAAGAAGTCTGTGAGTGCCTTTCGAAGGTCTTCATCATTGGTGTAGGATTTTCCACGAAGATGGTTGTCTGATAATCCGTTGGAGCAAGATCTAGTGAGTAAGGTGGATGACATCGTTTCCCAGCCAAGCCGCTCTATGGTTTCCCTGGCCACCCGCGCCACATGTGGCCAGGCATTGTCATGAAGGAAGAGCACCCCTTCGCGATTCACCAATGCTGGCTCCTTCTGCTGCAATGCCTGTTGCACACGTTCAAACTGCTGGGAGTACAGATCCCCAGTGATGGTTTGGGCAGTTGACAGCAGCTCATAGTGAACCATTTGGCGTCTAGTCCGCCAGATACACTAGACTACGGGGTTCATCAGAAATGGCAAATTCTCCCTGCCTAAATTTCTGGAACCAATGCCTTGCAGTGCGTTCATTCACTGCATCATCCCCAAATGCAAGACACATTCGGCGACTTGATGCTGCTGCTGACAAGCCCACCTTGAAGTCATAAAGCAAACAACACCTAACCATCTCTTTCGATACCTCCATTTATTTGCCTTCACTTCCGATGTGATTGATGTGAATGCCCAACAGCCCTGTATTTATATAGGCTAACCTTCCTGCTCCCCCCTGACATATTTTGGACCACACTGTACACTCATTTGCATATCTTCTATCACTTTCTATTATGGCAACATAAAAACGGCAAGAACTTTTGTGGTTACCTAGTATTTCAGTGAATAGGCCTTGTCTTTAGGTGGCATCGCTTTTTCTCGTTAAGGACGTTTAGGCATAGCAGCACTAACTGGCGTTTTCAATCGCGTTAAAATGATGTCAGTTTTCTCAACGGGATTTATAACTGACCAATCGCTAGCTCTTCTTACCGGTTACAGTTTTTGACCTTAGCCCAAGTCTGTAGAGTTGCCAAAAGTGCCTTTCCTCCCTGATGACATGTAACTTTACAGACATCTAGCGATGAAATGAGATATTAACCCAAAAACTTTTAAAATATATCCGAAATCAAATGGCTCCTCAGTTGCTAAATATTTTCATATTCAATACATGACAATTATAAATATACAGGGTCGGGACACAGTAATATGACCACCTCTCCTCGAACATGTTGGAACGTCCCATGGTATGCAGATGAAAAATCATTGCATATCATTAAAAGCTGACAACAGCAGACCTGTAGTAGCATCCGTTAACACAGCAATTGCCGCCGTCATGGGCAGAGCAAGTGACCTGTCAAACCTCCAAAAGGGGATGATCAATGGCTATTGGGCCAAGGGGGACAGCATTTCAGAAACGGCCACCTTTGTGAACTGCTCTAGGGCTGCCATTGTGAAGGTGTACTGCGACTGGACGAACCAGACAGTTTCGAGCAACCGAAGAGCAACCGCCGGGCCATAGATCCTAGAGGCGAGCGTCGGTTACGACGCCTGGCCAAAGACCAATCGACGTGCCACTGTTGAGCAACTGACACAGCAAATGAACAGTGGGGCCACTAGGCGTGTCAGCACCAAGATAGTGCAACGATCCCTCTTGAGGTTGGGGCTCCGGAGCAGGCATATGATAAAGCACCTATGTTTCGCCTGTGCATCGCTGAAAACGTCTCCAATTCGCAATGGACTATCGCCATTGGACCTCGGCCGAGTGGCAAAGGGCTGCTTTCTCTGACGAGTTGCGGTTTCTGGTGAGCAGAGTGGACGGACGATGGAGAATTCGCCGGGAAGCATCTGAGAACAGGCATCCCGACACCATCGTTGGCAGACAACAGGCTGATGGGCGAGGTGTGACTGTTTGGGGGATGTTTTCTTGGTATGGTCTGAGTCCACTGATACCACTGGAGGGTACACTGAATGCTGTTCGTTACCTGACGATCGTCGCAGACCAAGTACACCCCTTCATGTCGACAGTGTTTCTTCAGGGTGATGGCACCTTTCAACAGGACAATGCTCCCTAGCATACTGCCAAAATTGTCCATGACTGGTTCGAGCAGCATGAGGATGAATTCAAGCTACTCCCATGGCCACCAAACTCCCCGGACCTCAACCTCATTGAACATTTGTGGGACCATCTCGATCGCCGTGTCCGCAAGCTGGACCCTCCACCACGCACGGTGATGGAATTACGGGATGCACTGAAAGCTGAATGGTCCCAGATAGCTGCAACCACCTTCCGAGGACTTATTGACTCTCTGCCACGTCGACTAGCTGCTGTGCTTGCCGCCAAAGGTGGATATTCCGGATACTAGCAGGTAGTCATATTAATGTGTCCCGACCCTGTATTTCGCTATTATATATGTAATTCACAGTGATGCCGCCAGGCAAAATCAGCATGTCGCAGCGCCATGCTGCCCCTCGGCCCAACCACGTTGTGTCCCTCAGTCCCGCTCGGACGCAAGAATATTGAGCCAATAAATGCCAACAATGTGCAGGTTAAGTTTTTAGGGAAGCTTATCATTGTGGCATGAGCGATTTAAAGCCTAAACATTTTAATTGAACTACCGACTAAGTATGTACAGTCAACCTAAGGAAATAATCCACACGAATTTAATACTTAATATTACATTTCATGCTAATGTGTTGTTTTAATAACTTTTTTAATTATAATTATTTAAATTTAATAATCTTAATAATGTTAACTCTAAATGCAATATTAAATTATTAAAAATAAATTAATATTGAAACGGTAAAACTTAGAGTAAAATTCAAGTGTGGATTATTTCCCTTTGATGACTGTACATTCATTTAAAATATTAACTACTATTTGTAACTGCATCAGTTAGTTGGTGGTGTCGTTACTCTTTGTGCTTTCCAGTCGCGGTGGTTTCCGGTGGTCGCTTCACCATCTAAACGACTCGTTTCGTCCGCGAGAATAAGCTTTTACATTTATATTAGCATTAATAAAATGTTGAGGGAAAATACAGATCAACTGTATCATATATAATGTTTAAAAATCTAAATGCAATCATGATTCGTAATTTTATCCTGTAAAAATAGTGCATAAATTGTTGAAGAATGGGATATTTATACTTTAAAAATAATGGCTGAAGGATACACTATTGAGGACTATGCCACCAGATGACGTCTTTTCGTGACATCACAAAATAAGGAAGAGATTAGGAAGCCTTAAAGTCCTACGTCTTCTAGGCTTTTCCTGAACAACCATTTCAAGGGTTTACCAGGACTGATTAAACAACCAAAAACAACAATCACAGCACGAAGCAGTGGACCCATCCTGTCTGGTTTCCACTGTTCAGGCTGGTGGAGGCTCTGTAATGGTCTAGGGAATATTTTCTGGCATACTCTTCGTCCGCTGATACCTGTAGAACAACGCCTTAATGGTCAGGGCTACCTGAACACTGTTCCGACCACATTCATCCCTTCATGCTACTATGTTTCCCTCATCAGAAGGATACTTCCAGCAGGACAATGCTCTGTGTCATAAAGCTCGTTATATTCATGGAATGGTTCCAGAAGTACAATAATGAATTCAACTTACTCCTTTGGCTACCACTGTCCCCAGATTTGAACCCAATCGAACATCTTTGGGATGAGCTGGAACGGGTTATTCGAGGCATGGATCCACCACCATCCAATAAACATCAACTGGGAGCAGCTGTTGCAGCCGCATGGACAAACTTCACAGAACGATGCTTGAAGTGGCTAATTGAATCCATGCCACAGTGAATTCGTGCTGTTATAGCTGGTAGGGGTGTATTCCTATATTATTAAGTGTAGCAACACAGTATTAAGGGGGGTGTTCCAAGGCAAGTAGAATATAAGGTATGCTTGATCACTGCCTTCCGGGCTCTGGGTGACGTCATCGATGCTCCCGCCATCTAGTGAACACCGGGAAAAACGGCCTGATCGAGCCACTACTTGCTATGATCGGGCCGTTTCTCCGATGTTCACCAGATGGCGGGAGCATCGATGACGTCAAAATGACGTGAGCCAGAGCCTCTTAGGCAATGATCGAGCATACCTCATACTCTACTTGCCTTGGGGGGGTGTTCCTAATAAACTGGTTGCTCAGTGTAAAATACCAATTCCCTACTTGAGATTAACGCAAATCCCTGTTTGCGTTTTTTGTAAAGAAAGATGTACCAATTGCAATTATTTTTAAATGGAATTTAAGTCCATAACACTTATGTTTCCTTTCTTTTCCTTATTCCACCTTAATTCATTACTCTTCCTTCTTATTTGATTTAAAAATATAAATGTAGTTCCCTGAAATGCGTGTACTTTCAGTAACTTTGAAGTAACAGTTTAGCTGCATTCACTGCCCCTTTCAGACATTCAGTGCCCCATTGCTTTCGAGCGCATTGTGATGCCCTTTGATTCTGTAGCCATCACTGAATTCTGTAATAAAATTTTCTTATCTCTGCATCTTGGCATACCCACTTTATGTTAAACAATTTCAAATTTAAGAATTGACAGAAAATTGAGAAATGACACAAAATTAAGAAAAAAAAAATCCTTTATTAAAAATGAAAAATCAACGAACATTTTTATAAGGCATAAACAGCTTATTTAATGAACAAAATGAAACTACTGCAGAAGAAATAAAAACGATTATTCTCACCATTATTATTACTTATTATCATCATAATCATAAAAAAATTCAATTTCTAATAGAAATAAAAATTTTCAGAGTTTAACCAGAAATTTAAGAAGTGGTTTAACTTTGAGTGCAGGATGTATACAGATTGTATTTACCATCACTCTGGGACAATACTTAAGGAACTGTATGAAACAAATTCTTGATAATACATTACGATTTTTGTCATTTTTCAAGACTCCAAATTTCATGTTCAAAAAACTTTTCTTTCCACAATAAAATTAAGCTATTGTTTCCAAAACACATTTTAATATTACTGTTTCCAATGATATGTAATTATTGCATACATCTCTGCTGCTGATGTAATACCATAATCATATTTCATAAAAAGTTTTATAGTTTTAGAATATAGCAAACAAACAAAAACTAAAAAAAAAAAAAAAACCTTTTGTGTATCCAAATGACATTAAGCAAAAAATTAACAAAACCATATTTCACTTACATAATAGCATAAAAATTAAATTAAAAAATTACAGCTTTAAATATATACAATAACAACTCTGTATTTAAAAATTTAAAACTTATGTTTATATCTTTTAAAACTTATTAGATTTACTTTTATGTGAAGAGAGTTACTTAAAGAATTCTGATCAAATGCAATCGACATCCAGAATAACCATAAGGTTAGAATGTACCCCTAATAATGAAACTGCAGATAACAGCCAATTTATACATTCGTAGAATAAGAACAAAAACGTTTATAACTTAAAACAAACAAAAATCACAATCATTGGCACTCAAAGATTATTTATTTAATCATATACAGTCAACCAAAGGAAATAATCCACACGAGTTTAGTACTTAATATTACATTTCATGCTAATGTGTTGTTTTAATAGCTTTTTTAGTTATAATTATTTAAATTTAAAACTTTTAATAATGTTAACTCTAAATGTAATATTAAATTATTAAAAATGAATTAATATTGAAATGGTAAAACTTAGGGTAAAATTCAAGTGTGGATTATTTCCCTTTGATGACTGTACTTAATGGAGAATAAAAGTCTAAACTCCACCTAAACTAAATGGATTCTGTCATTTGAAAGGAGAGTTCCCCCCCTTCCCTCTATAATCTTGAATATTCTTTATTGCATACATGCTTCAAGAATATCAATGTTTAAAGGAAATAAAATTTAAGAATTTAGATCAACAAGCTTCAATTTTTCTATATTATCTTTTTTTCTCATATGCAGAAAATCAATCTTAAATTCAATTTCAACAATTCTTAGCATTTAAGACAAACTTTTAACCCTATACTGCCCACTGGTCACTGTAATAGCCAAACAAAAAAAATTTTTTTTTTAATGTCTGCTAGCATTTGAGCGTATCTCTAAATGTCCATTGGCAACTTCAGAGTACACTCTAGCTTGTATAAAATTCCGGTAGGTGTCATTTCAACAGTTTCCCAGAATTCAATATCAATAATGGCAACTAACAGGAGCATACCCACGAGGTTGGTATAAGAATTTTCAGAATTCAGTTTTGCTAATTTGTACATGCCCATGTTAAATTACGTTATAGTAGGATTAATGTTTAGTTTGCATAGATATTCTACATAATAATTTCAACAGTTGCTTTTTCTTTTATAAATTATAATAACACGAAGAAATGCCGTGTCCATTGTAATGACCATTGGGCTTGTGCAGTAAAAAATGCTGATAATTTGACTGTACACTTTAATGTACATTGGGCATTGCTAGAAAACAAATTTTGCCCAATTTTAGATCCTATTATAACAAAAGCATAAAGATCAAATTTATCAAAAAATTTATTCTTTATTTAACTTTTAAATACTGTTATTAGTGAATAAAAAATTGTTTCTACAGTATAAAGCTTACGAGATATAATTTGATCTATTTTTACCAACAGCCTCTTCTATAAAAAGAAGCGGGAAATTCTTCCTTTAGCTCCAATACCAGATGATGAATCCGAAGATGAACTTATAGAAACTGATGATGAGGAAAACACTGAAAATATTGATATTGATGAATCTGCTGGTAATACATCTTCAGATGATAGTGATCCCGATGAAAATGAAGAACTATCTATACCAACAAACACTCAAAAACGACATTATATCTGGAGAAAAAAAGATATTTCATTTTCTAACCTACCTGACATCGACTGCGATATCGAACTGAAAAACTGTTTCGTTTCACCAAATATGAATCCCCTATCTTTTTTTCAATTATTTATAAGTGACACCTTTTTAGAGGACTTGCATTTCCAAACGAATTTATACCGAGAGCAGAGGGAACTTGCTGGTCAAAAAAAAATTCGGCCAGTACAGCTCGAGGAAATTAAAAAAGTTATAGGGGTTCTTCTGTATACTAGCATTGTGAAGATTTCCAATAAAAGGAAATACTGGTCTAATCGCACACGCCAACCTATCGTAGCTGACAATATTTCCCGAAATCGATTTGAAGAAGTCCTTAGAGTTTTTCATATCAGTGATAATAATGAGGATATGCCAAATGAAGATGGAAATAAAAAGTATAAAAAAATCCTTCCACTCATAAATCATCTGCGTAAGAAGTTCTCTGAAGTAGCAACTGCTGAAAATGTACAGTCAATAGATGAAAGTATGGCCCCCTTCAAAGGAAGAGCTCCACGAGGAATGAAGGTATACATGAAGAACAAACCTATCAAGTGGGGTTACAAGATATGGACAAGAGCTGGAAAATCTGGCTATGTGTATGATTTCGAGCCGTATGGCATGGTCAAAGGGCCACCTGATGGCATGCAAGAACTTGAAATGTTTGGTGAATCAGAACTCGTAGTAATAAGACTCACCAACATGCTAGCAGAAGGGCATACAATTGGATTTGACAATTACTTTTCCTCTCCAAAACTTCTGTCATATCTTGGAAGTAAGAAGCTAAAGGCAGTCTGTACATTACGAAGTAATCGTACTGAGCATTGTCCTCTAATGGCTGATAAAGATCTCAAAAAAGGAGAGAGGGGCAATTTTGACTACAGAATTCCATTGGAAGAAGACTTGATTATCTGCAAGTGGTATGACAAGAGAAGTGTCCTTGTAGGCTCTAATTACCAAGGTGTCAATCCAGTCGAGGAATGTGTGAGGTGGGATCAGAAAACACGGTCCCACATCACAGTCAAGAGGCCAAGACTAATCCGAGCCTATAATGAATGTATGGGTGGGGTGGATAAAGCAGATATGCTTGTTTCACTTTATCGCATCACTATGAAAACTAGAAAATGGTATATGAGGCTGGTTCAGTATTTTCTTGATGTAACAGTTTCCAATGCATGGATTTTATATCGGAAGGGTGGTGGAGAACTCGGGTTATCTGACTTCAAACTGGACATTGCCTATACCTTACTCCTAGGAGGTGGAAATCGTCTCACTAGAAGAAGCATGACTGACCAAGATTGTGATGAAAGCAACGTTTTACTGCCCAGTAAACGCAGTAAATCATCCACTATTGTCCCAGACGCTGTGAGATTTGACAGAGTAGATCACATGCCTTTGTTTCATGGAGAAATAAAAAATTCTGTCCGATGTAAAAACAAAGGCTGTACGGGAAGAAGTAAATTTTCCTGTGCCAAATGCAAAGTTTTTCTATGTGTAACTAAGGATTGCTTTTGCATGTATCATTCAAAGTAATTACAAAAACGAAATATAAATGTTCTACATCAAATCAATCTAAACAACATTGTAATTATATATTACTTATATGCCCAAAGTCCATTATAATGGACATGTTAAATTTTAATAAAAATAATAAATATTTTATAAATGAACTTTATGACTGTGTTTTATGAGCAATAAACATTGTATATACCAAATATTATACCTCTTTCATAAGTGGAACATATTCTGGGCAGTATAGGGTTAAGTTAAGTCCTCCATTAAATTAGTTATTTAAGTGAACAGCATTCACTTAAATCTTAAATTTACAATAATGTATTAAGTTTGATTCTTTTTTAAAGACAGGGCCTTGTTATAAAATTGCAGCAATTTTGCAAATTTTTCCATTTGTTCTATTAGTACTGTGGTAATAAGAGTTGAATTATGTAAAACAAGCATGTCTTTAAGTTTTCCTGGAGTAACCTGCCATCTCAAACTTCAAAGTAATGGCCCATTTTAATTTGTTTAAGAAACTGTAACAATATACATTACCTTTTGAAGTTTGAAAACTGGCTTATGCCACAATTGCAAACCAACAGTGCACTTTATCTTTCAAAAGGGTGGTGCTCCATTACATTCTCATAACCATGTCCTTGATTTCCAAAATAACTGCGACTTTTGTTCAACTGCTGCAATTATTTATAAACACTCTATATTGCTGTAGCATCAAGATTCAGGTATCCTACTGAAATGATTAAAAAAATAATCAAATAAAATTACAAAAGCAAGCATCAATCCCTAGATTATTACCATAATTACAGTATAGAAGACACACAAGATCCAGCTCCATTTCAACATAGTGCTTAAGAAAAGTATTTAGTGTATTCAAGTCATCCCATGAACGAGGGATGATGAATGTTGGAGTTATTGTAAATTCTAGAATTCTTTCCCAAAAAAAAATAAAAATAAAAAATAAATAAATAAATAAATAAATAAATAAATAAAAACACACAAATAAATAAAGTTTCATATTTAATATTATAACTGTGCAGGAAAAACACAGATAATAACTTAAGTGCTCATATAAGATTAATGCTTGACTTTGAAGAGATTGTTGTAAATGACAATACTCAATTGATAATAATCTCTTAACTTTCATATTTAGATAACTGCAAAATTAGTAATAATGAGAATAAAAATAATAATAAATATATAAACACTCCAGTTTTTAAACAGTGTTTCCCTGACAGTATCTTGGAGAACCCAACACACAAATTCTATTTTCACAGACAAGACAAATTCTTCATAATGGAGACCAGATATCACATTCATAGATATACAAAATAAAGTGAAATAATTGATATTTCCTTCCCCAATACATAAAATTTGCAAAAAACATTCACTTTTATTGAAGACCTAGTAGAGATTACCTGTAGCTTATTGAAGATTATTTCAGCACCTCATTAGCGATGGGAAATCATAATTTCACACATGAAACGAGAGGTTTTTTTTTTAAAACAAAAATTGCATCTTATATGCTGTAAAATATGGTGATTAGAACCAATACATCAATGGATGAATATATTTTCCACATATAAACAACAGAAATTATCAATGATGAACAAGTTAAGCAAAAAATAATTCAGGAGATCCTTTGGTCTAGTATCACTGAATAAATTATAAAATAAAGGGAAATTCAAAAGCGATATGGATACTATTAATTATAAATTATAATTTTTAGATTAAAAAAGGCATAAATTTTAAAACTCAGAAAAAGATTATACTCAATATGTATTCAGCATGCAAAGTCAGATTTAACTGTGAAGGAATTAGCTATGTATTAAAATAAGAACCCTGATGGAATAGGTTACCAGGTAAATAAAATTTGAGCCTTTAAAAACATGGAGAAAATATTACAAAAAGAAATTCATCACCAATTACAAAACAAAAATGCAATTTCTCTAATAAAGTAATTAAAAGTTATAGGACAAAATGTTTCAATATTTGTTAAACATTTACGAGAAGAAATGAAAAGAAAAATTCCACAATCTGGGATTGAAGAGGTTACTGTGAGCATCTTGCTCTTGAATATTTTCTCTTAAATAAATACAGAGAGAGTCAAAAAAAGCCGGCCTGAGGGGGGGGGGGGGAACAATAGGTATATTCAACAATAGGTTTAGTCAACAATACCTATTGTCCTGGGACTTAGTTTTTTTTTTCCTCACACCGGCTTTTTTTGACTCGCCCTGTATATGAATAATTTGCTTGATGCATATAAAGAAAGCATAATAAAATTCAAGTTCAATGAATATAAAAAAAAATTAGTATTAGATTGTAAGAATAAAATAATTATCCAAGACAAAAACAAATCATCAATTACTTTAAACACGAGTTTTGAAATTTAAGTCTATTTAAAAACTTCCATGTTCTGGGTAGTGAATATTTATGTTTTAAACAATATTTAGTTAAAATTGTTTAAAACCTAACCTCTTTTCTGCCAATTCTGATAGCTAAAGCACCCAGTACCAACAGTAGTGGGGTCGAATTTTTTTTTTTTTTTTAATAACTTAGAATTTCTGGCTGTGGGTATCTCACAACAAATTACTTATATTTTTGGTCAAATTTCTCTTTGGACTCAAAATCCAAGTGAAAAGAAATTCAGATAATCCACAGCCTACATTATGCTTACATAAAATACAACTATTTTTTACAATTGTGCAAATTTTTGCCATTTTCTACAGAACTTAAAGCATACATTATTCTGAGGGTCAAATCCTCTACTCATTAACTAACCTGAATCTTAATGAGTACACATTTTTTCAGTATTTACTGAAAATTTTCAGGTCTCAAGAGACAAGCACGTTCTCTCCGCATTATATATATATATCTAATATTTAAAAAAGAAAACATTTTGATGATAAATTTCTCAAGAACTTTTTTTTTTTTTTCTTGTTTTCCATGAAATTTTAATGCTATCAAACACTACCTAAAATTTTTGATGTTTGTCATATTATTTAGGAAATTAGTTGGGGATTGAGGTTTTATTTACCATTCTTACGTATTTTCATCACTGATTTTCAGTATTTTAAAGAATCATTGTTTAACACATATTCTATATAGATGTTTTCATCATTTCCCTTTTTTTAAACCTTTCACTGCATAATTAAATTTCATTTTCATTGTTGATAAGATGACATTGTCCACTTTTCCCAGTAGAATGAAAGTTTTTTTAAAGCCTGTGGGATGAAACTGATTTCTGCAAGTAAAAGTAATGAAATTTTGTGTGGTATATCAACTCAAAAATGTGTACTAACTCTTTATGCAGCAAAAGGGTTAAAATAAATTTTTACTTTATCAAAGTAAGAGTCCAAATTAAAATATATGAACACAGACAATTTCAGGAACAAACAAACAAAAAAATAAAAAAATAAAAAAAAAAAATAAAAAATAAAAAATAAAAAAAATAAAAAAGGAACCCACAAGAACAAACAACACGACAGCCAGTGTTTTAAATCCAAATCATCTATAAAAAGAGACTTGGGTAAGATCAAGCACTAGCTTTAGAAGTCCATAAAAACTCAATCTGTCTGATATACTAAATCACATAAAGGTATGCACTGCTTAGAGTTCTATTTATTTATGTTCTGCCTTAACATGTAAATAAAAATGTGATGCTAGGTTGTATCCAATGCAAATCTCCATCACAAAAACAATACTAGTGTTTACAACAACTTTATAACTAAAATTTTGGTTTTTAAGTCAATGCTGCTTAGAGGTATAATTGCTCTAATGGATTTGCTTACATTTAAGGGCCATAATAAAACATACGTTTCTCAAAAAGGTTTAATGCATTGAGTAATAGCGCATTAAACAACATGTGCATTAACAAGAGAGATTTGAACATAAAGCAGCAACAATGTGATTGTGAAGAAATGTTCTAATTTAAGTTTATTCGTGGAAATTGCTTTAATATATAAAAACATAATAAAATATGCAGCTAAATAATTGTTTTTATCATGGCATATGTTATGTGGAAACGATCGATGGTAGTAATACGGTATATCAGCATATACATGGCAACAATTTGTTTGCTACTGCCCAAAATTCTTAGCCTGAGCAATTGGGATTTTCCATCCCAATGCTGGTCACAGACTGAGTGTTAATCAAGCAGATGCTAAGCAATTCGTACCCGTACTTTAACATGTATTCTCTTCAATATTATGCTTTTTTCTACATAAAAAATGAAAGCATTTGAGTATTATATTAGAGTTTTGATATTAGGAGTACATCCTAAGCCTTTGACAAATTTTACTCTTTAATTTAGGATATTATGAAAGCTTTTGGATTAGCACTTTTTAAAACGATTTTTTTAAAAAGCAGCCAACTTAAATTTAACAATAACAATTTAAAGAAAGGTAAGGTTAATAACAGCAATAATAGTGAGGATAATTCTTATTCAATAATATTAAAAATACAGTGGTGCTGTTGATGAACTTTTATGTAGATGAGGAATGAGGTCTTTTGTTTGTTCGTATGTTTTCCTATCTTTTGTGATTGTTCATCATTATTGTTGCTCCTTGCTATCGTCTCCGGCTGCATCGTTGGTTGTCGAAGACAGAGTTTCGTCCACTTTAGACTTGAGTCCTCGAATGGAAAGGTCATAGACGACTTCCTCGACCTTTTTGATGTCGTACTTGAGTCCGTCGTATTTCTTCCTCAGTCCGTCGTTCTTGAGGTTGAGGAGTCGGAAGCCGGCGTTCAGTTCGTTCATGAACTTGGAGATGCGTAATGGTCGAGCGTAGTCGCCGGCTGTGACGCTGTTGACGGCGAAGCGTGTCAATTCGCTCGACATTGACAGGAGTCCCATGAGGTAGTCGTCGAGCTCCAAGTGAAAGCCATCCTCCGCTTTTACGCAAAGTCCAAGCAGCTCGGACATCTCGTCTCTCGTGACCAGGCGTTCTGTCTCCAGGTAAATCACCATAGCACACAGAAACACAAAACGCTGATGCACGAACCGCCAGTGGTCATGAAACCTATAGTACTGGTCCTTCGGTATTTTCTTGCTCAGCGTCTCGTACTGGGATTTAGCAACTTGAAAGAGTGAACGCGCCTGGAGACACACGGCACTCAGCTCCTTCAGGCCTTCAGGTTGGTGGATTACTTGAATAACAGCCAGGATTTCGCGGGCTGTGTGTTCCAGGTCGCGAATGGCGAGGCGGATCTCTTCTCTTAGATCCTGTTCGGCGTTCAGATAGTCTTGGTACGACATAAAAATCTCACTTATCTGCTTGGACATTACGACTTTCACTTTTGATAAAATATTACCTGTTCAATGTATAAACCTCATGTGCTTACAATGAAGAATGCACTACTTTTCAATACTATTGCTTTTGTCCGGAAGATGGCGCCAGGAGTAACGTTCGTGTTCGATTCGCAGAAAATATTACATTTCATAAATTTAGCTTTCAATATTGATATATTACAATAAAAGAAAAACACAAGAAAAAGCCCATATTAAATTAAAATTACAGAATGAAGTTATCAGTGATTTCGTATTCAAAATTATGTGAAAATTTAAATTACACTGAAAAGCGCCATTGTATACATAAAGACTACTGACAAAAAGTAGCCAATATCGTTGCGTTAGTACCTGTAATAATCCACTGAGAGGCGCCTCTAGTATCATGCCAAGTTGAGAAAACATGAACAGAAAAGATAAAAGTTTTGAGCAGTGGAGAGTTGCATGCCTAACAGAGAATCATCTGAATGTTAACGTGATAGAAAAGACAAAAATGTACGGTATACATTAATTTCAGTAGACAATATTGCTATGATAGCAACGACCCAGAAAATGTGTGTTCTTTTATTCATATCATTGGTGTACTATAATTAAAAGGACAACGAAATTTATTATATACCGAGCAAAGGGTCACGATCAGCATGAACTCAATATCATAATTTTACTAAAAGGTGGGAAAAGTGGTCTAAAAGTGAAATAATGATGGAAAAGGAACCAGTGGTTCCCAGTAGGGATGGGCGATATTTTCTAAAATATCGTATTTCGATATATATATCACTATTTTAAAGAAATAGTGAAGATTATGTGGATAGTAGATATGTTAAACTTAATGATAAATAAATACTCTTTAACCACAACAAAGATTAAGTTGAAATAATACAACCTGGTAAATCTGGAAGCGCTTTTCGAATGCCCTGCATTCATCATTCAGCAGTCTGAAGTCGATACTCGAGGAAGCCTACAGCGAACTCGAGGAGGTCTGGAAGATCTGACTTTAGAATGAAAAACGCTGGGTATATATAATGAACGAAAAACCAATCAAAAAATTGGTCAACCAAATCAAAGTTAACGAGTGGGTAGTTTGGAAGCCCATTTGATTAGAGATGATTCCTCTATTGGCCCCATGTCTGCGTTTAATAGCCGTTCTTTATCTGCACTGTGAATGGCTAAGCATTCGAAAGCGTCCAACAGGTATTTTTTATTTAACGATTTTATCAATTTAACATTTTGGCTAAGGTCAAAAAATCTCACCGGTGAGAAGAGTTAGCACTATGTCGGTCAGAAATCCTGGTGAGAAAACTGTGACGTCATTTTAACGTGATCAGAAACGCCAGTTAGTGCTGCTATGCCTAACCGGTTAGTCTCACCGTCCTCACCGAGAAAAAGACGGTTAGCCCAGTGAGAAATTACGTCATCATTCTCTCACCGGTGAGGGTTTTTGACCTTAGCCTTTGTAAAGAAAAATCATGGCCGGTTTCTATTGAATGTTTTGCTATTGACGATTCACCCCTTCTTCCGTATTTTCTGTGTCTAAGATGTTCCTTAAATCGAGTCTCTATATACAGCCGCAGGAAGCCTGAAAAAAAAGTTAACAGGCAGATCTTGGTATTGGTGAAGTGAAAAAACATTTAACGTTAGTGCTTCTGATCATAGGATAACCTCTGGTGTCCACTTGGAGTAGCTTTCCGTCCCATGCCCTATTAACCAAAAAATTAATAACATTACAAAATGGTTATTTGTTTTTCATTTAAACTTTTATCCATCCAGCCATTTTTTTCCTTCTATTCATCTGATAATATTTTCTAAGGAGAATACAGGGAGAAATAAAAGTCGTTAATGAGGTTGTGGTGAATATTTGGGATTACAGTTCACGCTAAAAATGCCTGGATAATGCAGAAAAGGAAAAGGTATGTCTGGCCTGAAAATAAGTCGAGGCATAGGTAAGGTGACCAGATGTCCCGGTCTTTGGCTAAGGTCAAAAACTCTCACCGGTGAGAAGAGTTAGCGTTAGGTCGGTCAGAAATCCCGGTGAGAAAACTGTGACATCATTTTAACGCATCGGCCTCGATGGCTCAGTGGTTACGTATCGCCTCTGATGCCCGAGGATGCGGGTTCAACCCTAGCTGAGGGCGACGAGGATTTTTTCAGGGGGAAAATCTGAGATCACGCACTTCCTTCGGAAGGGAAGTAAAGCCATTGGTCCCGTGTAGTCGTTTGCCGGCTGCACGTTAAAGAACCCTTGCGAGGCAAAATTTGCTGCCCCTACAACGCCGTCCTGAAATGACCATGGCAGTTGAAAAGATGTTAATACCAAACAAACCAAACCAAACCAATCATTTTAACGCGGTCAGAAACGCCAGTTAGTGCTGCTATGCCTAACCGGTTAGTCTAACAGTCCTCAACGAGAAAAAGACGGTTAGCCCAGTGAGAAATTACGTCATCCTTCTCTCACCGGTGAGAATTTTTGACCACAGCCATTGACTCTTTGTCCCAGGTTGAAAAAATATCCTGGATTTGTCCTGGTTTTGAATAAAATGTCCAGGGTTGTCCCGTTTTTTCTCAGAAAGAGCATTTTCTCAAGTGAACAATATCTGGAATAGTGAAAAAACCCAGCTAGATGTAATAAAAGTTCCATGAAAAAGTTTTCGTTTGTGTATTTTACTTGCTGAGACTACGTTCCAGTTGAATTTTGATAATCAAAACTCGTCACTTCCGGCCATTTCTGACTTCATTTGACATAACTTCCTGTGCACAGCCATATGCATTCACTTCCGGTTCCGATCATCGCAGTGTGTCCCGGTTTTGCGTTTTGAAATGGTTATCTTAGCATAGGAGAACCAGTATCAAGAGCGTGGGAGTCAAAACGAGACTTTTCAATTCCTAGTGGGTAGTATGATTTACTATGGGACTGAATAAAAGTTATTAATTAAAAAATAAAAAGTAAATAAATAATATTTAATAAAAAATAATAATTAATAAAATAAAAATAAAAAGTTGATAATTCTCTAATATTCTTTGCCTTTAGAGAATTATCCTTTTTGCTTTGATAAAGGATATTCTCTATCCGAAACGTCAGCTTTTTATTTTTATTTTGATTTTATTAATTATTTATTATTTTTTATTAATTATTATTTATTTACATTCTATTTTTTAGTTTTTAATTAACTTTTTCTAATTAACTTTTATTGTATTCCAGGGTTTTTGTGTCTTGTCCTTCTCTCATATACCGGGTGATCCAAAAGTGTGTTACATTTTTTTACATTGTTAATGACGTTTTCAGTATTTGCACGTGCCTCGTGATTCTTATGAAAACATTGAATTGCTGGAAAGCAAACACTGAAAATGTCGTTAACAATGTAAAAAAATGTAATACACTTTTGGACCACCCGGTATATCCATCTATGGGACAGAATAGGAATGTGGTGAAATGATAGAAGTGATGCAGAATCAGTATTTGATGTAGGGTATATTGTAGCACAGGACAGGTTTATGCTTGCATATATCATTTATGGTGTTGGTCAGATGAGCTTAAAAAACAGGAAAAGGAATCTAAAAGTCACATTACTACTCTGACTGGCATGCATCAACCATAACGTTTGTGAAGATATCATACTAAAACTATGTAATGCTAGTTTGGCATCCATGAACATAATACCTGTGGATGCATGCTAGGGTTGGTAACATTTTGGAAACTGGACTTTGTGAAATGTTTACATGTTGTAGTAATGATAGAGGATCAAGACTGGGCAAATGTAACAAATGTGACAACTCAATGTCAGGTGCCCATAATTAAAGGACCCTATTGCAAAGCTGCCTACAGCTGAAACCAGTCATCAGAAAAGTGTGAAGTTTTGTTGAGAATGAAATGAAAGGATGGAAATTTGTTTCAGCAAAAAAGAAAAAAAAATGGTTACAAATTTCGCCACCAGAGGGCGTTTTACATTGAATACCTGTAGTAAAAATGTAAATTCATGTGCAGTCATACAGCAGCAGTTAATCCAGGGACCCAACTCATCGGCCTCTGCCATACAGAGCCTGGATGGAGGTATTGGATTACATTAAATAAATAAATAAAATAAAAAATAAAATAAAACATCCCCGGAGATCCTGCTTTCAATGTGTATATGCCGCTCACAATGTCGTTAAGTTTACGAGATCGTGAGTTTTTAGTGAAATTATTTTACCAAAACAGTAATTCCGCAGTAGCTGCTCTACGGAAATTTCGGACTTTGAAAGGGATGCGAAAAGGTTCCATGAATGTGAAAAATCTTCGGAAAATGATAACGAAATTTGAATTAACAGGATCATTGTCAGTTCGTCCTGGCAGAGGAAGAAAACCCGTGTCTGGAGACGCATTAGTGGAGGTTTCACTTCAGGTGGAAGAAGACAGAGCTGCAAATTCCTATGGTAGCACCAGTGTCCGGCATGTAGCACAGGCGTTAGATAGGCCATATTCAACTGTCCATAAGATCATGCGGAATATCCTCCGATATTATCGCTTACAAACTTTCACTTAGCAGCAGGTGCTTCCACATGATTGTGACGATCAACTCCAGTTCTCACTTCAGTTTCTTGCTTGCATTGAAGTCAATGCAGAACGGCTGTGGAATTTCCTCTGGACAGACGGAAGCAGATTTTCACTTGGACGGTGCAGTGAATACACACAACTGTCGCAGTTGGGGGGGGGGGGGCCAACCAGAAAATCCGCACGCTTTCTTAGAGATTCTGTTGCATTCCCCAAAAGTGACAGTATAGTGGGGATTTACGGCATCATTCATCCTTGACCCGTACTTCTTCGAGGAGTTAAATTCCAGAAGTCCAGTGACATGCTCGATCACCATGCAGCGATATGCTTTGCTGTTAGAGAACGAAATTGTTCCAGCTCTGCAAGCCCATCAGTGCAAGTTGGAGCTCCTCCACACATTGCACTTTGTGTCAAGGATGTTCTTAGACAACATTTTACAGAAAAACGTGTCATCAGCCATCAATTCAGTCATGTGCAGTCTGCCCGATCCCCAGACCTCACTCCATGCAAGTTTTGGCTCTGGAGAAATTTGAAATATCTGTAAGTCGTAACAATCCAAGAAGTTTACCCGATCTTTAATACAGCATTTAACGCCACGTGTGTAATATTTTGGGATACACACTTTGGTCAGCTGTGGGATATGCCATCTTGCGAAATAGGGTCACTATCCCTTCATTATGCTGAAAAAAATCCCATCATTACGTCCTCCACAAAATTTCACACTTTTCTGATGACTGGTTTTGCCTGTAGGCAGCTTTGCAATAGGGTCCTTTAATTATGGACACCCGATATTTATTGTGGAGCTTCATGTGCCATTGATCCCAGAGGCAAATGTCAGCTGAACTGATTGCTTAGGACCACCGGCTTGCTATTTTTGAACAATTGACTGTCAGAATGAACCCTGGGGTTAACAGAAAGATCTCTAAAATTACAGCCAGTGAACTTTTGTGGACTGGATTCCATAATAAATGCTCATGCCAGCATACTTTATTTTGATGCCTGCTCATTGCAAAAAAGAACATCTGCTTGAATTTGCACAATACTGGGACTTGACACTGCCCAAGCAGGAACAAACAGCCTTCTTCGACGAGTCACAATTTTTACTTCAAGTGGACAGACAATAGCTGGATACTTTAAGGAATTTTTTTAATACAATTAAGAAAACAATTTTCATATTATAAATAAGAGTATAACATTTATTTGCTGTAGAGTTACAACTAAAGTCTGTCTCATTATATGAAAAAAAAACTGCAAGGCAGTATGGGAAAGCCACATTATCAATTGTCATCTCATTCAGGTCAATGCACAGCCAATAAAAAAGAAACTGAAACCAAAGAGGCTAAAATGAAACTGAAACAGTGCTTCATGATTTTGAGCACTACGCGTGTGCAGTCGGAGATTACTTACAGGGTGGAGGTAAAAATATAGTGACGTGCTTTCCCACATTGCCTTGCAGCTTTTTTCATATAGGGAGACAGAGTATATAGTTGTACGCCCAAACATTTGTATCGAATATAACACCTCCTCTTTACTGTGATGCAAGCTTGAATATGGCAGACATTTGATATACAGATGTTAAAATATCTTAAGGAATATCATTTCAGGCTCATTCCACACATAGGTTTAACTAGGCAAGAGCCAAGGGTTGATGGGCACATGGGACATCGCCCAATTTACAGGGTTGACGGGCACATGTGGATAAGCATGTTATACGAGTTTCATGTGGATACTCATTTTTTGATTTCCACCAGTGTATACAGGGCATTTAAAAATTTATTGAACAAACTCCATATATCAATTCTATACATAAACTTAAGATAAGAATGTAAAATTGAAATGTGTCAAACATGAGTCATATAAGAGTTATGTCGCTTTGAAGTAAGAATTTTGTTAGTGTAATTACACAATGACGTGATCGTTTTGAAATGTTGTAATTGGCTGGACTTTGATCGGCGGTGACTGGTGATGTCACATCAAGTGATGCTTGTCATATGTTATTGAATTCTTTATAGCAATGGCGAGTTTAACAAATGCTGGATGGCTGATTTGCACATGGTGTATGGAGCTGCTAATGGGAATGCAAGAGAAGCAAGAAGGATTTACAGATAAGAGTTTCTTAAAAGACAAGTCCCAAACCACCAAATGTTTTCAAATTTAGACCAACGTTTGAAAGAAACTGGGACTTTTATTGTGGTGCTGGTAGGGGAAGAACTGTGCGCACATCTCATATAGAAGAGATCCTACTCAAAACCTATATTTACTCAAAACTGCTTCAAATTTGGACACGTTTATTAGACATTCCTATCTTATAATTATATATAGAATCTACATACGAAGTTTGTCCAGTGAATTTTCAAATACCCTGTATACAATAATATGGTTGCTGATGGAATGGCCCATAAATCCTGTTCAGTTCATGCATACTGCAATTCAATATCCTCACAAGTGCATCTCAGGAAAAAGTGTGTAACCTATCCAATAGGATGATAGTACAATGCTGAAGTTATGGCCACAAGACTTCATAAAGTAAGTGCATAAAAATCCTTGGAACTGCAAGTAAATCAACACAATGAATCAGAAAGATATTGATTCAACATATACTTTTATTCTTACATATGCAACATGATCATGAGAAAATAAATCAAATTGTACTTATGTTTGAATTACTCATTTGCAAATTCACGTTTTACACATTTTATAAAAAGCAGCACCTTCATAAAGAAAGAATATATATATATAAGCAAAAAACTAAAAAATATAAGTATATATGGATATCTATTAAAATAAATATATAAATGAATGAAGATCATTATTCTTGTCTTTATGCATATACAGCCTTGCAGTCATAAAAAAAAAAAAGAAAATCAACATAAACAGAAACTGCAAGGACAAAAAATAAATATAACAAATTAAAAAAAACAAAACTACATCAAATTAAATTTTTTTGCATTTATTCATGACAATATCTAAAAGTGTTGGAAGATTGTCTGTACGTAAGCCACGTTGCGAAAGCGATTGTAATTGAGTTTCTAAATCTCGTTTCTCTTTCCCTAGGCTCCAACACAGTCGGATGCTGAGCTGCAGCAGAGAAGGAAAAAGTTCATGGCACTCGTGGTGTCCAGCCGCAAATTGGCGCAAGGCAATTTCGGCAAACTTGTGAGCCTCAGTGGTGTTATCAATGGCATTGTGCATAGCAATTACTTCGCATAATGTATTCACTGTCGTCAGATCAGACTCTCCTAATATTTTCCCTTGTAGGAAGTAGGCATTCTCCAATAATGGGATAGCATCTTCAAACTTTCCATGATGCATATAACCATGAGCTTCGCGAAGTTCTTGGTTGAACAAAAACTCTGCCAAGTCCGAGGATAATCTCATATTTTCTTTGCTGTACAAATAATAAAGGAAACGCTCAAAGGCTTTACTTCGAGAAGTGATGACTTCAGGGTTGAAATTACCAAGCACAGTTTTCTTTGGAAAATAAGTGACAGGCTGCATGTCTTCAGGAAACGTCTTTTTAAGATTCATGTAGAGGTTCAGGAAATCCGAATAGCGCCTTTCAATGACAGCAGGGCACCTATCTAGACCTGGTGCTTTTTTAATGACAAGTGAATAAGCCTGAAAAATAATGAAAATACAAATCCTTTTAAGAATCATAAACATAGCAAAGAGATAGTTTTGAAGCAAGAAAGAAAGTGTGAGAGAGACCATAAACCATTCAGATTATAAAAAAATCCAATTAAAAATATGTTGTACATCTTTCCAAAAAAATATCATGACATTTGGTAGGTTCAAACAGTTCCCAAACTTTGTTTCCGAAAAACTTAGTATGAGAAACAGCATATTTTAAGCATTTTGGCCTTCAAAGTAATGCCCTTTGGCAACTATACACTTTTGCCAATGTTCATATATTTTGTTGAAGGCAGGCTATAGACCTTTGTTTGCCACCTTCTTCAGAGCTTCCGCTGCAGCCGGGTCACAAAAATTAAACTATAGTTCTAAAAGCTAAAACGATCCCCTTTAAGCCATTTGCAAAATTAAAAAGATCTTAGAGGGTGCAGCTTAGATATCAGTCTTTAAAAGTGTTCAAAAGACCAAGTGGAAAAAAATTAACAAGTTTTTGTGCAAAATATTTCCGCTTGATCTCTTCTGCTGACTGGAAATGATGTCCCTTCAACTCTGCCCTCATTCTGTGGTCGATGGGATGAGCTGGTTTTCCATATGGATGATTCTCCTTTTGTTTGAGGGTCGTAAAGAAAGCACCATGTTTAATTGCCCGTGATGATTCACCCTAACAGACTGGGATCTTTGTCAACAGAATCGATTTTATGGCAATTCTGAAAACATTTTCATCAATTTAACGCACAATTCAACGTTTACACATTGCTCAAATTGCGACATGTTCGACTGCTAAAAATCTGGAAACAACTGAATGCAATGCGCACAACAATATATATACATCTGCGCACATAGCGCTTGTTTGAACACGTACAGGGACACATGATTTATTTCACCTGGCACAAAATTTAAAGGCCTAAAGATCATAAAAAAATATATATACGAAGGATGATGATGTAATACATGAATAAATCAGCATCACACATAAAAACCATTTGACTTTCACATGTTATGAATTAGCATTTTCATGTCACAAAAGTACTGGAAAATAATATTAAAGCTTTCCCTTTTAAAGCTTCACACTGGAAATTCAACTACATACTGGAAAGTCGAAGTGCAGTATAATAGTTGCTTTTTGAATGGCAAGAGAAGGCAAGGTTACAACTTAGGCATTCTTTAAAATTTTTTATCCCCAATGAGAAAAGACAAAAGATGTGTCTGAAAGATTCTCAATGGATTCGCTCTTAATCAGATGCTACAAAATCTCCCTGTAGCACTCCTTATGGATACTGAGAGAATCCGTTGAGTTCTTAGCCAGTAACAGAATTATGAAGCTTTATCACCCTCCCTGTTCCCCAGATTTGTCTCCACCAGACTTTTTCCTCTTCCCAAAGGTGAAAACAAGTCTGAAAGAAGACAGATTTGAGAACATAGAGGACATCACAAAGAACATTAAAGCCGAACTTGGAAGGGTTACGACAGAGGACTTTAAAGCATGTTTCCAAAACTTGTATGAATGCTGCATTAAGTGTATAGCATCAGAAGGTAACTACAGTAGAACTCTGATATTACGAAACTGCTGGGGCCTGGAATTTTTTTCGTAATAGCAGAGTTTCGTATTAACCAGGAAAAGAAAAAAACATGTATGCCTGTTTTGCTGATAAATTACATTATTTGATTGTACAGTATTCGCAGTAGCTTATTACAGTACAGAGTAATAAAATTTAATCAGTTGATGAATGAAAATATTCTGTAACTGACGTCTGCTTTTTACGATGTTTAGTGATTTTCCTATTAATAAAGTCATTAACTTTGAAATACATGTACAAATTAAAATTTTTCATCTGTAATTTCACTTTTAAAGAGTTAATCTGGGAAGATGGTTTAACTCTTTTGATGAAAGAACTTCTTGCTAATATTCGCCTTCTTCGTCATCGTTCTCCTCGGATCTGCCATCTTGGTTTTCGAAGATCTGTTCTATAATAGGTTCATCCATTAACTGCTTCTCCATTATTAAATCGGTATCAACGTCAACAGAGCCTTTAAGATTAATTCCGGAGAGTTTCTCTCTGTAAGCCTCCTGATTTCAGATGAACTCCCAGTCCTCGAGGCCTAAAAGTGGTTTTTCAGTTGGTTTTCAGATGAATTTTGCATACATTTTTTAAGGAACCATTCGTAATATTAGGGGAATTTAAAAAGAAAAATAGTCATTTGGGGTCGGGACACGAAAAAAAATTTTTATTAAGCAAGTTTTCATATTAAGAGTTCATAATATCCAAGTTCTACTGTACTTTGAAAAATAATAAACAGTTTGCCAGAAATATGTCTTGTATTTGTTATATTGCTCCAGTCTCATTTATGAATCATCTCACCTTGTAAGAACATGTGAATATTCATCCTCTTAAGAGATTAAAAGATACTCCTTTAAGACGTATGAGAAAATATCTAAAGGCAAGTCTTTCTGATAAAAGGTAAACCTAACAGTGCAGGACTATATTTATGGAAAAATGAGATTCTATAAATATTGGCAGTTTCAAAAGTTCATAAGTTTCTAATCAGTCAATCAAAACAAATGATTATGCATTAGCTTGTAATGACAACCAATAAAGTCTAAAATCGAAACCATCAATAATCTGCAATTCTTGCAATGTATATTTGTGTCTAATAGCTGAGAAGAATTATAAAAAAATTTCACAGTATCTGAAATGTTCAATGTGGAAAAAAAAAGCCTCAGCTTGCATTACTTTTTAAAACATTTTCAAATCTCTATGGTGAAATGATTGCTATTGCCTACTGGGACAGATACATACAGATATAAATTATTTACAATGAAATTTATAAAAAAAATTTCAAGACTTCATAAATCATTTTAACAAAAATTCTGTAATTAAAATTTTGAAAAAAAAAAAGCTAACTCAGGCTGCTACTCTTAATCAAAACTCTTACTTTTGTCATTCATGATTTTAACCATCCTATAAATTTATTTACCAATTCTCAAAAAAGTGTCATGTAACAGGAGACCGTATCCCTTACCCCTCTGTAATGCTGTGTAACACTATCCAAAACCCTCTCCCTCCTTCAAGCATTATACGAGGGGCGATTGATAAATAAGGTCTCCATGGCTGTAACTTTGTTAACCGATTTTCAAAATTCTTATTGTATCTTATACTCACATTTGTCCTCTATGTAATGCACTATTCACTTTTCGACATAGTCCCCATCCCTTTCCACGCATTGCACAAACGCGTGACTAGTTGGGTGAACCCGTCGGAGAGGAATTCCGGATTTGTTGTCGACACGAGGATTGAATGGCAGCTTTGGACCCTCTTCTGGAGTACGATAACGTCCGCCCACACACCAGAGGCGTTGCAGCGCCTACAGTTCAAAGATGAAAAATTGCAGTTCAAAAATGAAAGACTTTGCAAATTGCGACTTTCACCACTTCCCAAAGAAGAAAGAGCCCCTTAAGAGACATGAGTTGGTTCTGACGGCGAGGTACTTTCAGACAATCCTGATGTCGACAACAACTCTGGAATTCCTCTCCGACGAGTTCACCCAACTAGTTACGCGTTGGCGCAATGCTTGGAAAGGAATGGGGACTATGTCGAAAAGTGAATAGTGCATTACATAGAGGACAAATGTGAGTATAAGATACAAAGAGAATTTTGAAAATCGGTTAACAAATAAAAAAGTTACAGTCATGGAGACCTTATTTATCAATCGCCCCTCGTATAAAGGGAAAACATAAACATCCATAATCACAGTGAGATTCAAACTTATAATCCCATGGAGTTTGGATTGTACTGTTACATTAGTTCTTGATCACTGAACCAGTCCAGTAGCATGTAATAAGGTGAAAGTTAAACTGGGTGCATAAAACTATCTAGATGTTCCCACAGATTCTCGCAAGGATTAAGATCTGGGGAGTTTGGAGGCCAGGGTAGTATATGGAAGACATCCTCATGCTCCTTGAACCAATCACGGCAAATTTGGCCAAGTGGCTTAAATTCATCTTTATTAAGACTGAAGAATTTTTTTATATTCTAGTCCTTATTGTTTCAATAATAATACAGCAATAATTTAATATGTGTATTTTGCTTTTTAAATAAGATTTTAGACAATCTGGCAAAGCCTACTGGAACCCTAAGATAAATATTTTAATAGTTACAGTTCTGTCCAGGAATCTAGATTAAAAATAAAAAAAAATCATTAATTATTTAATTACCACTGATGTATAAAAAAACCTTGCCAGAAACTTAGTAGCATTCAATTCATATTAAGAAACAAGTTATGTAAATGGCTCAATGCAATAATGCAATTTAGACTATTTTTTATTCATTTAAAATTATGGAAAACTTGCATTTTGGGGGGGGGGGGGGGAGAGAGAGAGAGAGAAAGTAAAACAACTTTTTTATGAAAAAGATTTAATAATTTTATTTGCTATATAATTATATTTAATAACATATAAAATCAATTTAATCTTCAACAAAAAGAATTTTTAAATACTTAAAATAAAGATATATTAATTACAATAACTGATTTAAAATTCTATCAAAAAAGTAACAAAATCTAAGCTTACAAGTATAAGCCTAAAATTGTTAAAATAAAAAATTTATATTGGGATTTATATTGGAATTAAAATTTATCCCAATATAAATGGGACCCATATATAAATATTTATGTTTTTATTTTTAACAATTCTAGGCTTATACAGGGTGACCCTGTATTAATTTTTGAAATGCGTAATGGCAGCCTCGAGCAGCTAGCAGCACTGTGGGACAGTGACCTTGAGCAAGTAAACACGTTGCCATTTTAGTAACCATGGGTCAGTGGAACGGGCAACAGCGTGCGTTAGCCATAAGAATGTTTTTAACTGTGTAATCAAGATTCGGTAACATTCCCTGGCCCCCTAGATTGCCAGATTTGTCAGTTTGTGATTTTTTCTTGTGGGGCTATCTCAAGAGTGAAGTGTACACGAATCAAACAAGAACTCTGGAAGAGTTAAAACCAATAATTCAGGATGAAATTCACAGTATCCCAGCTGAGATGTTGCAGGGGTCAGTAAGGAATCTCAACAGCAGATTTCAAGAATGCATTCGTACAGGAAAATGCAATAAAAAAATGATAAATTCCATTAATGTTTTGTAAATGGTAAGTATACAGGCTTCAATTACTATGAATAAAATGTTTTTCTTCCATCACTCTTGGCTTTATTGGATTGTTAAAAAGTTCCAGTTTTTTTGGGTCACCCTGTACTTGTAAGTAGGGACGTTGCGATACTACTGATATGAGTAAGTATCGATATTTTTCTTTCGATATTGGCAGTATCGATATCAGTTATTCGATAATATCGTGGTATCGGAAAAAAATATGAGTATCGGTAAATAGTATCGATACAGTTTTTTTAAATTTTAGAAATATATTTTTATGCATATGCCTATTAATGTTTCGTACCAACTTTCCATCTGCCGAGCTCAATGACGGTCCCACTCCTTATGCCATCACAATGCACCTCTAATATCGTTGTACATTCTACTTTTGTGTATTTTATTTACCATCTCCAAAGTCTAATGAATTAAGAGGTTTAATTCATGTAGGCTTTGACACCAATTTAAAAATTAATCATTATAGTCTTTGCAACAGTAATAATAAACAACTTTTTTTTGTTGTAAGCTGTCGCTTGTAGAATATACAGGGCGTTTCTGAATGGTGTGTACAAACTTTCAGGAAACGTTTCAGGGACCAAAACAAGCAGAATATGTCGAAAACTCTTCTTTCTATAGAATAATTGTTTGACGGTATCCTGTATTAGAAAAGTTACAACAATTCAAAGAAACGTCTGAAGAAAATTGTGTTGTCCTGACATGAACCCACTGGACTTCTGGGGGTATTTGAAAATGCATGTTTATTCTGCCCTATTACCAGATGTTGCAATTCCTCGTCAATGGATCCAGGATAGTTGCGACATCGTCTGTCATATACCTGGTATTTTCAAACATGTTCGCCGATCCATGCGGCGGCGTGCACAGGCTTCTTGTAATCTAACAGAGGCCAGTTTGATCATTTACTATTGACCCTACTGAAACAATTTATCCCAAACTTCATATTAATCTACTTACCGAATTTCACTCCGGTACCATGTAGACCTTTTGGTCCCCTCTAACTCCCACGTCCGTAATTTTGACCCCAGTGGGCTAATCAAAGCCAAATTAAATAGTGAAGGAGGACATGTCTATGGTAAGCTTTATTTGAAATTTCAACTTTCTACGTGAAAAAATGTAGAAAATATGAAGGGGACAGACAAACAGCCATTTTGAAACCAAGAAATCATTCCACAACTTAATAAATCACACAATTTGCAACACCTATAGGCTTTAGAGTTAACTTCATCTACTGCAGGACACCTTCAAACCAAAAAAACTCTAGAACGACGCGTTTCTGACTCAATGCTCATACAGGGCCGTAGCCAGGATGTTATCTCAGGGGGGGGGGGGGGGAGATTTTCAAAAATTCCACTGAATCGGACCTTTTTCCATAATGGGTTGGTCGTCCATTCTCTATCGGATTCAAATCTGGACTTTGCGCTGGCCACGGCAGATGTTGCAACTCTGTGTCATAGTCAGAAAACCACTCCTGAACAATTCTTGCTCGATGGTAAGTAACATTGTCGTCCATGAAGAACCAGTCACCATTTGGGTACAAAAGCACCACTGCAGGATGGACTTGATCTGCAACAATGTTCAGGTAGTCTTTGGCTTTCACCCGACTTTCAAGGAACATCAGGGGACCCTTGCCATACCAGCAAAACATGGCCCATACCATGACACCTCCTCCTGCAGCTTGAACTGTGTTCACAACACATGAGGGGGTCCATTGCTTCATGGGGCTGCCGCCAAATTCTCTGCTGACCATCGATGCAAAACAATGTGTAACGTGACTCGTCCGACCACATCACCTTTTTCCAGTCGTCTACTGTCCAGTCACACTGTTCTTTACACCACTAAAGGCGAACTTTCCCGTTTGTTGCTGGCACCAGGGGCTTCCTCACTGGCATGCGACTTCCCATCCCTATTCGCTTTAACTCTCAGCGCATTGTTCTGGAGGAGATGGGTTGCAATGATCCTTCATTGAAGTCTGCCATTAGTTGCTCCACAGTAGACCTTCGGTTTTGCAGCACAATCCGTCTCAGACGATGTCGGTTCCTGTCTGTGTTGATTGTTTTTGATCCACAATTCTGCCGTTTCGGCAACTCTTGTGGATTCCGTTTCCATGCATTGAACACCTTGGAGACCTGACCTTTTGGGATACCGGTCAGTTGTAATGTCCTGGAAATCATAGCTCCAGCTAGATGGGCTCCCACAATAACTCCTTTTTGGAACTCAGACAGGTCTGCTGTTTTCCCCATTTTGCTCAACTTGAGCAGCTGCAGCTTGTTCCTACCCTGTACCTGCAGCTTGGAATGAGCATGTACATCACATGATTGCATTCATTTGCATATCACAATCGTTTCTGACCTGTGACCCCGCTTTACATATCAGTACAGTAATTAATCACGGGTTTCTAATTCATTGGCTAGTGTGTGTATGTTATTGATTATTAGACAGACTCTTCAATGTATAAAATATATAATATTATTATTTAGATTATTTATTTTTATTATTGTTTGGAGAACCCGAACTCGGATCAAGTCCAGAGGCCTCGTCCCAGAGGTGGACCCAGGAGAGGGCCAAGCCCAAGGGACTCAAATGTAAGGAAGGGGAAAATATTATGTGAGTGTAGGGACTCGTGGGAGTATTGATGTGTGGGTGTAGGAATTTCCTTACTATGTCACAGGTGTTTAGAATTGTGGCTTTCTGTAAGGTTTTGTATAAGTGTGGGTTTATATTTAGTGTTGACAGGCTTTTGTGTAACAAGTGTGGAATAACCCCAGTGGAAGAAAGAAAGACAGGAACAATGTGTACTTTGTTAACTCCCCAAAGGCGTTTTATTTCGTGTTTAAGATCCATATATTTAGTGATTTTGTCAGTGTATGTCTTTGTAAATTGTGTGTGTTGGGGATGGAGATACCAAATTATGTAGGTCACTTTCTTATACTTATCTACTAGTGTAATGTCTGGTCTGTTATGAGGGATAGTTTTGTCAGTGATTATAGCTCTATCAAAATACAGTTTATGTGAGGTGTTCTCTAAGACAGTGTCAGGGATATATTTATTGTATGGAGAATGGATGTCCCTAAGCTTGTGTATCTTAGCTAGATGTTGATGTACGATGTTGGTCACCTGGTTATGTCTGTGTAAATAATCTGTCTGCATGAGTATTTTGCAACTGGATATGACATGCTGGATGGTTTCCTCTGCAATATGGCATTTCCTGCAAGACCCATCAGTCGAATCTTTGATAATATTTTCTGTAGCTTTTAGTGTTAATAACCTGGTCTTGTATGGCAATCATGGTTCCTTCAGTTTCCCCAAAGAGACTCCCTTCACTCAACCAAAAGTTCGACGCTTTTTTGTCGACGCGAGGCTGGTTGAGGTCAGAAGGATGTCTACCATGGAGTTGCTTTTTGAGTCATGATTGAAGTTTGGTGCATGTTGTAGGAATGTTATGGGTGTTCTGCATGCTGTTCAGATTCAAAGGTGTGTATTTTGTATCAGCCATGCAGACTGCTTTGTGTAATGGTGATGTGTATTGTTTAGAGTAAAAGATTTCTCTGAATGACTGAGTCTGTGTTTGGTGTAGATCTACTATACCAATAAGACCTCTGCCTCCCTCTGAACGAGGCAGGGTGAGTCTTTCAATATCTGTGTGTGGATGGTGCTTTCTGTTTGTAAGCAATTTACGTTGTTTCCTTTCAAGTCCCTCAAGATCTGTGTGTGTTCACTGTATGACTCCAAAGGAGTACGAGAGTATTGGGGTTGGCATAAGTATTGATAGCCTTGATTAAATTTCTGGAATTTAAATGCGTTTTAAGTATTGTCTCTAGCCTATGAAGATATTGTTTAGTGAGTGTATTCTTTATGTGTTTGTGCTCCAGAAGCTTTACTTGTTTAAATCCTAGATATTTATAAAATTCGTCATTTTTCATAGCAGCAATGTGACCTGGTTCTTCTAATGTGAAGCCCCTTCCCTGAGTACTCCATTTTCAATGTCAATAGTTTTGCATTTGTCCAACCCAAATTGCATGTGTATGTGTTTTGAAAAAGTTTGTGTAATGTCGATCAACTGGTGTAATTGTGTTTGTTGAAGGCATAGATTTTTATGTAGAGTAAGTGTGAAAGCATGCAGTTTTTATTGTGTTTAATCGTGTAGCTGTAAGTTATGCTGTTCAGTCTGTTTGAAAGTGCATTTAATGCAAGACAAAACCAGAGTGGGCTCAATGAGTCACCCTGGAAAATGCCCCGATTTATCTGTATTTTTTCAGTCTTGATGGTTCACTGTTGAGTGAGGTGTAGTATAGTTCTCCAATGCAGCATTGTACTTTCTAAAAATGTGATGAGCGTAGGGTTTATTTTATATAATCGTAGGGTATATAAAAGCCATGAGTGTGGAACACTATTAAAGGCCTCTTTGTAATCAATGTAGGCTGCATGGAGGTGTCGATGTTTACTGTGAGTTTGCCGTAGGACCACACTGTCTATCAGGAGTTACTCCTTACAACCCATGTGATTTCTACGGCATCCCTTTTGTTGCTCAGTGAGAACGTTGTTTGTATCTATGCATGTATAAATTTTGTTTGCGATACAGGCAGTTATTATTTTGTAAAGTATAGGCAGGCATGTGATAGGTCTATATTGTGTGGGATCTGTAGTGTTATGTGACTTTGGTACTATGTATGTTACTCCTTGTGTGAGGAAATCTGGCAATGTCTGTGCTGTTTGCAAAGTGTTGGAAATCTGTTTTGCAAGGATCAGATGTAAACAGGTGAAGCTCTTATATAAGAAGTTCTAAATCCTATCTACACCTGGAGCCTTCCAATTGTGAGTACGTTTAATGACTTGTGAGAGTTCATCTGGTGTAATATCAGTATAAGGCATATTTGGTAGTGTGAATGCTGATTGCTCCTCTTCCCTGATCCAGCTAGCTTCCCTATTATGTTCAACTGAGACAGACCAAAGAGACGACCCAATCCGCTTTTGCCATTTAGGTTTCTGTTGGGTGTATAATTTTTTGAGTGTTTATGAACTGGTTTCTTTCCCAGTGTGGATATAACTGTAAGAGCCCCAGTGTAAATGAGAAGGTGTATGTATTCTAAAGATAGATTTTCTTCAATGTACTGTGGTAAGATATATGTGTTCATGTATAATAAAATTTCCCGTTTTGCTGTTTATGTTCATTTTAGGTATATCTGGTCTTTGTGTGGGATCGGTTCCCGTGTAAACTGTAAGGTATCTTTGTAAGGCGTCATTTAATGTTTCAATAAGTTTGGTATTCATGTTGTGTTGTGGATGAATATCATGGTGAAGTTCATTGCTGAGTGTGTGTTCTTCAAGCTCATTAGTGATGTCAATGTTAGTGCTTGAATCTGTGTGTTGAAAGGCGGTTTGTGTAGATGGCTCGTGTTCTTGTAGCTGTTGTGGAACTTCTTACTTTATTTTCTGTTGTGTGGGTAAGGGTATTAAATTGTTCATAATAATTGTGCGACGCTGATCTGCAATGCGTTGTTCAGTTACTGTAATGTGAGGATATGTCTCTTTGAAAACGTTATATAAGCCTTCTCTGTAAGCAGTAGTGTCAATTTCCAATTAAGTGACTGCGTAGTAAGCTCGCATGATAAAATGGTTTATGTCATTGGTCTATTTCATGCGTTGGCGTGGCTTGCCTGCCTTAGTGGTCGAGGGCAAAGGAGCTCTTGAAACAATAGGGACAGGTTGTGATATTGCAGTAGCCGAACAGGGGTTGGTGCTGCTTTCGCCACCAGTGGCCCTGGGAGATTGTGACATATTTTACGAACATGAGCCTCTGCCTAACTCACGAGCGCGGACCTTGGTAACCCAGGTGACATCCGAGCCGGTATCAAATAACGCACTAGCACCAATGATAGCGATCACCAATATGGGTGGTCCTGTTAGCTATCTCCATCATCAGCAGGCCCTTGGCTAAAGTAATCAGCTCATCAGCCCTACTGGGTCATCTGGACCCTCAACTTAATGTAAGGGTAAAGTAGATCAGACCTGTTAACCAGAGCCATCACCCTAAGATGTTGCCCCCCTCGCACGATGGGGACATAGGACCACACGAGGGTTGTTGTTATTATTATTATTATTATTATTATTATTATTATTATTATTAGTAGTAGTAGTAGTAGTAGTATTAAATTATAAACAGATGACTTATGTTTATAATTTAATACTTAAAACAACGATTTACCCAAGTAATTGGAAGAACGCCTTAGTCGTCCCTATCCCTAAGACTAATAAGGCAAACTCACCAGAGCAATTTAGGCCTATAGCTCTGGTACCTTTTCCGGCAAAAGTTTTTGAATCAATAATATCGCGAGATCTTCAATCCCACTTTCATTCGATTATGCCTGATTGGCAGCATGGCTTTATTAAAAATAGGTCAATTTCAACGAATTTAATTAGGTTTAATAGAGTTTTGGCAGGATCACTTGATGATCGAGGACAGGTGGACGTGATCTATTTTGACCTATCGAAAGCATTTGACACTGTTCAACAATATAGACTCATTTCTAAACTTATGGCATTAGGTCTAAATGAAAAAGCGGCTGATCTTATAAGAAATATAATCGTAGATAGAAGTTTTAGGATTAAATTTAGGGACAATTTATCGGATCAGTATACAACTTTCATTGGAATCCCGCAAGGTTCTCCTTTGGGACCTTTATTATTCAATCTGTTTCGGATTGATCTGGATTGTTATGTGAACATAGAATGGGTAAATCTTTTAGTTTACGCAGATGATGTCAAAATTTTCAAAAGTATTAATTCGATTGTAGACGCACATGAACTTCAAAATCAAATAAATAATTGGACGAAATGGACGGAAATGAATTCTATGAACCCAAATGTAAAAATGACTTATCAGGTTACCTTTTCAAAAAAGAGTATTCCAGTTTTGTTTGAATATCGAATTGGGCAGTCTAAGATATTGAAGGTAAAACATATCCAGGATTTGGGTGTTTATTATAGTGAAAATGGAACGTTTAATGAACATTATAATAAAGTAATAATTAAGATCTCGAAGTTAATAGGGCTTTTTAAACGACTATCCAACTTTTTTAATAACCCTACAACTTTCATAAAGCTGTTTGAGGCTCTGGTTCTTCCTATTATCAATTCTGCGATCGAAATTTGGTATGCTCCATTAGGTGTTATTAATAGCAAACTTGAAACAAAGATAAATAGTTGGTTTAAGTTTTTGTCTAAAAAATTTTTGTTGCCCAAAAAAGATTATAAAATACACAATCAAGTTGAGAAAAGGATAAAACATGTTTTATAGCGTTTTTTCGGGCAACCATGTTATTACCGATCTTTTGGAAGATGTAGGACTAAAATGGCATTCGGGGACATGTCGCACTGGTATGAGATTGAATACTCAGTTTTTTAAAACTAATGCTAAGTTTTTAAACGTTGGCTGGAAACTGGCCGATTGGTATAATCGGTCCAGCAAAAAGCCAGATTTTTTCTCTATCTAGATTAATTTTTAGTTGTTTACCTTTGATATTTTAACATTGTTTCTAGTTTAGTGACACGGCTGTTATTACCAGCGTAGCGATAAGGATTTTAACATTAATTATTAGATGATCAGTATTATGGTTGTCCTTTCTTGTCTTTGTTAACTATTATTATATTTTCTTTTAAATGTTTTTTATTAACCCCGGTTTGGGCTTTTGGCCTGTTGGGGGACAACAGTGGGTTTGACTTTCCAGTTTATCTGAAGGTTTTCTCCCCCTCTGTTGTTACATTATTATTAAATTAAAATTATTAAAAATTTATATACGTCGTTCTTCATTTGAACTATCAAGCTCCTCTTCTCTATCTATAACACATGCTGTTTCATTGTTGTCTTCCCAAAGAATATCATTCCATAGCCATGCATTTTTATTGGATATACAGATTATCTTGAATTCTTTTATTATAGAATCACTAAAAATTATTTTCTAAAAATTCCAAAGCCCACTGCTCAATTGGCGATAGTGATGGCTTTATTATTTTGCCAATCATTGTCATGGAATGGTATCCAGATATTAATCAGTAATTTTATTCTTGCTCCAATTAATCTTTGAAAGACTTCTTTACAATCACATCTAAAAATCTGTAATTATGAGATCATGCCACTTGAAATGACATGAAGATCGGTGTTGGCATCTATACGAAAATGTCGATGTTCAATGTTTTAAACGATTTGAGGAAATGATTTTTTTTCATACGTGTGAATCTTTATTCGTCATTTACTATCTTTAATGTGATGCTCATTAAACTCTAATTCTCTGAAGTGCGCAAAGATTGTTTTTTTCCTCAAATATGCAAATCTTATACGAACTTAATTTTTTTTTGCTTCCTGAATTTGGGAAAAACCTAGTGTTATATCCAAGTAAATACAATATTAATTCAAAGCATATTGACATTTCAACTTTCTCAAGGCAATAAATGAAAAAAAAAATTTTTTTCAAAGAATAATTTCAAATGTTGCAGGGAAAATCCAGCCAAATATAAATTGTGTCTAAACTTTAGCAATCTTAAAGAGTATCCAAACAGCACAATATGTTTCAATAATAGATCGATAACAATCTCTGAAATTTAAAAATTATTAGGCAATCTTTGATGCACACGTAGAGAGAAGTAGCGGTGATGTGAACTGATGTCTGATCACCAGTGCGTGTTTTTCCTATTGCAGCTGTGCTGGTAAAAGATTGTATAAAAATTTAATTGATGGAGAAAAAAGTTTGATACAGCCCTACTTGTTTGAACAAGAATCCGATATCTCTACCACTGATGAAGAAAATGTCAGCGACGAAAATATAGATGAAATTTCATCATATATTTATTGCAAGATTGGCGATACAGTAGTACTAATGGACTGCATGCATTCCAGTCTAAATATAGTGCTGCTTTTCTCCTATGTATCCTGCCATGCCCCTATGAAGCATCATCAACTGCATCACAAATTATCTCTGCGAGTAATAGAATCGAATGTTTTGAAGAAAATTTCCCCATATAATGAATAAACAACATAAATTAAAGATTTCCTACTTTCATTTTGGATAGCTTTCCCCCCTTTAATTATTTATGACGACAATGTTAATGTATTCTATGGCAACTGTTTATTTGCTTGATTATTACAAGTCCTTTATTTTAAAATGCATCTTAATTATAATAAAAAAGGGTTTTCTTGAAACTTTGCTGAAAAAATTCATTATTAAAAAGCACTAGAAAATATTAAATTATAAATAATTTTGGGAATATTAAATTATAATAGATAATTTTTACTATCATACATGTTGCAGTTCATTTTGCTACAAGTAAGCTGAATATGCTATGAACATATATAATTGATTCATATTCCTAAAAAAAACACACAAAAAAAGAAAGCTACAGTTTTAGAAAGAAGATGAAAGCACTGCTTGGTAATTACCCTTTAAGATGAGAAGCTAAGAGACAAAAATAAACATTACAAGCAAAGGCAATGGCCTTCACTTTGTTTATATTTCTACACTAAACTGAAGTAACAGTGCAGATTTCTTTTCTTTGCCTGCCAATTTCTCTTCAAAGAATAAATGTTTTTATCTATATATTTCAATGATTCTACAGCATTTAGAAAAATTAATTTAAAAAGGCAGATTATATATTACTAAAAAATGAATTATTTAAATATGAATTATTAATTTAAGTTAAATAAAACATTTAATTGAAATTGTAATAAATATATAGTATTCATTTTGGGTTAATAATCAAAATCTCATGAATGACTTAATTAAAAATTTATTTATTGTGTCTAGTTTGTAAAAATTGTCATTTAAAGAACTGATTAGTATTTTCCAATGCAAATAAAATCATTACATTAAAATGCATTATATAAGATAATTCAAATATCCACAAATTCTACTTTTTTAAAAGTGTTTGCTTTAAGAACCAAAGAATATCTGACTGTTGTTGCTTATGGCAAAAATGGGTGGCCTTGATGAATGGGTTCTCACCACATGCCAATGCACAAACACAGGACTCAGCCAGATGTTGTTCAATCTCGGATGTTGCTTAAATGTACGAGGGTTGGTTGAAAAGTAATGCTTCCATGGCTGTAACTTTTTTATTTGTTAATCGATTTTCAAAATTCTAATTGTATCCGATACTTACATTTGTCCTCTATGTAATGCACTATTAATTTTTCGACATAGTCTCTATCCCTTTCCACTGAGTGCGCCACCACGTGACTAGTCAAGTGAACCTGTTGGAGAGGAATTCCAGGGTTGTTGTCGACACGAGGATTGAATGGCATTTTTCACCTCGTCGTGAGAATGCAAACTCAGTCCCTTAAGGTGCACTTTCTTCTTTGGGAAGAGGTGAAATTGAATTGTAGGCGCTGCATTGCCTCTGATGTGTGGCAATCATTTGCAGGCAGGCATTATCGTGCTGCCGAAGAGGATCCAAAGCTACCATTCAATCCTGGTGTTAACAACAACCCCAAAATTCTTCTCCGATGGGTTCACCCAACTAGTCATGCATTGGCGCATTGCGTGGAAAAGGATGGAGACTATGTTGAATAGTGAATAGTGCATTAGCTAGAGGACAAATGTAAGTATCCGGTACAATTAAAATTTTGAAAATCGGTAACAAATAAAAAAGTTACAGCCATGGAGGCATTACTTTTCGACCAACCCTCGTACATTTAAGCAACATCCGAGACTAAACAACATCTGGCTGAGTCCTATGGTTGTGCATTGGTATATGGTGAGAACACATTCACCAAGGCCACCCATTTTTGCCACAAGCAACAACAGTAAGATTTTCTTTGGTTCTTAAAGCAAACACTTTTAAAAAAGTAGAATTTGTAGATAGTGCATTACATGAAGGACAAATGTAAGTCTCAGATACAAAAGAATTTTGAAAATCGGTTAACAAATATAACAGTTACAGCCATGGAGGCATTACTTTTCGACCAACCCTCGTACATTAACAAAATGCGCTCAAGAATTGTTTCATCAAAATTATTTTTCTCTTTTCTCTGTCCTTATTTGAATCAAATTTTAGTGGTAACATCCATACTTTGGCGTTATTTGTGTACACATATGGCAAGGAAACAATGTATTTGAAAAAAGGAGGCTTACAGGTGTTGATCTGTCAGAGTAAGGCTTTTGACTTATGATCTTTATAATGAGGAGATAGGTTACCTAGGGTACGTTAAATAAGCCGATTAATCTGAAATTTACATTAATTTGAGGTACATTAAACTGAAACTTTTTAACATTAAAATAACAGGATTTATGTTGGAGAATTTAAAATTGAACGTTATTTTGAAATTAAAGTGAAGTATGTTGTAACAAGATTTTACTGTATAAATTTTCTTTTAAGTATTGAAAAGATATTTCTTTACTATCAGATTCTCCTGCTGGTTCCAAATTATCATAAATATTCTGCTATAATGCGAAATATTTTGACCTAAAAAGCATCTAAATTTATGGGACTGTATTATACAAGAGGATAACATTAGGATTACAGTGACGAGGGGGGGAAGGGGGTCTAATGAATTTCAAACGAAATTAGCGTACAATTTTGAATATAGTAATGCATTATACTAAATTATACCATATATACAGTACATTAATTCGTTTTTTTTTCTTTTCTTAATTATCCATCCACTGTTCTGTTGCCAAAAATTAACTGGGGGGGCGGGGGATGGCGACAAGTCAAACACCATTCCTAAGGAATGACTCCTGAGATGTTAAATTAACATGAACACAAATGTTCAATGTCTCATCAAGCAATGAGATTGAATTAATAGGAAAAAAATGATAGGAAAAAATTCTGTGACCTGATTTCGAACCTGGGACTTCGAGCATCTAGCTAGTCGCCTCTACTAACTGGGCCACCAGTGCAGCGGTGAAACGACAATGTAGCAGGTACAGTCAACCAAAGAAAATAATCCACACGAGTTTAATATTTAATATTACATTTCATGCTAATGTGTTGTTTAAATAGCTTTTTTAATTATAATTATTTAAATATAATCATCTTAATAATGTTAACTCTAAATGTAATATTAAATTATTAAAAATAAATTAATATTGCAACAGTAAAACTTAGAGTAAAATTCAAGTGTGGATTATTTCCCTTTGATGACTGTACATTGTCGGAGCACCAAGTGGTTCAACAGAAGGAGTTCAGATAAATAAGATGAACTTTGAAAACGGGAATCACTTCGGGTTCATAATATCAGAAACCATGAAAAGATGCTGTCCTTTAATCCCATAGCCTATTTCTCATAAAGTAAGCAGAGGTCTAGCTACAATTTCAAAATCCATACCCATTTTTGTGAAAATACGTAGATTTTTGTGAAAATTTTTAACAGAAAATTTAAAACACTGGGTTTAATTTTAAAAAAAACTTTACATTGATAAAATCCCATTTTTGAAGGTAATACATTGATAAACAAGAATTAAAATTTTGTGAAGATACCGTTTCTGATCAAAATAATTTTGTGAAGATACCATTTCCACTTAAAATAATTTTGTGAAGGTACCCTTAAAAGGTACCAAATTGGCCCTAGATAGATCCCTGCAGTAAGTATGGTTGCAGGCTACCTGCCTTTGCTTTCATGCAAGCAACAGTTCTCCCCATATAATAAAATAATTTTTTATCTAAAAGATCATATCATACTATTAAAAGAAGAATATAAATAAAATTCACATTTAACATCTTGCAATTCAAACATAAACATCTTGTGGCCTTATCATCAAGCAGGTGTATCATAAATTAATTATAAATGAAAGCATTAACAATTTAAAATCATACCACGTATTTCTTACGAATGCTGTTCACAATTTTTGCAGATACTATTTCAAACACAATCCTTGTTCCAGTTGGCTTCTTTAATGTTTCTCCTTGTGAGCCACCTTCAGCTAATATTACTTGCTCTCTATTTCCAGCTTCTAAAGACGTTGCTGATATAAAAAAATATAATAATTAAAAAATGTGAGGGCAATATAAAAATTATTCATACAAATTATTATTAAGAAAAAACACAACTATTAACCCATGGCTAATCTGAAAAATGAAATAGATAACAGCTGTTTTAATAAATCTAGAGGGTGTCTCATTTGAAATGCCCTGAATTCATTGGCCATGTAAAAATCTGTAAGTGAATTTATTCCAAATGTCATGTGAAACTAATTGTTTCTTACTTTGAAAGGTTTCTGCCTGAAATTTTCCATCTTCACATGCAACATATCCAAGATACTGTTGTCAGTGAAAGAAAAAATTACCTCACAAAAGGAAAAGGTACAAACTAAAGTCTGTTTTGCCATGTTTATAACAGTCAGTGCAGCAAGAATATTGCTGAGTTTATAACAAGGCAGCATTAGATTCAAAGAGAATAAAAACAGGTTTGGACACTCGCTCCATGCTGATGAGACATGGAGGGGGCCGATCGGGTGTCTCCGATGAAAAGGTGGAGTTTCAGTCCATGCTTCACGGGAATTACAGATGCTTAAGTCAACTTTGCATAGAAATCGAGTATAGAATGGACATCTTCCATGTCACAGAGTACATGTAGAAGCTATAACATATTTTTTTTAATTTAGGGTAAATTTTATTTTAAATTTTAAGTAACACAGTATTCTTTATAAGCCTAGGGTTTACTGTTGTTCTATTCTAGGCTTAAGTTCTTTGTCAAAACTAATTTTGTAATTTTCATTGCTATTTTCATGCGAGGTAAATGTTTCCCATTGTTACCGCAAGAGATGGTGCCTAGCGCATTAATTACTGAAATATTGTTGGGAAGCTTTTGGGGAAGTTTTCAAATGGCTGCTTGAGCAGTTGTTAGTTGGCAATTCAGGTATCTCCTTCTCCAGCTCTTGGCTTCCGCTCCAGCAAGAGGGTCCGCAGTGTCCCTTCGACACACGAAAGAGGGACTTTTGTTGGATGGATGACTCAAGGAGTATGTGTGATTCCAGCACCAGAAAGCAGCACATGTTTGCATATGGATGCTCCCCTGTGATTATTTCAAAAACTATGATACTAAAAGTTTTACAGAAATATAATGTTTACAGAAATATAATAAGTCCATGCGACTACTCTCTAGGCAAATCTCTAGTCGTTTTTTTTTTTTTTACCAAATGACCAGTTTAAAAAGTTGAGTCAGAGCTGGTTATAATCTTTAATTTACTGGATTCTTTTAACTGTTGCCGTTTTATATTTGTTGTTCATTTGTAATTTATCTACTCAATTTTATTATTATTATTATTATTATTATTATTATTATTATTATTATTATTATTATT
>JAHWFO010012523.1:1807907-1831808 GCA_023313115.1 Rhysida immarginata
TTATTATTATTATTATTATTATTATTATTATTATTATTATTATTATTTACATTGCAGGGATTTTTCTTTCAATTTTTAGTCATGGATCCTGGCTAGTCTGTATAATGTTAATTGTCAAACTTTAATTTTTTGTGTACATTTTTTTTTAGAACTTTCTTGTTCCTAATAAAGTACCTTCATGCATCTGCATTTTGAGTTAAGCTTCTTTTCTGACAGTCAATCATCCATCAACTTTAAATCTGGGAAATAATAAAGGGGGAAGAAGAGTTTTTATAGCATTGATAAGTTCTTGTAAGTCCTCTCTCGAAGACGTTACAATTTTTTTTTTTCAGACTGGCAATGGTTCCAAAAGCGAACCATTATATTCGACAAACTTTGACATATATAGAACATATAATTGCTATGTAATTACCAAAGTATGCAATAAATACTTCGCTGTTACAAAAGAAAACCAAGGCATATAAAATGGGACACCCAGTATATAATAATTGAGTGGATGGTGTCATGAATAGGTGTTAATCATGCAATCGTTGTCTTAGCTCTTCGTTAACACTTGTTACATGATAGTTTACTAGGTAGTAAATCAATAAAAATGAAAGGAAAAATATGAGAAAAGAGTTTTGGAAATGAGCAAAAAAAAAATAAAATAAAATGAAAATAAAAAAAATGAAAATAAAAAAAAAATTATAAAAAGTGCTAAACGAAGAAAGGAATGGATACTGTCTTCAACCTTGGCCTTCACTAGTGCAAATGGATTCTGGTTTGTTGTTTTGTTAAATGTTGGAGGGTGTCAACATCTAGCTTCTTTAGCGTCCTTTCATAATATCTTTACACATGACTGTTGCTTATACTCATTTTTGGGACAAACAACTATCCATGCCCACAACAGGATTCAAATTCGAGACCCAACAGATTCAAGAAATGGAGAGCCTACATCCCAGATCTCTTACCAATCAGGCTAACAGCTGATTTTTAACCTGCTCTTCAGAAAACTGATGTAGAGAAGGCACATTTATAGTCAACAGTGTTCTCCCCAGAAACTTTAATCAGGTGGGCGGTAAGCTAAAATAACCGGGCGGACAAAAATTAAAAACAAAAACAAATAAAATATTACGCAGAGTTGTGCTGTTTTTCGTGTATTCTTCAGCTGGGCGGACGCCAAAATCAGCCGGGCGGCGCACCCGTTAAAAAGGGCCCGGGGAGAACCCTGGTCAAGTCAACTAGGATTCTTGTAAACAATGGATGGTATAAGCCAAGAGAGCCTAATGTACAGGGTGATTATAATTAAAGTTACGATTTCAAAAATCGATAATTTGAAAACTACTCGTCAGAATGACCTGATATTTTAGCAGATTTTGGAACTATTTTTTTTCTTTCGCCAAACAAAATTCCACTGCCTCATAATTGTTCTCCTAAAATATCAGGTCATTCTGACGAGTAGTTTTCAAATTATCGATTTTTGAAATCATAACTTTAATTATAATCACCCTGTATATTGATAATTGAGTTTATGAACATAGCCAATATCAAGAGATTTAAGAAAAGATATACCATTAAAATGGATGATAAAAATATTAAAAGGAGCACATATGAAGTACTGTATTACTCAGAGCCAGTTACTAATGAAATTTTATTATTCTTATTTTGATAAAACTTATCAGCATCATTGTTCATGTTATCAAAATGCTCTTTAATCAACTACTAATATAACCTGGCTACACAAGAAAATTATGAAGCAAAGATATAAAATTCTGAGTATATTTTTTCATCCGTTACATAAGAACATTAAAAATGTTTTGGCTAAATAAATATACATGTATGAAATTATAAAATTGTTATAGTATGCATTCTTGGATCCTTCTGTTTTTTCACTACAATGAACAAGATGAAAACATATGTCAGGGGTCTATATGGGAAAAATAGTATTAAGTATTTTGCTCATGCTTTCATTAAAACAATGCCGCCTCTTACTACATCAGCCTGGCACTATACAAATTTTAAATTTAAAAAAAAATATTAAAAAATAGAATTACATAAGATATAGATGTCACAGACAAACGCTCCACCCTTCTTTATATTACATGCTCATAAAAACAGCCTAATACAGTCAAAATTGGTCTCTGAAGCCTACATATTTCATTTGTAGAATGAATATTTAATGTCAAATGAAAGAGGGGAGGTGAAGGTTATTTAATGCTTACAAATCAAGGATATGCTTATGTACGTCAAACTTCATCTGAATTGTCAGAAGTACTTATAATTACAATAATAACATCGTAAAATCTACCTAAATCACTGTTGTATACTTCTGGGTGCTCCCCATCGTCTGGTTTTTCAAAAATCAACATTCCGCCGAGTTTCGAGGAGAGAGATACTGTATCCGATTCGTCTGCTAAGTCACCATCCTCTTCTCCACTCAATCTTCGCGACATGTTTTATTAAACGATTTTTATCTTCATTATCTCATCGTCAGCTGCCTAATTTTTTTAATGAAGTCAAAATCTGAAAATATAACAATTATTTTATAAGAGGCTTTTATAAAATTATCAACTGTATAATCAATAAACAGCCTTTACCCGAGCATCACAGATCAACATTTATCATTTTGAGTTAACGGTGTTGTATAAATATGATTCTTCGTAAAATTTTGCAATTTTCCTCCAATTTTAAAAAGATTAATAAGAACAATTTGTAACAATTAATTTAATATATTTAATTTATTCTATATAATATAAAATGTTGATGATTTTTGTATATAAAAATGAAAGGAATTAAATTTTAAGAGCCTAAAATTAATTTTTACGTCACAAGCAAGGATATTTCGATTACATGGTAACGACAGTGACGTTTTCCCAATTTAAATTTTACATCCCTATGAAGAGAAATGACTCTTCTCATGAAATTAATAATGAAATTTTGCATTTTCTTTCACTTTATAAAATAAATAGATCAAAGCTATTCATCATAAAAACGAGATTTAATAATACACCTTTAGAAGGATAAGTCTTGCGAATGCTAAAAACTAATAAAATACTACTGCACGAAAAAAGAACGCAAAAGTTATAAATATTTCAAACATTTTAAATTTATATTAAAACAAATAAAAATAATAAAGAAACTGATAAAATTCACAAGGCTATTATTTATAATGTTTTGATAATGAATAATAAATATTTCTTATCTTTAACTATAAATAGGAAAACATTTTATGACGTCATAGTTCGCTAAACAGCTGCTCACTAGTGATGCGAAATGGTAATACTTACCTTTGAGGAGGAATGAAAGTTTATTTCAGTAAAAAATAAACTCTTTGCTTTAATATGGCGACTACCATCTCTATGAGAAGTAACCTGGCTAATAAACATCATGTGTTTCTTATAAATCAATTGAATTCACAGAAAGTCGATGGGCGCTACTGCGATTTGAAGTTAAAGATCGTAGGCTACTCGGTTGCAGTTCATTCGTGTGTTTTGGCGGCCTTCAGTCCTTATGTTGATGACATCTTAAGGAATCAAGAGAGGATCCCGACACAAAACGCATATGAGACTACAATAGAATTGCAGTTCGATAGCGACAGAACTCTAAATCATAAAAATTATACTCGAGCCTTAAATATTATTTTGGATTATCTCTATACAGGAAAACTGATGCTGAATAAAAATACTATTCAAACTGTTAAAAAAATTGCAGGCAAAATGCAATTAAAAGATATCCTTCACCAGTGTAACAAGTTTCAATTAGTAAGATTGAATTCGAAAAAACAAACTATTCGATGTGTAAGGAGTAAAAGACTCATTCAGAAACAATCTTTAATAACCAATAAAGGTGATATGAGCATGATTCCAAATGTGAACAATTCGCTATCCCAGAAAACAGTTCTCAAGAAAGCAATACCGACCAGTGTTCAGATACAATCTAACTTGGAGAATAGTGATGACCAATCTCCTGCTCCAGGGAAAAATAACTTGAATGTTATAGTTTCAGATAACAATGTTTTGTGGAAAACTTATAGCTGTGATAAGTGTTTATATAAGGCAAAAACAAATCGACAGTTAAAAGCACACTATCAAATGCATATGAGGAAAGCTCATACTTGTTGCTCATGTGGTTTTGTTGCTGGAAATGTTAAGGAGTTAGTATCTCATTTGCTAGAGCAGCAGCATGAAGAAACAATTTGTAGTGTCTGCGCATACCAAGCTGATTCCATGGAAGGTTTAAATAGGCACATTCACATGCATGATAACAGGAAGCCATTCTTTTGTTTTGCTTGTGATGCAAGATTTCTAACATACACAGCTCTGAATTTGCATATACCTAAACATTCTAATCAAAAACCGTTTGTGTGCAATGTTTGCAACAAGTGTTTTAAATGGAAGCATGTTCTTCAGAATCATAACATTGTGCATAGCCAAGAGAAGCAGCTATTGTGTGATCAATGTGGTTATAGAACTGCTTATCAAAGTACCTTTAAGGCACATTGCTTGCTTCACACAGGTAAACCATTCAAATGCAATCATCCAGGATGCACTTTTCAAACACTCAGGAAACAAAACCTCCAACAACATCTTCAGACGCACAGTAAGGAGAAACCATACCAATGTGAAATATGTGGCCAAGCCTTTTCCTTAGTGAAAAACTTGCGTCGCCATGCACGGATGCATAATTCCAATGACAATCTTTTGAGCTGCAGCCGATGTTTATTTACAACAACACGTATTGATAAATTGAAAGAACATTTCAGGAAGCAACATTTATCTGATGTGCATAAAAGTTCTATCCCAAAATTTAAACAAGTAATTTTGCCCACGACAATATTTCCAGATTCTGAAGTGATAATCAATTCTGAAACACCAATAAGTGTTGAGACACTAACAGATTCACTACAGTTAAAAAACACAGACATTACAGAGTCACATACTTCTGTAAACGTTCAATTGCAGACCATTTCAAACAATGAAAATCAAATTTTGACTTATTCTGCCATTCCCGTGGCTCAAATAATGCCTATTTATACATTGACAACTTTCTCATCAGAAGTTGAATTAAATTCAAAAAGTTAACAAATCCCTCTGTTAATTTGTACTATGTGACCAAGGATCCGTGGATTGCAGTGTGGTGGAGGGCTGCTCGTTTTGCATTTTTCCCTTTCTTTTTTTCGCTAACTAAGTCTTTTTGGGAAACCAACCAGCTCCAGTTGCCCCCCTGTGACCAAAACAGGCTGGGGTATGTATCATTAATTTGTTCCCAGAGGGGGACATCATAGACAGAATGCCGAAGGCGTTCGAGTAATGGAAACTAGTGAGCAATGATGCGCAAAGCGCTATGAGTAGTAAAAGTTAGCGAAAAAAGATAGGGAAAAACGCAAAACGAATAGTTTTGTGATTTTGATCACATAGTACAAATTAACCCATCCCCTTTTTTACTTATATCTAAAATTTAAATTTGTTATTTTTATAATTCTTAAAGTCACTCCTATATTTCTGAAAAATGTAGATTAAAATTAGATGTAATATATTAAAAAGCAGGAATTAAAAAATACAATGAAGGAAGATGCAAACATGAACAATAAAATAAAAATTGGAGTGAATATTAAAAGTAACTGTTCTAAAGAAAGAAAATGGACCCCCACCAAAAAAAAAACAGAAAGAAAGAAAATGGAATCAACTGAAATAGTGTGTAATGTAGCTTGCAAAAAAATGTAGCTATATCTATTTAGGATAAGAAAGAAAGAAGAAAAAACGAGTTTACAATTACACTCACTGAATATCAACATGCAATAAGATTAAGGGTGTGTCTAAGAAGTCCGACTGATTGTGATCGGTCGAAAATGAATCACGCGATCAAACATCAATTTTTTGTGCCTGGTCTGTTTAATATTCAATATTTTTTAACCTTCCGTCGGGCGCAACTGATCTAATAGGCACAGCTCTCATATTATAGATCGCCTTCGCCCTCCTAGATGCCAGAAATACTTGAAACTTTGAGTAGCTGTCTCTTATTTAGTGACCTTTTCATACGTATCCCTTAGTTCATGTCAAAAATTTTTGATTGAGGTTAGTGATAAAAGTGTTCTGTCAGGCACATTGCAACTAATTTTGCAAAGTTTCTGAGGCATGTATTTTTTCAAAATAGATTCACTAAATTGAATTATCGTATTCATTTAACAAATAAATACTGTAAATATACAGGGTGTTTTTGAATTGAGTACAGATTTTTTGGGAGATGATAGAAGAGGTCCTTAGAAGTATTTTTTGTCATATGAACATGGGGTCCCCGCAGCTCCGTTTACTTACAATACTGCATTGAACAATCAAATGACACCGGCACGCAGTGTGCGTTGGTAGGCCTAGATTATTTTATTTCTAACAATTAACACAAGCAATCTACTGTAATAACTTTTAAAGTAATTGTTTGCAAAGAAATTTCAAGGTGCACGTGCTTGTTTGTTGAAAAGTCTTAGGACAAACTTCGTCAAGGAGACTCCATGGTATCCAACCCCTTTGTAAAATACGATTAGTCCATATGTAAATGAACTAATCGCATTCTGGGAAAGCAGTAGGTAAAGATTTGTTTTAAAAAGTTCACTTGATGTGTTAATTGTTAAAAATAAAATAATCTAGGCCTACCAACGCACGCTGCGTCGCGGTGTCATTTGATTGTTCAATGCAGTATTGTAAGTAAACGGAGCTGCGGGGACCCCATGTTCATATGACAAAAAATACTTCTAAGGACCTCTTCTATCATCTCCCAAAAAATCTGTACTCGTTTCATAAACACCCTGTATAATTGTATTCATAATAAGACATGTGTTTCCTAATGTGGCCTATCAGGTACATTGCGCCTCTCAATTATATTGCTCTTGTAAATTTTGTGAATTTGTCATTTTTTTTTATAAGTTTTAAGTTTTAAATTAACAGAAAACTCTTAAAAAACCTTTTTCTTTAATGGAAGGATGATTTAAAAAAATAAAGAAAATGTTTTATGGTTACAATCAGATCTTTTAATGGAATGTGCCTAACAGGCTCATTGCACCTGAAGATGTGACTAACAGTATTGCACCTGATAGAAGGTTAAACATTGTCTGTGTCTAAAACTTCCTACTGGTTATGATAAATCACATGATCTAATATCAATTTTTCTGTGCCTGATTTATTTGAAATTCAAATTTTTATTTAAAAAAACATTTCTTACTGATAGAATAAAAAAAAAATCAACAATGCCAGGCATGATTAATCATGACGTTATCACATGATTTGTCTTCGACTGGTCGCCATCGATTGGTCTTTTTAGACACACCCTAAGTTATATAAAAAAATTGATTAGTATTGACATTAGATAGTACAGAAACATTCACATTAATCTAGATTAGTTTAATCGTAAAATTAATGAAACTAGATAATATTTTTAGACCAAAGACAATCATTAGAACCTATTATGTATTTAAAATTTATAAAGAATCAACACAATAAAATATACAGCAGTTGCGGCCAAATTCTTTAAACTATAGAGCCTCTTCATAGGACTTTTTATATGGTGATAGCTATAGTTTCACGTGATACTTTATGATATGTTAATAATATACTAAGATGACACACCACCCCACAAACGTACAAATTTTAAAACCCCACAAATGTTAATGCTATCTTTTGGAAGGGCACATGAGAAGACCTTGTGGGTCACTTGTGGCACATAGGCTGCCTATTGGCCATTATTTTATATAGGGTTATTCAGAACAATATGGTAGATAGAATGTATTAAAACATAGTTTTTTTTTTATTAAGCAATGTGTGTCCTATCTCGTATTGGTAAGGCACTGTATTTGGTTCAGTTGCAGCAACATTAATGTAAAGGCCAGTGACTTGACTTCTCTGATGACTGAGCTTTCACTTAAAAGCAACAAATAATGACGTTTGACAATGTGTGCATTACACAAAGTGATTCAAACTGATATTCCCTTTCTTGTACACAACACTGGCATGCCGAAGTATTGACTGCCACACCCGTTCAATTATGCCAGATGTCAACAATTCATGGAAGAAGAACATTGACATATCTACAAATATGGCAAACACTAGGGTGTTCAGATGTCCCCACAAGAAGTCTCAGCTTTCAATGAATCTAAAAACAACAGACATTGTGCAAACAGTTAAAACATTGAAACTCAGGGGAGGCCGTGGCCTGGTGGGCTTTCACTAAACACAATCTCTGTAAAGTTAAGCAACATCAGGCATGGCTAGTCACTGGATGGGCGACCATTTATAATTTCAATCTGCACCCCCCCCCCCCCCAGCTGCTGCGACCATCATACAGCAGTCGTCAATCCAGGGACCCAACTTGTCGGCCTCTGGCCATACAGGCTCTGGATGGACGTATTGGATCCCAATTCATAAATAAATAAAATAAATAAATATTGGTGTGAGATACAACACACATTGCTTAATAAAGCCGGCTTGTTGGCCGAGAGCGCCGAGGCGCAGGTCTTATCGCTCTCGCAACCAGCAAGTCGCGGGTTCGAATCCCGCTTGGGGCATGGATGTTTGTGATTATCCTTTATTATAATATGAAAACCCCGTGTTGGGCTTCGGCCTGTTGGGGGCAACCCGCGGGTTGTTTAGATTATTAAAAAAAAACGTTTATTTTAAATACCCTTTATCTACCATATTCTTCTGTAACATGTTCTGAATCACCCTATATATATATAAGGTGTCTCACCTAAAGTAAACCAATAGGTAATTTCTAAAATACAAATCTGACAGAGTGTTTTCAATGGAAGAATTATTGTGTATTCCATTTCCAAAATAGAAAACGATGCCATTTTCGAATATGGAAGTAAACTTTGAAGTGTGCAATGGAAAACCCTATTTTGTATACAACATTTGAAATATGTTTTATGCTTGATGATTTTTCAATTGATTCAACCATTTAGGAGATAGTGAGTGTGGTATATAGCCGAACCTCATGATAGTGAAAGTGTGGTGACAGTTGAATCTCATTATAAGGATATTTTTAGGACCGGAAGAAAATATCGCTTTATCCGGAGTACGGATTTTTGTTTAAAAACATACAGACAATCGACAATCGAACAGTGTAGTGAAAAAGAAAGACGCGAGTGGTCCAGGAGCCAAGCTCACTTTGCACGCTCGCCCAAAAAGTAAACCAGAGGAAGTACACTGAACTGGGAGAGAAGCCTGATGAACCTCTTTAGTCCTCCAGAGAATGAGTCCCGAGAAGGGACGAGTCAGATTGTGGATTGACGAATAGAGTCCCCAAAAATCAGCAGGATCTAGAAGATCCAATAGTTGGGGAAGACGGCCTTGTTAACGTCATCAAAGCAGACATCCAGGACATGGCGGGGTCTTCGAAACCTGAGGGGACCCTTAACAGCGAGTGGGTGGTCCAGGATACCAGAAACCAGGGTGTTTTCATGATTCTCCATCTTGGGTAGCATGTTCTTCATAAGAGTCTGGACAAAGGTGCCTATGTGGGTCATCCCCAGATCCTCATAGATAGAGTGGTTGTTGGCAACTCTTCTGTCAAGTTGGGCAATGAACCGGAGAGCAACATTTTGGAAGGTCTGGAGATCCTTCCACCTAGATTTTCAAATAGAAGCCCAAGCAGGCATTCCATGAAGTAAGATAGTACGAATCACAACCTTGTATATCAAGAGTTTGTTATCCACACCAAGAGCGCTGTTTCGCCCCAGAAGTGCAATCAAACTGAACCTCGCTTTCTTTGCTTTGTTGAGCGCGTATTGGACTTGGTCGTTCCAATTTAGTTTGGAGTCGATCATGACACCAAGATATTTGTAGCTTTTTACCCACTCAAGTTTCTTGCCAAATAAGAAGAGAGGCTTTGGAGGGTTTTTGCATTTGCGAGTGATAAACATGACCTTGCACTTTTTGACATTCAGCTTTAATCGCCACTTTGTGAACCAGCTCTCGCACTGATGTAAAGCTTTTTGTAGTCGAGTGATGACATGTGCTGGGTTTCGTGCCCAGGTCATGATGGACCCGTCGTCAGCAAATAAGTAAAGATTACACTTTGTAAACTTGGGAAAGTCATGGATAAAGAAGTTGAATAATGCTGGCCCCAAGACAGAGCCTTGGGGTACACCAGCATTAACATCGCAGGGTTCAGACAAGCAGTCCCCAACCTTAACACGAAAAAAATACAGACCCCTTATGGAGTTTATATAGTGTATGCAGTGGTATTACTGGCCAATCAGCAATTTTAGGCAGCAGTGCCCAATGGCTCTGATAATATAAGTGGCTATTATACGCAGAGTATAATTATTACACAGAATGTGTCTGCCAGTCTCCGGAAAAAGTAGAGAGAATGCGTCTGCCAATGACATCCCAGCGCGTTTAGAGTTATTTTATCCGTTTAACAGGAGTTTATAGAAATTTATCTTCATAAGTGGAGTTATATATAAATTGAAATCAGATATAAAGAAAATGGGACTGTACCCTCTATATTCCTTATAAGTGGATTATCTTTTTATCAGGTATCCTCGTATCGAGGTTTAACTGTATTTGGATATAAGGAAAAGGCTAAAAACAGAAATTGTTCATCAATTTAAACGAAAACAAAGAAATGGTTTACAGAAGTCTACCAACAACACCTGAGGATGTGCAGTGCAGGACCCGAGCTGCATGCAATGCATTGGAGGAGGAAATGATACCTCATACAGAAAGGTCTCTGCAACATCGCTTACAGATGTGCATAGACCAAAAAGGACATGTGTTTGAATTTACCATACAATCATTGTTTTGCATTACCGTAAAAATGTTATGTTTAAATAAAAATATTGCTATTCATTTTATAATCCATTATGTTCAGGAACACTTGCATTTTTGCTCTTTTCTTTAAATCCAAACTCACCATATTTTCACTGCCTCTATCTCCTAAATGGTTGGATCAATTGAAAAAAACGCCAAGAATAAAACATTTCTCAAATGTTATGTGCAATCTGAAAATTAAAATAGGGGTTTCCATTGCACATTTCAAAGTTGACTTCAATATTTGAAATGGTTTTTTGGAAATGGAATACACATGAAAACCCCTCACATAAAAGTACACTGTCAGATTTGTATTTTACAAGTTGGCTATTGGTTCATTTTAGGTGAGACATCCTATATACAAAATTGTACCTCATTTTGAATATAGAGAAATATACACCTGATTGGAAAAAATTATAATAATTACAAATCGCGGTGAATAATTATAAAATCAAATAAAATTGGATAATTTCTCTAGACCTAAAAATCATTACAATAATTTATAAATCAATTATTTGAAGTTTATAAAATAAGAAAAAAACAACTACTAATGGAAGTTATATACCTCATTTTGAAAGTACAGAAGTATTCACAAAAAGTTCATTGATTTCACTGAAAAAGGTTACAATAATTACAAATTCAGCAAAAGTAAACAATTTGATAAGCCTTAAAAATCTTTATAAGAAATCAACTCAGGGAAATAGTATACCTGAATTTGAATAATCAAACATATTGGCAACGATCAAGTGTATGTAATAAGGGAATATTTCTTTTATATTTTAGGTGTAATTATTATTTTCATAAAAAATGAATTTCTTCAGTCTTAATTTCATTCTTGAGCCTCACAGCGTATGTTGTTCAGAATTTCTCTTTCAACCTGACACCATGCCCAATTCTAATTTTGATGGATATGGGTTATTAAAAAATTATTTATTCCCTTATTATCTCATTTATTCTTGACTATTTATTCAGTCACAATAGTACAGTCAAAAAAAAAAGTTTACTCCAACATATTAAAAATAAAAATTAACTAAAAATAAACATCCACTAAAAACAATAGATAAAGTTTTCATAGAATTTGTGACAAGTTATTAAAAAAAGCGTACAGATAATCTAATCAATACAGTATTTAAATACAGCCAAAAATAGAAAATAATAGGGAAAAAAAAGTAAAAATAATACCAAAAATAAATAACATTTATAAATCACTTGTTAACAAACATAAAGCAGAAAATAAAAAACAATATAAAATTAACAATTAAAAAAAATAATTGAGCAATCAAATACAAGGGTTGTTTTAAAGCTAAGGCCCATTTTGTAATAAATACAAAACTACTATATACCGGGTGGGCAAGAAATAACGTGAGGTGTTCAGAGCTCGCTAGCGGGAATTCTATTAGGCCAAATGCAATACATTTTGGTGTATATACTTAGTGGAACATGCAGTTTCGATTTCTGCAAAAAAAAAAAAAAAATAGTACCAAAAATCGCCATAGGGGGCGCTTATTTCAAGAAAACAATGAATACATTTGCATAAGCGCGTTCCGTGTTGAGCAATCATGACAATAAAAGGCAAGGCTGAGGATTTTCCATCATTCACGAACGAATGGCCTGACGATGACGCTTACTCTGCCTGACCGGGCGTTATTAGTCAAGTTGTTTTATCAGAAGAGCGACAATGCAAGTGCTGCCCTTCGTGAATTCCGGCGATTGAAAACGTTACGAAGAGGACCGATGAGCATAACTAACTTACGGAAAATGATTGAACGATTTGAATCTACCGGAACTCTAGGAGTGCAACCAGGCCGGGGACGCAAACGAATCAGGCAGCAACACGTTGAAGAAGTTGCAACTGCTGTTGTGGAACAGGAGATGACTACTGTGCAGGGTACCAGCAGTGCATACGCAATAGCACGCCAAACAGATATAACATATTCGACGGTGAGGAAAATATTGCATAAGATATTTACATTTTATCCCTATAAACTCACACCTGTTCAACAATTGCTTCCTGGAGATGAACGTACCCGAACTGACTTTTCGTTGAGATTTTTAGCACGTATGGAAGTGGATGATGATGCATGGCCATGGCAAATTTTATGGAGTGATGAGGCACATTTTTATTTGAATGGTGATATCAATACCCACAACTGCCGTATTTGGGCTGCATCAAATCCACAAGTGTGTCTGCCAACTCCTATGCATTCACCGAAACTAACAGTATGGTGCGGCTTTACTGCTTCTTTCATCATTTCGTACTTTTTTGAAGAAATCCGTCCCCGTGGACGAGTGACTTGTTCCGTCAATTCTGCCAGGTATGCCTTTATGCTTGAGATTTTTGTGATACCACGATTGCAGGAAAAGGGTTGTCTGGATTCTACCATTTTTATGCAGGATGGTGCGCCACCGCACATCGGACGTCAGGTGCAGCAGATCTTGCGAGAACGTTTTTCAGACAACAGAATAATTAGTCGTGCATTTCCCATGGTATGGCCACCCAGGTCGCCTGATCTCAACCCTTGTGATTTTTGGTTATGGGGATATTTGAAAAGCCTTGTGTAGCAAGCACATGTTCCTGACCTCTCAACCTTAAAGGATCAAATAACGTTACATATCAGACTAATTAATGCAGATATGCTGCGAGCTGCCGTAGAAAATGTCGTGTACCGCATGCAGCTATTGGAACAGCACACTGGTGGTCATATTGAAACACATTTGTAATTAAAAATATAACATTGTTTATTGTTGTTACTAAAGTTGGTTTGTACGGTATTTGTTCATTTGACAATTAGGTATTCATTGTTTTCTTGAAACAAGCGCCCCCTATGGCGACTTTTGGTACTATTTTTTTTTTTTTTTTGCAGATATCGAAACTGCATGTTCCACTAAGTATATACACCAAAATGTACTGCATTTGGCCTAATAGAATTCCCGCTAGCGGCTCTGAACACCTCACGTTATTTCTTGCCCACCCGGTATATTTTCAAAATGTATTCTTATCAGATTTACATTTTTTTACACATAGTTTCCATGTTTATTTAAACACTTGGCATAGTGCTGAATGAGCTTCTGCATGCACACTCCATAGAAGTCTGCTGCCTGTGAGAAAAGCCACCGAAATGCAGTCTGCCAAGAAACTCCTTTAGATACCGGTACACAAGGTAGATAAAGATAAAGATAGCACCGATCAGCACATTGTCTGAATGATGACGTGGCAGGTCACGTGACCTATGACGTGGATGCGAGGACAAACGGAGGAAAACTGCATTCATTAACCTTAAAAACATCTCTTGGGATTTTTAATAAAAGCCGACAGGCCGCTGATTATTCAGATAATAGAATCATTTCATATAATCAATTAAGCCCTGTAATTTTTAAAACACCCTAAACAAGTTTTATAATATAATTAGATATTTTCAAAAAAAAAATTAAAAAAAAAAGTTTATCAGACAGGCTGATAGGAGACATGGCCAACTGACGAAATTAAAAACATACGAAACAGGTCATAAAAAATTATTTTATTACCTTGAATAACTTATTTACAACAATTTTATAAATTTCGTATAGTTAGTTTACAATCATAAATTTCGTAATATTAGTTCTCAATCATAAAATTCGTATAATGTTCGTTTAAAATATAAAATTCGCATAAAATAATAAACTTCGAAACAATGGTGTAACCTGTGCAGTGGCTGGATGCGGAATCTATGGAAGGAAAACAACAGGTGTAATTTACCACACTTTCCAACAGATAAAACACTCAGACGCACATGGATTATAAGGTGTAAGCGACCTGGAAAAATAAATCCACAAAATGCTCGTGTGTGCTCTGAACATTTTAGAACTGAAGATTACGAACGAGATTGAATGGGCGAGTTATTACACCTCCCACCAAAAAAAAAAAAAATTGAAGCGTGATGCAGTGCCAACATTGAAGATGCCTTGCATGCATACTCAAGAGGGAGCTTCAGAAATAAACTGGCCATCTGAAAACTGTGATTCCTCTAATGATAGCATGACTGAACGTGAATTAAGGCAAAAAAATAGAGAAATTTTAAAAAATGCAACCAATAGACTGCAGAAGCTATCACCTATTAAAAGAAAGTAGTAACACCGACAGCTTCATGGATTTGGATGAAATTACAATTCTCCAGAATGAAGTTAAAAAATTAAAAACTGAAAAAGCTGCTATGCAGAAAGAAATTTTCAATTTGAATTTGGCTGTAAAAAATTATAAGCAACAGCTGAAGATAGAAAAAGCAAATTCCAGATTAAAAAAAATGCTAAAATTAAAAAAAATAATGAATGAAAGGAAAAATATAAATATTGTTCATGAATCTGTGAGAAAAGTACTTGGGACACGCTTTACTAAAAATCAAATTAAAATGTTAATTAAAAAACCCAAGAAATGCTCATGGACAGCTGAGGACATTTCTTCTGTACTCTTATTAAAATCTTTATCAAAAAAGGTTTATATTTACTTAAGACGAAAGAAATTTCATTACCGGGACTGACGACAATTAGCTCATGGACCAAAAATTTTACATGTTCTCCAGGAATTCTGGAGGAAGTTTTATGTTTATTAAAACCAAAAGCTTTAACTTTGACAACACTCGAAAAATTGTGTGTCATTACATTTGACGAAATGAACATCGATTCCTCACAAGATAAAATTTTAGGACCATTCAGTAATGTGCAGGTAAATTATTTATATGTAAACTCATTTAAATTAAGAGGAAATTGAAAAACGTTTATAATTGAAAAACGTTTAAGTTATATGTAAACTCATTTAAATTAAGAGGAAATTAAAACTATATATATTCGGAACATCCGATATTCTGATTTTATAAAATAAATATTAAAACTAACATACGAGGCCTGTGAGAAAAGTATCCGACCTTATTTTTTTTGCGAAAACCTAATGGATTTGGATCAGGGTGACCAGACGTAGTAATTTCATTACTACCGTAGTAATAAATGGCCTAAAATCCCAGCCGTAGTAATGACCGTAGTAATTTGGAAAAAGTAGTAATATGTAGTAATATTTAAATCTCCGTAGTAATAAGTGTAGTAATATCATAGTCTAAAGAAGTTTTAGGATATTACTTCCTTAGATTATGGTAATATCCTAAAACATGAGCACTATTTGGTCATCAGTCCAACATGCAACACCACCTTGACTCATCGGATGGTGTTGATTGATAAGTTAAGTGATGACTCATGTTTGCAGTGGATGCAGTTGATTTCACGTTCAGTCTCACATCACTTTCGCCAGACGCCTGACAGCAGTCCCCTGGGCTGAGCCCAGTAGTGTGCCGCATCACTCCTTCCGCGCTTCGCATCCGCTCCCTCCAGCTTTTGTGCTGGTAGTTGGTGTTGAAGTATGCCGCCCTCCATTGCAGTCCCTCTCACTGTCGACTCGTTTAAAGTTAACTACTTTCTTTGCGTTGTATAGCACTGATCTATAATTAGCCTAATAATTAGTAAAAAGTCCCCTTACTCAGGGCTGTACACATATTTAGATGAAAAGAGGCCCCTAGGCTATTCCACTTATGAGGCCCTTTCACCTCCCATTTTTAATGCTAACAATTTGAATGTAGGCCCCGCTTGATCTTGAGGCCCTAGGCTGAATCCTAGTTAGACTAATGGAAAATCCGGCCCTGCCCTTACTGTAGTAATAAGGTAGTATTTTGGGACACTTAACGTAGTAATATGTAGTAATGGGAGGGCTTGTGCCGTAGTAATTTCGAGTTTAAAAACCTGGTCACACTGATTTGGATCGCGCGCGCTTGCATGAGCCGACCTTGAACCTTTTGTGCGTATGCGTGAATTTTTTCCCGCCTCTCTCAATAGCATCAGTTGCTGGCAATCAGCATTAGAGGGAGGTAATGTGTTGTGCTCTCGTCGGTTTTTGATTTGAAGGAAAATAACGGAATGACTGGAGCAGCGTTACTGCATCAAATTTTGCCAGAAACTAGGCGACAGCCAGGTGGAAGCCATCCGAAAAATTCAGACGGCTTTCGGTGACGATGCTATGGGCATCACACAGATTAAGGACTGGTACAACCGGTCGGCCATCAGCATGCCGAAATTACCAGGTCATTGCCAAAGTGAACGCTGTGGTGATGCGGGACCGTCGTGTGACTATCCGAGAAGTTGCGGAAGAGTTGGGACTCTCAGATTGAGCGTTGCCAGATTTTTAAAGCCCGAAGTACTACTTGGTGCCTGGCGGCAAAAAGTACTACTTGGTACCAGTGTTGCCAGATTGGGCTACTTTTAAAAGCGTGGCGCTACTAAATTTTGAAGTTTGTGATTTGCGACTTTTTGGGCTACTTATTTAGAAGACTTGGGCTACTTAAAAAAATATTTTTATTTAAGCGCCAAAAAACCTATTTAAGTCTTGGGGTCGAACTTTATTTGAGTTTACGGAGGCAGCCACCAGAGAGCACTCCTTAACCACCCAGGGTAGAGTTCCTGTAAGTAAAACTCTTCTTCTTTTCCGCAGCCCACGCCTCCAGAGGATAGGAGACTAGCTGATGTAGTTCAGGCTAGTCCTAGGTTAAGATTAGATGCAAGAGTCACCTAACGATTAATGAGAGGTTTTTGTAGTCTTTCCAGGAGATCTGTTACACTTAAAAAGTTGAATAAAACTCTGCTCACAACACGTTTCGACTCATAGGCGCGGCTAAGAGAATACTTTGTAGATTTGCGGAAAACATCGATGTTTCCAAAAACATTCGATGTTAAATCGATTTTGGATATAAAATTAAACAAAATTTAAACATTTCATCAATTTAAAAGTCATTTTAAGTTAAGTTTTTGTCTAAAAACAAAGCAAAATTTACATTTTTTCGGCTTATTGCATTCCTTTCTTTTTGATATCAATGTTCCAGCCTTCGAAAAAAGTAGTGGTGTGCGATCCATCGAAAACCATCGATGGTTTTGTTCGTCGATCAATCGAAATTTCAACCATCGAACGATTTTTATAAAACACCGATTGCCAGCGATGGTGGTTTACAAACCATCGATGGAAATATCGATTGTACTTCGATGGTAAATGGTTGGTTAAGTCAAATCACCAGTCAATCACTAGACGAGACGACCAATGCGGTTTCGAGATTTGGCGCTGGCCTCCCATTGGTGCTTTATATCAGATAAATAAGGTGAGAAGTGTCAGACAGTATCAGTACTCCGAGACATCCAAAAGGCCATCTTCCCACCCTACTGGATCACCTAGCTCTTCCACGTCCTATCGTCAATCAACTTTATCGTCCTGTTAGGAAAGGACTCCTCCGTATCCTGTGGATGACTTAAACAGGTTCATCTGGCTTCTTTCCTAATTCAGCGTATTTCTTTTGGCTATAATACTGGATGAGTATGGCATAGCTTCCGGACCGCTCGTTTTGTTTTTCTTCCCTGCGCTGTTCGATTGTCGAGAGTATCAGTACCATTATCAGGTTTTACAATCGATGCCTTTGAATGTCTTGCATAAATTTTACATTTGTCAAATTATCAGTAATAAAATGTTTGTTGTAGTCTAAGCTTTATCAATGTGATTTTATGCTATTTTATTGAGATAAAAAAAATTAAAAGAACCATCGATGGTATTCTGTACCCATCGATTGTGTTTCGATGATGGTTCATACCATAGATGGTGCCACGGATGGTGGTTTTTAAACCATCGCACACCACTAGAAAAAAACCTTTTGGAGGCAACTGAAGTAGCCGGAATACACAAAAATGGGTAAGGCCCCATGGGATTGGACAAAATTAGAATGAGTTAAATTGAACGGCTAATGAGAAGGCATACACATAAATCTTAGTTCACCCAATCAGGCGTATAACAATTAACAACATCGATAATGCAGTAGCAGGAAAAATATCGCTGTGTCGATGTTTAACATCGACATCGCGCAGCACTAATTACCAGTCAGTGCCTGTTGCCAGTACACAATCAGAATCAGGCTGATCAGAACTGACAGGAATAGGCAGGACAGCCTAAATCCGAGCGATAGCGGCGGACAGGAGATCGGAAGGCAAAAACCACATAAACTGTAAGTACCCACGTTTACTATCAACTGTGATCGAAGAAATTAGTGCGGAAAGATATATTTTAAACTTTCAACTGTCTTAAGAGTTTCGCTGAAGTATTTTATTATTATTATTGATTTGGTCTTACTTCCAATATATCGTTATAGAAATTCTAAAGATTTGAATTTAGCGATAGGTATACATAAATAAAATCTAAAGGACATCGAATATACAATTATTGAATTAATCATATACAATTACTTTTTAAATTTATTCACAAATAGCGACTGATACCAGATTTTGTTTTCTTTTATAAATTTTTATTCGCGTTCCGCTCTAGTTAGAGGCATTTCCTTTGCTAACATACGAAGCTAATAGTGTTACCGCGATCAGAGATGCAATACTCGATCGATCAAGTACTCGATCATACCCAAGTATTCGAGTATTTGAGTATTGATCAAGTATTTTTTTAAAACATGTAAAGTAAAAAAAAACACAAAACAACAACAAAACATTAAATAAAATCATTTTAATGGCAATAACAAACATTTATTTTTATGAAATAATTACAAACAAATTTATCACATTATTCATTTTTGTTTAAAAACAAAATTTCATTAACAAGCTTCGGTTTAATCCTATTCCTTTTCTTACTAATCAACTCTCCAGCTTTAGAAAATAATCTCTCTGATGGAACAGAGCTGCATAGGATACACAAATATTCTTCTGCCAAACTTTTTAAAACAGAATCACACTCATTTTGCCAGTAAACTAGTGGATTTTTATCTCTAGCAATATTCGTTGTATTTAGATAAGATTTTAGTATAACATCAGAAGTTCTTTGGGAATTCTGTAATCTTTGACTGTTTGCAATTCTATCATCAAATTTTTTCCAAAATCTAACTTCTTCAGTCTCAGTAATATTTATCGAGTCAGTATCAGTGTTATTAAATTCATATGAACTTAAGTTCTGAAGATTGTTTTCATGAGATCGCATTTCTTGCTTTAGTAATTTTACAGCATAGTCAACATTTTCTCGACTTTTAAATCCATTTAACTTGAATCTAGGATCCAAAAGTGTAGCAATATTACATACTTCATTTTTTTCAATATTATAAAACCGTTCTCTCATTTCGTTTATCAAATTAAAGCCCAATATGCATGGACAGTTATCATTGGCATCTTTCACGACTTCGTAACCAGAAATGAATCTGAGTTCGCGTTGAACGCGTCTAACTGCTAATTCCCCACGTTCCAAAAAGCACATTTTCTTGAACCTTCGTTCCAAATAAGTGGCTACTGCAAGAGATGGTGTTGTCTCGATATTTCTGAATCTTCCTGTGAGGCCAGCGATCAACTTTTCTCTTATTGCTTGAACAGCTTTGCACTCATCACTTCTAGCAGAAGCTGTCAATCTCTGCAAATTACGAACTGTTGGTATTACTTTTGACAGGAAAACTGATGCCTCAGATGACATTTCTGCCGTAACGACATCAAAAGGTCGAAGAAATCCACATCGATGTACTATGTTAACATCGAACATCGCCCAGCACTATCGCATATAATTTTTACGTATATAGGACTAAATTGTTTGAAGAGACTAAATTGTTTAACCCTAGAATACTAACCATGAGCAGCATATCCTTGTTACTAACTATACGTCTCCCAGACGTACATCGCGTTAAAAGGCAGTTATGATTAGTTGTATTGATTGAATTAAGGAGTTTTGGGTATTTATTTATTATATAACAAGTAATTTAGAAAAACATTTATTATAAAAATTGTTTATTAACTATTTAACTACTCTTTAGTTAAGGCAAGATTAAAAAAAAACAATCGATATAAGAATACTTGGAAAAATATATGTATAAAAACGAATTTTATAGTTTAAAATGTTTTAAAAGGCAAACAAAAAGAGATCTTTTTAGAATTTGAAAAAATAAATTGGAGTTAATATTAAACTTTGCGGAGTACCATTTGTGATCTCAGAAATTGAACTTTCAGGATTATTTACCTTTACTTTTTTGCATTCTATTTGTATACATTCCTTTCAACAATTATAAAAACTAAATATCATGATTTACCAAATCCCAGGCTTTATCAAAAAAATATCTGCTGATGAAAGGATTTATTTAATTTTTGTGTCAAATCCAATTATAAATTTTGGGTTGATTTCTTTTTCTTATAACCATATATTTCTTTCTCAAAATATTGTTCTTTTTCCACAATTCCTCAATTTTTTTAAAGCAATGTTATGAACTTTTATTGTAATAATAGAAAGTATAGATATTGGTCGATTATTAAATTTCTTATAGATTGGCCTAACCCTTGACATTTTAATCTGTTCTGGCCATTCATTTGTCTTCAATATTACATCATAGCCAACATGATAGGGAATCATGTTGGCTATGATTACATTATATAAATGAGTAAATGTCTACCAAAACCTCTACCATTACTTCTGATGTCCTTTGCCCAAATTCCGTCAATTCCTGAAGACTTATTTATATTTAGACTTCCTATAATATTATCAATTTTTTTTCTTCTACAAAATCCATAACAATATTAGTTTGTATTAATACAAGTGCTTGTAATTGATAATAACTAATACGTCTCAGAGGATATAAATAAGCTCCATCATTCAAAACAACACGTCCAAGAGATGTACAAAAATGGGCGTTGAATACTAACTCTACGTCCAAGAGACGTACAAATATTTACGTTGAATAATAACTCTACGTCTAAAAGACGCACTATGTTTACGAAAACAGTAGATACACGCTATTGATATGCAAGCTGGACAACTGAAACACCACTATTCGAAAGAATGCTTGTTTGATGAAGCATACCTGAAGGTAGAGGGCGCTCATTCAAGGTCAAGCGCAGCAGCTGATGTTTAAAATTTTAACTATGTCTCCAAGACGTATGGTTAGCATTCTAGGGTTAAGTAATTTTTTTGTGATATCAGTAACACATATCGTTTTCACAATAATTTAGCAGGAGTAAAATTTAAAAAATCTGTAATCGTCATATATTATTTGGTGATGACGCTCCTCGTTCATGGATGCACAAAACGATAGGCCAAATGACATTCCATATAATAAGTAGCACTACTAATAAGTATAGTTTCTTTCGTCCATGGCGCCATCTTTGATCGAAATGGCGGAAGCACAAGCAGTACTCGATCTAATTCAATCTAACATCGGTACTCGAGTATCGATCGCGGCAACACTAGAAGCTAACCCATTAGAACTTAGTATTTATCGCCCTTGGGCACAGAGTATTTCTTTCTACTCTGTGCCTTGGGTTTTCCCATTATCACGATGAGAATTTTATAGTCAAACATCTCCTGTCTTCATTTTTTGGAAATGTATATAGGAAAAACCTTTAAAAACGTAAAGGGCCACAATGTACTGCGCGTTTAACCAACTACGGTGGAGCATAAAAATTGGGCTACTTTTAAGAAAATTTTGCGACTTTTTGCCGTTCGGCTCGCTACTTTTCGGAGATAATATCTAGCAACCCTGGGTAGAATCGCTATTTACATTCCAAACTTTCTAAGAACATTTACACCCTGAATAGTTACAGATAACGTCGCCACGTGGCTGAGTATGACGTTGGTGGAACCGGTTCCTCGCATGCGATTCGACTCCAGTGCCGCGATTTGAAAGAATCGATTCTCCCGGTTCCAGGAGTCATTCGCGCACAACCCTAGTTTTAACACTAGCAACGCATCCCATCGCTACAGCGTATGCGCGTTTAGGGTGTAGCTAAAAGCTGAGATAGTAGCATACGCGATGATCCTGTGGTGATTTTAGCAGTGAGGAAGCAGAATCTTTCTCAAGTAGATGTTTACAATACATGTATTTTTTCTGTCTTAAATAATTTTTTTATACGGGTATCTTTTTTTTTTTTTGTTCTAGATTTTCTACTCTATTTTAAAAAAAATCAATCACTTAAAAAAATATAATAAAATCAATAACGTATTATTCAGAAATAAATTAAATTAAAATAAATAACAACAATTTATAAAATTAAAGAAATCATGACCATTACAAAATTCCTTTTGAAATTATAATAAATTATCTTTGATGTTAGAATGATATCACAAAATTTTTGATAAGTACTGCTTTTTTTTTTTTTTGTATAACCATCGTGAAGAGACTCTCTTCTATACGCTATGGTATAACTAAATAATTTTCTATTGTTTAAATAAGTTATATTTTATCAATTGACCAACTTCCTTTTATTTTATTTTTAATTTTGTATATTTATTTATGCATTACTCGGCATTCCAATAAAAGGCAAGAATGCCTTCTGAAAATGCCAATCATTTGTATGTTTCATCAATGAAAATAAAGAAATAAATAAAAATAAAAAATTGTAAAGGTTTTTATTACAGTACAACAGTATATAGATTACTCTTACGATCAATTTAAGAGTATTAACCTAACCTGTCCTTAAATTAATAATTTAAGAAAACTAGTAGAGTAACACTGCCCCCTCCCCCTTAACATTGACATTCTCATATTCCTGTCGTTACGAATTATACGAATGTTGACAACAACTTTCATTGTCAAATTCTCTTGATATCTTGAAATGCAGTTTTATTAAATTTACTCATTAATTGACCTTAGGAGTATTCTATATACTGTTATAATGTACTAAAAACCTTTACAACTTTTTATATTTATTTATTTTTATTCATGAAACATACAAAATAATTGGCATTTCCAGAAGGCATTCTTGCCTTTTATTGGAATACCGAATTAATGCATAAATAAATATACAAAATTAAAAATAAGATAAAATAAAAGGAAGTTTTTCAATAAATAAAATAACTTATTTAAACAATCGAAAATTATTTAGTTATACAAAAAAAGCAGAACTTATCAAAAGCTTTGTGATATTCTAATATCAAAGATAATTTATTTTAATTTCAAATGGAATTTGAAATGGTCATGATTTCTTTAATTTTTTAAGTTGTTGTTTATTTTAATTTAATTTATTTCTGAATCAAACGATATTGATTTTATTATTTTTTTTAAATGCAGTAGAAAACCTATAACAAAAAAAAAAAAACCAAAAAAAA
>JAHWFO010012523.1:1876181-1935942 GCA_023313115.1 Rhysida immarginata
ACCAGATTCGCCAGGCATAAGTTCAACATTCTTAGCAATGCTGACACTCCTGTTGCTTAACACTTTAATTCCCCTGCCCACTCTTTACAGGACGTCAGCCTTTATATTCTTCGCAATAACTTCCATAACAAAAAAGAAAGAAAGCAATTCGAGTTTTATCTGGAAATTTAATTCCTTAACCCCTAATGACATTAACCTTAGCAAAGGCACCATTCCTTCATTACCTTTACCAAATTCCTCTCCAACTTCAGCTATTCCCTAATTTGTCGTAAGCTTTTCTGGGCCCTTTTCTTTCTCTTTCACTTTTAACAGTTATTTCCTCTTTTTTAATGTTTTTTTTCATTAGTTTCTTCGTCTATGTTCATTTTATGTCCGACCCTGTACTATTTGGTTTCAGTCTCCTTTAGGCAGTGGCCTTTAACGCAGAGCTCTTATACCCGGAGCTTTATCATTCCTAACCTTTTTATAGTTTCTGTCATTTTTAACTCTATCATTCTATTGCATTTTTCTCCCTGCCCTCTTATCACCTCGTATATGTCCTTGTCCTATTCCAGCACGTTTACGAATTCATTTCCAGGCCTCCCTTTTGTTCTCCTGTATTTCAGCCACTGCCGTCTTACTATTCCCTGTTCATAAGGTGAACAACTATTTGAAAATGAAAAGGAGGACTAAAGACTAAATAGGAGGACATTTTTCGAAGGACGACAGCACTTCCAAAAGGAGGACGGTTGGTCACCTTACTGTTCACTATATACAGAGTGTCCAAAAAGTCTGTTAACATGCCAGATATCTCAAAGCTGACAGGTAGGCGAGATCTGATGTGTGGTTTATAGGTAATGAGATCTGAATTCATTGCCGCACTCAAATTTGACTTTGACCTCCAAATTTAAGGTCATCCATTTGGTAACTCAAAAACTATTAAAGATAGAGAAAAATTTCCGATTGCTACCCTTTAGAGCAATTTTTAATCACACTCTTCCCCTTGAAAGATTTTGAGAAAACGGGCGAGAAAAAGTCACTCAAGGTCAGGTTGGGATGGCCAAGTTGGCTGAGGTTTCTAGCACATTTTAATTGCAGTAAAGCACACCGTTGGGAAGGCTCATTAAGTGATTGGATGACAAGGTAAGTAGAAAATGTTGAGAAAATTTATTTGGTTCGTTTAAACATTAGTGAAAGAATTTTCTTCCTAATCAAGAAAGTGTTCAATGTGCTGGCCATCAGCTGGAAGGCAGATTTGAGCACGTCACAGTCGATTTCCGCACATTAGTCATAATTGTTTCTGGAACGCTGGAACAAACTGCTACAATCCTTTCTTGAAGGTCAGCAACTGTTGGTGGTGGTGTGTCGTAAGCTTTGTTATTCACATAATCCCACAGGAAGAAGTCTAATGGTGTGAGGTCTGGCGATCGTGGCAGCCAAGGATTTGGTCCAGATATACCAATGTAATAGTTGCAAAGTGTGGTGGTGCTCCATCTTGCTGAAACCAACATGTTGACCGTTCTGATAGAAGCAGTTCATCAAGAAAATGGAATACAACAGCATTGAGAATCGGGTTTCGATACCGTAGTCCTGTGAGAGTTCCATCGTAGAATACGGGCCCAATTTTGTAAATTTTCTCGCCAGTTTGGTGTTGTAAATTCCGCACCGCACATTTACTCGCCAATTTTCTCGATGCGAAACTTTCTGCAATGAGTGTAGATAGCTGTCTGCCCAGTAATGTAGGTTATGTCTGTGAACAGTCCCATTCCTTGAAACCTGTGCCTCATCAGACCAAATTATCTTGGATGTGAACTGCGGATCGTAATCAATTTGATAGAGGAGCCAGTTACAGTACTCAATTCATCTATCGCTTCACGTTGCGAGAGAGCTTGATGGCAATGAACACGGATGAAATTTGCGCTTGTGGAAAACATTTCATACAGAGCTTTTGCAGCATCCAATGTCTCCTGCAATTGCTCGAAAACTTGTGTTGATTAGCAGCTACTGCAACAAGGATAGTTGTGGTGGTGTCGCCATCCTCTACTACCCTTGCTCGACCTTGACGAGGACGTTGCGTAACATTGCCTGTGTCACGGAACCGTTGGACAATACGCCACAATACTCTTCTTGATGGGCGGCGACAAATCAGATATCTGAATTTTCTTGGCTTGCTCCATAACAGAAAATCATGTGTACGGCAATTGTAACATATGAAATAAGGTCCGACGAATAGCCGATATTAGCAAAACGTTTACTTAACGTTCAAACAAGGCAGAGCAAAATCGAAAAATGGCCACAGAATAACGAATCTGTTTATTAAGTACAGTCTCATTAATCATATGCAAATATTGCACTGTATGCTATTAACATATTCAACTTTTAAACCAATCAAGAAATTCCAACAGAATAATAAAAAATATCTGGAACACTGTCATCTTGATATTCGAAAATACTTAGTACCGACATACAGTAATAAATAAAAAAATAATTAGGTTATCGTCTTACAAAAATACATGAAAAATCTTTTGCTAAGATTTAAAGAAACCAAATAAATTTTCTCAACATTTTCTACTTACAATGTCACCCAATCACTTAATGAGCCTTCTCAACGTTGTGCTTCACTGCAATTCAAAGGTGTTAGAAACTTCAGCCAACCTGGCCAGCCCAACCTGACCTTGAATGACTCTTTCTCGCCCATTTTCTCAAAATCTTTCAAGGGGAAGTGTGTGGTTAAAAATTGTTTTTAGACTAATGTGGTGTTGCTCTACAGGGTAGCAATCGGAAATTTTTCTCTATCTTTAATAGTTTTCGAGTTAGGAAATGGATACCTTAAATTTGGGGGTCAAAGTCAAATTTGAGCGAGGCAATGAATTCCCCACTTTCCTCCCCTTTTACCTATAAACCACACTCATCAGACCTCGCCTACCTGGCAGCTTTGAGATATCTGGCATGTTGCCAGACTTTTTGGACACCCAAAAAGTACTCCTTTCATACCTTCAGGATAATTCTCTAAAATTCTCTTTGCTTTTAGAGAATTATCCTTTTTTCTTTGAGAATTATCCTCTTTGCTTTTAGAGAATTATCCTGTTTTATTCAATAGATTATTGGAAGAAGGCATCTTTCCGGATTCATTAAAGTCTAGCTACGTGGTGCCCATTCCTAAATGTTTAGATTCATCAGATATCTCTAACTATAGACCAATAGCAATTCAATCTGCATTGGGAAAGGTATTCGAATCCTTGGTGCTTGACTGTATTAATTTTTCCGCAAAGTGTCTGTTTGCCCAAGAACAACACGGGTTTACTTCTGGAAGATCCACTGCCACAAATCTTGTGGTATACGAAAATTACATCTTGTCTGCGTTCTCTAAGGGTTTACAAGTTGATAGAATATATGTGGACTTTTCTAAAGCTTTTGATTCCATCAATCATGAACACCTCTTAGCCAAGTTAAAATCATATGGATTTAGTGGCAGTCTCCTTAAGTGGTTCCGATCATATTTAAGCAATCGTAGTCTCGTTGTCAAGTTTAACGGGGCTACTGCAAACCCGTTTTTAATGCATTCAGGCGTCCCGCAAGGCTCTCACCTCGGTCCCTTTCTGTTCAATGTGTTTATTAATGACATTGTTAGTAGTATCGATGTCCGTTGCCTATTGTTTGCTGATGACATCAATATTTTTAGCACGGTATCCGAAATATCAGATTGTACTAAGATCCAAAACTGTCTAGAGAAGTTCGTAGAATGGTGTTCTAAGAATTCAATGAAGCTAAACGCCGGGAAATGTGCAGTTGTAACTTTCTTCCGCTCTGCTAGTCCCATAACTGCAGATTACTACATAGGAAATGCTTTGCTGCCATGAAAGACTATCAGACGCGATCTTGGAGTAACCTTGTCTTCTAACCTAAGCCCCGATTCTCACATCAACGATATTTGCCGCAAAGCCTTCAAAACACTCGGTTTTATTATTAGAACTTCCAGACATGGACTCAGTGTGACGCCCTAAGAATATTGTTTGTGGCACTAGTCAGACCTATTCTCGAATACTGCAGTGTAGCCTGGGCTCCCCATCAGATTGGACATTCTCAACGGCTCCAGAAAATTCAGTATCGACTTATACGCATTGCAGGAATTAAACTTGGGTTCGAATATGCTTCGGTACCCATTGACTCCGTTGCGGATTTCCTGGGACTTATTCCCCTGATCAAAAGAAGACAACTCCATGACGCGATCTTCCTAAAAAAGATTCTTACTGCCAACATCGACTGTTCTGACCTTTTGAGTTGCTGCCAGCTTAGAGTACCTTCACGTACACGCTCCCTTGAACTGTTTTATCGACAGGTGCTCACTACCAACTACGAAATGAATGGCCCTATTCCTCGTCTTCATAGAGTGGGAAATATTGTTTCCCCTCGTCACGATTTCTTTGTCGATTCCATAGATATCTATATTTTATATGGCATAGGCCTATATTGTGACAGCAAAGGCGACACTACCATAGGTGATTTCTTTAATGCCACTCAAGCTCAACATGAATCAAATTAAATTAGTAGAGACTTTACAATAACGAGAGAACAGAGTTTCCCGGTTTTATCAATGATACACACTAGAGGCTTCACGCCCTTAATTACAGCAATATGGTACAATGGAAAAATATGATTGGATAAAATATAAGGGTCGTACAAATGAAAACGAAAATTTATTTTATCCAAAGTGTATACAAGGAATTTAAAAATACTCTCCAAATGCGTTAAGGCATTTATCCCACTGTGTAACAAGGCGTGTAATTCCTTTATGGAAGATGTCTTTCGGTTGCGTGTGGAACCATTCCGAAACCTCTTCCTTCACTTCGTCCGACTGAAACCTGTGGCCTTTCGGATGTTTCTTGAGATCTCCTAACAAGTGAAAGTCACATGGGGATAATAAGTCAGGGCTATAAGGTGGATGCTGCATTGTTTCCCAGTTGAACTTTTGATGAGGTCTACCATTGCTTTCGAGGTGTGAGAACGCGCGTTGTCGTGGAGAAGAAGCACTCCTTCTGTAAGAAGTCCAGGACGCTTGCATTTGATGGCCACGCGCAGTGCCTTCAATGTTTCCCCATATCGTGCTGCATTAACTGTGGTGCCTTTTTCAAGAAAGTTCAGTAAAGTTGGGCCTTTGTGATCAAAAAGCACGGTCGACATCACCTTCCCCGTGCCGTTTGCGATTGCTTTTGATTTTTTCGGGAATTTTGTTGTTTGGACGAAACGATCACTCGCAGAGCTTCGAAGCGCGAGCTATTGTTCTTTCTCACGTGATGCAACACTTGCAACCTATTGTTCAGTTTGCAGTTGGGTTTCGCAGTTGTTGAAAACAAAAACTTACGATCATACATGACGTTTTTTTTCCCCACACAAATTTTCGTTTACATTTGTACGACCCTTATACAACGTATGGCATTACAAAGTCAATGAGTAATACAATCTGGGTCCAATGACTGGAAAAAGGTAGAAGCTAAAATATACAGCTAGATATAATAACGGGTAAGAGAATGACTACAATAAAGGGTTAGAGAACAGCTACAGTTAGGGACGTTGCGATACTACTCATATAAGTAAGGATCGATATTTTTCCGCTATTAGTAATATCGGTATCGATATCGGTTATTCGATAATATCGCGGTATCGAGCAAAAAATACGAGTATCGGTAAACAGTATCGGTACTATTTTAGAAATATATTTTTATGCGTATGCCTATTAATGTTTCGTACCATTTTTCCATCTGCCGAGCTCAATGACGGTCCACTCCTTATGCCACCACAACGCGCCTCTAATATCGTTGTACAGTTCATTCCAAAAGCGTTTTCACTTGCTTGGCAGGAGTTGAGCTAAGCAAAGGTGATCGGTTATAAAGTCTAGTAGTTTGAACGAACATCGAAGAAGTTTAAAATGGAGTCCACATACGAGTCAAGATTCCGCCTGACCCGCTGTGAAAGCCGTCTACATGTCTGGAGACGACGTGGTGAGCGAAACACCGACGCAAAAGTTTGAGAGACTGACCGAATGGGATGTTGTTCCATTAGGGTTTGGGCTGGCATCTCAATAGACCATCGAACGGATCTTGTGGTCGTCCGAGGGCGAATGACCGCTGACGTTTACATTCGTGACATTCTGGAAGAACATGTGATTGTTGCTCACATGGCATGGGGCCTGGATTCCTTCTGATGCAGGATAATGCTCGTCCACACACTGCAGCTGTCACTCAAGACTTCCTACGGATGCATGGCATTCAGATCATGAGGTGGCCTGCAATGAGTCCAGACCTAAATCCCGTTGAACATCTTTGGGACATACTTGACAGGCGAATTCGACACCGCCCTTCAGCTCCAGAGACACTGCAACAGCTCATCCAGGCACTTGCTGAGGAATGGGACCGGCTTCCCCAAGATCACATCCGTCGACTGATACGGAGCATGCCTCGAAGGTGCATGGAGGTTACTGCAGCCCATGGTAGGCATACACATTACTGAGTGGTGCAAAAACCCATCCCTGGAAGAAACAGGGCATTCTCCTCACAACGTCCAAAGAACATTTCACTTTGTTTTAGGCAGGGGTCCTGCAGTTTTCTGTTTTTTCTTTGTTTCTTCACCAGTTGTTTCAATAATGCATTCTATTGTTAAATAAACCGTCGTTTAATGATCACATACAGCGATTTTGTCCATATTATTCGTAGTTGCTTCTGCACGCTGCTTAATAGAAGTGTTCCTTTAAATGTTCTGAACCGATATTTTTGCTTTGTGCTGGTAGGTGGTGTTGAAGTTTGTCGCCCAGCCCTTGTTTAAAGTGAGGGTTCGTACAGATCATGGAAAACCTGGAAAGTCAATGATTTCTGTCTTAAGTTTTGGGATGTTTTTTGAACAGATTTAATGTTTTCTTAATAATTATTTAACAAGTGTACGAACCCTGAAAGTTAACTTCTTGCCTTATGTTGTATAGCACTTCAGAAGCACTGATCTATATTTAGTAAAAAGCCCTCTTACTGTAGTAATAAGGTAGTATTTTGGGACCCTTATCGTAGTAATATGTAGTAATGGGAGGCCTTGTGCCGTAGTAATATCGAGTTTAAAAACCTGGTCACACTGAAATGGACTTGGCCGTCCAGAGTGGAAATAGGGATAAGGTTTATGACTGGTGTGGGTGAATTACAGCACTTTTAACTGAAAAGATTAATCGCTGCTTTTTATTTCAGTAAGATCGACTTTGCAGAGGAAATATTTAACGCACTTATTAAAAACAAATATTTAAGAATATCTCAAGAATGTTCGATGAGGGTTTATCCTACGTAAAACCTCAGATGGTTAAATTATTGATGAAAATAGGAACGAAAACTCTGTCCGAATTCGAACCGGGAACCTTCGAAGAGCTGAAGTTTCCCGGTTCGAATCCAAGCTGTGGAAGTTTCTTTCCTATTTTCATCAATAAATATTTAATTAATTTATTTTTTCTGTATTTCGAACATTGATATTTTTACTTATTACTTCTTAAATTCTGTAATATTTTGATACCGAAATTGTTCACCCCGCCAAAATATTGTTCAAATATAGCGGGTGATCCAAAAGTGTGTTACATTTTTTCATGAAACTAATAATTGTTTTGCCGTTACGAATTCTTGTCCTTTACATTGTTTTGCGCGTGCCTCGTGATTCTTATGAAAGCATTGAATTGCTGGAAAGCAAACACTGAAAATGTCGTTAACAATGGAAAGAATGAAACACACTTTTGGATCACACGGTATTATGCGTATATTTTATAAGAAAAAGAAAGCCAATACGATCTATTGTATAGTAAACATATTGTATACTCAGGGTGTCTACTAGTCACCCTGCAGTATACATAAATATATGCTTTCTTCATACAAAAGCGCCGTTTTTTAAAAGTGGCCCCGCGCGAAATACTTTGCAGTAAATTTTCAAATGACTTGTCATTCATGTGATATTGCGCAGTTGAGAGAGTGACATTAATGTGCATGGTAGTCGTTTGTGCGAAGTGGCGAAAATGATGTTATCTCTGCAACAGTGGAGACAGTGTGCAGATGAGTTTAAAATTAAGTTTCAAGTTGCTGCTTTACCTACAAAACCTCCTGCTAAGAGTGCAATGCAAAACTTAATTGCGAAATGGCATGCAACGGGATCAGTACTGAATGCAAAGAAAGTGCGCAAAAGAACGGTCAGCAGTACGACAGCAACTGCTGCTGAAGAACACATGCTACGCAGTCCCAAAATGTCATCACGGCGGCTGCCTGGTGTTGGGTATTATTGAAAAAACCCGATATTTCGATAATCGATTTTCATTAAAGCGTTATCGATATGAAAATCGATATTTTCCATTCTAATTAGTTTTCAAGTAAAATACATAACAAAGGCGTCAGATTGAATGCAAAACATTTAAATTTTAATGAATTAAAACAAATAAGGAAAACGAGGTAAATTACATTGAATAATAGTTATTTTTATTGCCACAAATTATCGGGAATATTTGCTAAAAATACAGTCATTGCCATGTTTTCTGGTTTAACTCTATTCCTTTTATCTGTGATTATTTGACCAGTCTTTGAAAAAAGCCGCTCACACGGAACTGAAGTTCCCACAACACAAATATTTTTCTGCTATCTGAAATAAATCAGGAAATACTTCTTTGTATCTTTTCCAGATCTCCATGGGTTCTGTTCGTCTGTCTTTTACAGAAGGTACATTTAAATATTGACGAAGAGTGAAACTCAATCCAGCCATCTGTTGAGGATCTGCAACACTATTTTGACACAAATCATCAAAAACTTTCCAAAAATTATCTTCTTTTGCTTCAGTCAGATGAACTTACATATGATACTATATAGGATGATAATAAATTATTTATTATCGTCCTAGATATTATGACACACGAATAGGATTAATCGGGTTGAAAGCTCTTATTATCGTTTAAACATCGCCCGGAATAATATCGATTATCGGAAAAATATCGATATATCGCCCATAGGTTTCTCTCAGTCAAGTGTAATGAAGATCATGAAACGGGATTTACACTTACACCCCTTCAAAATGACCACTGTGCATCAGTTGCAAGATGTGAACAAACTGGCCAGGGTTCAGTTTTGTGAATGGTTTCTGAGCACCATTGCTCCGGAGGTGATGGAGGATGGTTATGTGCTCATCTAGATGAAGCATGGTTCCATCTGTCCGGTTACATCAACTCACAGAACATGCCCCGCTGGTCTTCCGTCAATCCGCATGTGTTCATGGAGTTTCCACTGCATCCACAAAAAATTGAAGTGTGGTGTGCTGTCTCCGCCTGCCGCATCATCCCTGTGTATAGTGACCGTTAAAAGAAAACTAAAAACGGACTGTCCCAAAATGATAGCTGGTTAAACAAAAAGTGCAATAAAATAAATTTAAGTTTAATTTTAATATTTAATCTTTCCTCCAAACGTTATCGATGGGTGACAGATCTGGTGATTTTGCTGGCCATGGTAGGATGTGGACACCCTGAAGGGCACGTTGGGTTGCAGTGGCAGTGTGGGGTCGAGCATTATCCTGTTGGAACAGCCCCCCTGGCATACCAGTCATGAATGGCAGCACAATGGGTTCAACAACCATCCGAATGTAAACATTTGCCGTCATGGTGACTAGGATAACCACCAGGGTGGGTGCTGCTGTCGTAGGAAATCCCTCCCCATACCATAACGCCAGGGGTGGGGCCTGTATGCTGACGACGGATACAGCTCGGTAACAGGAGTTCCCCACTCCTCCTCCTGACCCTTGTGCGACCATCACTCTGGCCCAGACAGAAACAACTTTCATCTGTGAAGACCACAGACCTCCATTCTGCCCTCCAAGTCGCTCTGGCTTGACACCACTGAAGACGTGCCGCACGGTGTTGAGGGGTAAGAGGCAAACATGCCACAGGGCACCTGGAGTGGAGGTTCCTGCCTAGGAAACGGTTCCGAATTGTGCGTGGAGTGACGTTGGGTGCCACAGCAGCCCGAATGTCCGCTGTAGATGCTGTCCGATTTGCCACAGCCATCCTACAGATGCGCTGGTCAACCCTGTTTCCAGTGGCCGGGGGCTCGTCCACATCGGCAGCCTGCATTTCAGTGACGATGAACAAGTGAAACTGCGTGACTTTCTTCACTGGCAGCAGCTTCTATGAAGCGATCATGCAGAAGTACATTGAGCACTATGGCAAGTGTTTAAATAAACTTGGAAACAGAGTTAAAGGTACTTAAAATCTGGAAAAGAAAAAAATTTGAAAATATATATAGTAGTTTTGTTTTTATTGCAAAATGGATCTTACTTTACGAATAATGCTCGTACATAAGCATGCTATACAATCATGATTAGACAAGTAAAACAGCATAAAACACTAAAGTTAGGGTCTGACTTTTAAGGTAAGCAGATAATTTCAGTGGAGTATTCAAAGTATGCTTACAATCCTTTATTATAGGTATGATAGGATTTAATTAATTCAATATGACTGACACCTCATTGAAGTAAAATTAAGAGCTTGTATACCTAAGTTAAAGTTATTACACACATATTGAACTTAATTAACATTGTCAAGAAGGACAATAGGGAGGTGTCATGCTGTGACATTTATATCCTGGTCACAGCACCATTGTGGCATTAGTTTTGATCCTTCCATTTTTAGTCTTTCTAACAATCAGGGTAAAGGAGAACCCTTCAATATCATATAAAATAACCAGCCGAACGTACCAGTTATCAAATCCAAACCAAATATCGTCAAACAGATCTAAGTGAAAAAGCATTGTGTCTGCAGTAACTCTTTATTTTGAATAAGTCAATTATGATAGCCCTAAAACTCCCCAGTTTACCATGTTTATGGTATATGTCTGAAGGAAAGCCATGGAAGCTAAGTTGGAGGTTAGATAGAACTTTATTTAACAGAATTAGAATTTAATAAATTGAACGAAAATGATTATTGTTAGTTTGTTAGTGAGTCAAGCAAATATATTATCAAACTAAGTCTACAAAAGCATGTTTGTTCATAACTCAAAATTGAGGCTCTACCCCCCCCTTTTTATTGAATCAATTCAAAATGCATGTTCTTTCATGTCGCATACAATAGAGTGCCACAATATTCAAATTTTCACATACCCTTCATCTCAGATTTGTCTCTATTCTGTATGGTGATGCTGAATGGTAAATTCACTGAGAAGGTTGCTTCCTCCCGTCACCACTCTGCGATATCTAGTTGTCCCGTCCGCCTTCCACGATGGTACTATGCTGCACCCAACGAGCTGATTCCACCTTGATCACTTTGCTGACTGCCAGCATCCCATTGTCTGTACACTTGAGTTTATCTCTGCACCTGCTGCCACAAACATCCCGGGGCCACTGTCAGTTGGGATGAGAGGCTCTCACGCTTCTCTCCTTTGAAATTGTCCATTATGTTGTTCACACCTTGATAGGGAAATATTGGCATCTCTATGTATTCTTGCCCAACCTCTCCTTGATAGGCCTCGTGTTGGGACAGGCCATAGGGCTGGCTACCTGATACGGGGTCAAAGCCCGTGTTTATGAGGAAGCACACTAAAGACACAAAGAGAGGGCGATAGCTTCACACCTTTATAGTTTTGCCACGTAAAAAGCACGGGAAGAGCCTCAGCCAATCGGTTCCTCAAGCCATCAATCTCTGTACTCGGACTGTATGTGGAAAACACTTTTCCTTTTAGGTTCCCGCTCAACCAGCCACTCCGTTGCCAAGACAACACGGGAACGATGAGCCCCAGATACCCCCTCCAGTTTGCTTCCTGCATAGTTTACGAACGGAAATAAAATGAGGCCTAGAACACCAATTGTCAAAATTAACTATTTACTAAATGTCAAAGCAATGGACGATCTTTGTGACAGGAGAAAAGAGTAAAATTGAATCACAGAGTGCAATATGTTAGAGAATCCCATAGATTTGGCAGCAAAACTCTCACAAGCTACCCATGGCCTAAAGCAACAATATTTTAATAAAACTGGCAGTATAATACAAGCACATATTTGGGCTACTAGTCCCGAATCTGTTGTGAAATATAGAATATAGGTTATATTTCGTTGGGCGATTTGTAATCATTGGATGGCTTTGCTGTTTAGTCTCCATGTTTTTGCTCCATAAATAAGACCTAGTAGCACATACTGATTGAAGACTTTCCTTTTCGGGCATAAGGGCATATTACATTTAGGAATTAGACTGTTTTTTTTCCTGAAATTGCTCTATCCTATTCTTATTAGTCTATTGATTTGTTCATATACAGGGTGATTCAAATTAAAGTATCCTTATTCAGAACCCTGTAACAGGGAGTCTGATGGGATGAACGGCTTTAAAGTTGGGGATATGCTATTCAGGGCATGGGAAAGAGATATTGTCAATAATAAAATGTCATTTCCCAACCATCCACTAGGGCTAAATGTGGCACTGCCGACAGCAACAGCGACCCCTACTTTGAGTCCATTATACACATCCATGCATAATGGTATAAATGGATTTGTGATCCCAAGCACATTGGAGTTGATTTTGCCTTACTGCTGAACTTGCAGATTTTGCTTTACACCAGAAGTCATTGGGTTGAGGTCCATTGACACCTTGATGCATGGGTTCAATGTTTTGAAGCAACAGGAAGCTGTTCGACTATGAAGAGGGAGGAAATCTCCGGGACTGCAAGAGCCAGAAGCTCTTGCAACGCGAGTTGTTGAGCAACCAATGGAAAATGCGAGCAGAACGTCTAGTGCTCATTGCATAGCAGGACAACATACACAACAATGTAGAGATGTTTCTGCAAATCATTGCATGTGTATCACTATAAGCTCCACTGCATCCACGAGTTGCACATTGGTGTTGCTAACCAACAACAATTTGCTTTGACTAGTGAGCTCGATAAACAATTAGAGTGCCTACTGCAGCTCACTGGCCAGCATCGAAGTGAGGACAGGTTTATCGATTACTTATGTCTTGTCTGTAGGGAAAGTTGGCTTCAGTACATGCAGCGAGATGAGCAGTCTAATTATTTATCGAACTCACTGGCTTTCACATTTTGGCTCGTGTGGAAGTGAAAGGTCAGAGCCTTGACAACATTTCTAAATTTTGTCTTTTTTTAATTTTATGAATTTTATTTTATTGAGAGTCATCAAAAATTTATTTTTTACTTTTTAATTTAAAAAGGCGTGGTTTTTATATATCTTTTATTTTCCTTTTCCTGCCCTTTTTTTGATCAGTGCCACTAGGTGACAACCTAATCAATTTCCGTTGCAGTGTTTGGGACATATTGGCCAAAGTGTTGGGTAAATTGTTATTCATTAAAAGAGTTCCGTTACACTTACCAGTTATCAGTGATGGAAGAGGTGAAGCTTACAGTCATCGGATGCTGTGAGGACAGTCAGAGGAAGTGTTCATTGTGGTTATCATCCTTCAAGGCCAATACCACATAATGGGATATACCATGTTCCTCAAACAACAGAGCAACACGCAAAAGAGATGTTCCATGCATGGAAGACGATGCTATCCTAGAACTCTGGTAGTAAATGAAGCCTCCATGATAAACAGCGCTTTTTGAGAAAATCCCAAAACCAAAGATCGCAGAAGTCGGGAAAATGGGGTACCACATTGTTGGGAACACACGGCTGATGACTATTCTCGGAGAAATGTTGTTACAGCAATCGTTGAGCATTATACCTAATGTATGTTGCAAATGTTCGTCATGCAAACATATCCTGATATGAACTGCATTACAGTTTGGTGGTCCTGTCGGTGTGAATTCCTCAAAGAAGTACGGGCTCTGGAGAAACGTTGCAGAAAAGTTTATCCATACCATGGGCGTAGCCAGGGAGGGGACCACCGGGTCTGTTCCCCCCGTCGTAAAAAAATTCAAGAAAGTGTAAAGAAAGTGATTGCTTGTCGGAAAATTCAAATTATTGATTGTATTTATTGCAATTTATTAAAATATAATTTCTTTGGCCTAGCCTATAAAGGTAAATCTACACTGCTGGCAAAAAAATGCAACACCTGGAAGGAATGGGTCGATTTATTTGAATTTTGCACTCATGTAACATTGGTGGCATACAATAAATGATTCACATTGGAATACTATACATCTATAAGAACGTTGTACAGGTGGTTCCCATGCCTCTCCTGGAGAAGAATGGTTCTGACCAGATTTGCATGAAATCGTGATTTTGTTATCTGCATTGTACCAAAACAGATGACTGCAGGTGTGGAAGCAACAACTGCAATGCCTCGCACATGCCGCCGTGCTCCTGTGCAACAAGTCACGGTGTTTGACAGAGATCGGATTGTGGGATTGTGGGACAACTGGAAGGAACGCACTCACGTAGACTTGATTCTGGACGCCCACGCATTACTGACTCACACCAAGACCGTCGAATCATACGAGAAGCTTAGAGCAACCGCAAGGCATCCTCAGCAGTCATAACGGCCAGAGTGGCACCAGCTTTGTCAAGACGGACCATTGGTAACCAGCTGCAGGACTGCAGGCATAGATCCCTCTAGCCAGATTCCCACTTCTGCAAGAACACCATGCTGCGCGAAAGATCCGAGTGGAGAACTAAATTGAGGTCTGTGGTCTTTAGTGATGAAAGCAGATTTGCCTGTACACCAGTGATGGACGTGTACATGTGCGGCGAAGAGCAACAGAGCGTCATCTTTCACAGTGAATCAGTCTACGGCACACAGGTCCAACCCTGTAATGGTGTGGGGTGCGATCAGTTACAACCCAAGGTTACCCTTAGTGTTTGTGGATGGAACATTGAACAACATTGTCTAGCAGATTGTGAAACCTGTTCTTCTACCCTTCTTGCAGCAGGAGAGTAACATCCTTTTTCAGTAGGATAACGCCCGTCCACACACTGCCCGTATTAATTTGCAGGCCTTACAGCATGTGGCTCTACTTCCTTGGCCAGCACGATCTCCAGATATGTCACTAATTGAGCTTGTGTGGGAATGATGGGACGTAACGTTCATCGTCGCTGTACAACAGCTGCAACAATTCCACAATTCCGCCAGCATATTCAGGAGGCTTGGAATAACCTACCCCAAGACGACATCCAGCATCTTTATGACCGTATGCATGCAAGAGTCGAGGCCTGCATTCAAGCTCGCGGCATTTATACGGTTATACGACCTCCTATTGTAGTCTATACGGCCGGCACGTTCTTCTGGACGTATTGTCTTGCAATTTCAATCATATCTTGTGTATGCCACCAATGCTACATGTGTGCAAAATTTCAAATAAATCGACCCGTTCCTTCTAGGTGTTGCATTTTTTTTTTGCTCGCAGTGTAGTTGGGGAGAACTTTTTATTAAAAAAGAATAGACAAGTTTTCATCAGCCCCCCCCCCCCCCCCGTTTAAAAAATTCTGGCTACGCCCCTGCATACTGTCACCTTTGGTGAATGTAACAGATCCTCATGAGCCAGATAAAGATTCTGTGTGTTCACTGTTACGCACAAGTGGGTTTTTTTCATTTTAATATTAAACGTGCGCTGCCAAACCTTTGCCTTTTTTATTTTATGAATTCTTATTTTTCGATATGTTTGGAGATGATCTCCAGTTTCTAATTATTATTTAATTCTTATTTTAAAGAGATGCACCAAAAATTATTTTTTATTTTTTTAGTGCATTTTTAAAGTAAAATTGTATGTTTAAACATTTTTTTTTATATTTTTTATTTTATTTTTTAATCTTGGATTGCAATCGATTTTTACTCATACTTTTGCTACAAATTTGTGAAACTGAAGAAAACCTGAATAGATAGCCAGCCCCTCGCCTATCCGGTATGATAAATTAATTGGAAATAAGTTTTAATCGTTTTTAAAAATTTGAATTTTGAAAATTTTGATACTGGGTTGTATTGTCACCGAAATGAATCAGTGTGCTAAATTTGAAGTCACAAAATTGATATAAGCAAAGTAGAACTGACTGTGTCATAGCCAAAAATGGGGGGGGGGGGGGGGGGCTGCAAAAACCATAACAGAAATTAAACTGGGAATAAAACTAAAAAGTTAAATAAATTAGTTTAGTTTTTTTTGTATAAGTTTTGATTATTGATTGTTTTTTGGAATGTTCTATTATTATTAAGCTTTATAACGTTTGGATTTGTATTTTATAATGTAAGAACTAACCAATTTGTTCTTTTTTATTGTTTTTACACCCCCCCCCCCCCTCCGGGGTCCTTCTCGTCGGTCTATGACTATATGGGATCCCGCGGGGGCACCGTTGTAATATTTTTTTTTCTAACTAAAATAAATAAATAAATAAATAAATAAATAGATAAATATAAATAAATTACACTTTTATAATATTTTGAAACGATATATGACAAAGAGGTAAAACCCAATCAAGAAAAACAAAAACAGAATTAATTTACAATATGTGGATTCGAATACATTACATGGAACAAAGTGGAAGTGGGTGAAAAATTGATTGCAAGATTTGAACGAAACAGAAGTTGTGAATAAGTAAAAGTCTATAATAAAGTCAGAAAATGTGACCATCGAAAAATGGAGTTTGAAATTCACGTAAAATTAAACAAAACATGTAGCAAATTGTTAAAACCAAGTAATTTAAAGAACAGAGAAGATTTGTTTTTCAGTGGGGATGTTTCAGATGTTGAAATTAAAAAAGCTGGGGAGAGAGGGGGGGGTGAAGCAGCCTAATCAAAGGTTGGTTTGGTTTGTTTGGTATTAACGTCCTTTTCAACTGCCATGATCATTTCAGGACGGCGTTATAGGGGCCGCAAATTTTGCCTCGCAAGGGTTCTTTAACGTGCAGCCGGCAAACGACTACACGGGACCAACGGCTTTACTTCCCTTCCGAAGGAAGTGCGTCATTTCAGGATTTTCCCCCTGAAAAAATCCTCGTCGTCCTCGGCCGGGGTCGAACCCGCGTCCTCGGGCATCAGAGGCGACCACGCAACCCCTGAGCCGCCGAGGCCGATCTAATCAAAGGTAAGTGTGTCAGAGATCCCCTATCTTGAAGGCTATGGTCAGAGGAAAATCGTAAGATTTAGGAGATCTTGGTCAGAGAAACGAACATTAATCAGCCACAACAGTCAGTTCTTGACTTTCTTTGAGTTTGAGCCTAGTTTATTGATGATAGCCTTTTCTCGTCTGCTGATGATCAGGAAAAATCAAGGGAAATTTTACGAAATCTTTTTGCTAGGCACTTTAACTTCATATGTGTTATCCTATTGCATTTTTCTCGCCGCCCTCTTACTATTTCCTATTTGTTCTCCGTCCTGTCCTATCCCAACAGTTCTTCTAATTAATCTCATTTGTTCTCTTTTTGTTTTCCAGCCAATACCGTATTACTATTCCCTATGCAAACTATATAAACCCGTCCGTTAGTACAACTTTCATAACTTCAGGATAATTCTCTAATATTCTATTTGCTTTTAGAGAATTATCCTTTTTGCTTTGATAAAGAATAGTCTCTATCCGAAACGTCAGCTTTTTATTTTGATTTTTGATTAATTATTTTTGTTTATTTTATCTTATTTTTTATTCATTTTGTATTTTTATTAATAACTATTAATTATTGTATTCCAGGGTTCTTGTGTCTCGTCCTTCTCTAAATATATATATATATATATATATTTATATATCCGCTAAATGTTTTAAGTAATTTTCCGTAAGCAAACAAAATTTCAGATTTCTAGACCTTCTCGTTTAAAAGTTGTAACTTTGCTTGTGTTTGGGGCCTGTGGGGCTTTGCTGGGGCCTATATTACTTTTTTTGTATATTGCAATATTTTTTTAGTACCACCCTATGAATATACAAAATTTCAGGTTCTTAGGCCTTTCTGTTCAATGTTATAGCTTCAATTGTAATTGGTGCCTCGAGGCCCCTAGCGGGGTTCTAGAGGCTTATATCAGCTTCCTTCTATATTGGCTTTATTTTTTAGTACCAAACTAAAAATATACAAAATTTCAGGTTTCTAGACCTTTCCGTTCAAAACATAACTTGATTTGTATTTGAGGCCTCGGGGTCTTCTGGTATATTTGATATATATATAAATTTTTTTAGTACTACACAATAAATATAAAAAATTTCAGGTTTCTAGGTCATTCCGTTCAAATATTATAGATTCAATTGTATTTGGGGCCTTGTATTTCTGGTTTTATTTGTATTTGGGTTCTATATCACTTTTCTTGTATAGGCCTATTGGTTTTGTTTTTTTAGACCCGCACTACAAATTTACGAAATTTCAGGATTTTTGCCCTCTTTGTTCAAAAGATAAAAAAGGAACCATCAAATTCATACAAATAGCTCCTGAGGGGCCCCGGGCCACCCCAGAGGATTCGCTAGATTTTTCGCACCGTCCTCTGTATAGGGCCTACGTGTGTAGCAAATTTCAAGCCTCTAGATCAATCCTTTCAAAAGTTATGGCATCAAAATGTTATGAGCAGTAGCGGGAGGATTCGCTATAGGGAGTGCAAGTGACTACGTCACAGCTGACGTCATTTGCGCGATGAACGGGCCGAGAGCCTAGGAAGTGGGATCGCTGGTTCCAAACATTGGAATCACGCAATATACGTACTAGTAACGTTGAAACGGGCGGCCAGTAAAAATGACATCTCTTAAATTATTATGTTAATTTGTGTAATTGATACTATTATTAAGACATTTAATCCCATTATATAATTTATACATTAATATTAGAACGCTTTTTAATCACTTTTAATCACTTAGCAAAAGAATGCCATCGTTCGCGGATCTTTCTTTCTTTGGGTAAACGATAGATGTCTAAATCGCTGTTTTGGCTCCTCCTTGAGCAGTGAGGAACTAAACAATTTCACATCTTAAATATGTTATAAACACTGGGCTTATACAAAGCGATTTTATTCCATCCCTACGTTGGAACCATGTTAAATGCCGAAGCGAGAAGACTTGTTTGGAACCAAATCGAGTCACGTGACTGAAGAATTCCAAGGACTGATGTCACACTTGCACTCCCTATACTTCAAATAGAGTTCTTTAAATTCTGACGGCAAACAGTCAAACTCTGACGTCACAAATTGCTCAAACACAATCATAACTCCATAGACTTGAAAGGAAGTCAGTTAGGGAAACCACAAAAACACATGGTTTGGTCCACCCTAGAGGATTCGCTATATTTTTCGCTCCGTCCTCTGTATAGGGCCTACGTGTGTAGAAAATTTCAAGCCTCTAGGTCAATCCTTTCAAAAGTTATGGCGTGTAACATACATGTTACATACATCTGTACCGTCGTTAATAGGGTTTTAGATGATGCTAAAACCCTAAAAATATGATTATCACTTTAGAAACAGTGTGGGGGCCCGGGTTAGAACCACCTCATTTTTTTAATTGATCTTTTTCGATAACTATGCACGTTGACTGCTTCAAACTTACACTAATATGTAGCTATTAAAACCATGAATAAGTAGGTATAACAATTAAATCGCTTACCTTCAAAATCCTGGCACAAGACACGTAAAACTGAGGAGCATAATAAGTTTCGACATTTACAGAAAACGAGATTGAGTAAACAGTTTGGGCACTGGCCCTCCAATATGCAGTAGCATAACCTATTACCTGAATCTTTCACTGCATGAACAGAAATTGGAGGGCCCGCTTTTGGTTACTTTTTTTCTATATGAAGCTGTTTGACGGTTAGCCCCTTTAACCAAATAATGACACTTTATACTTATTGCTAAAGCTGATTAAACTATGGTCTTCAGTGAAAAAACAGTTTCCTTGGAATACGCAAATTTTCTCATAATACCACCCTTTACGGCATATTTTGAGAAAATGTCTGGTAATGACTTGAAAAGAATAGCGAATTACGTAAACATTCATTGTTTGTCTAAATTTAAAACAGCGTTGCAGCCAAAAATAATGCAATAAACTGCACTTTATTTTATTTTAGCTTTACAAATTTTTATTATTAGAAATTATTGTCTTTGTGAAAAAGGTTGCTATAAAAAAATAAAGACCCGAATTAAAGAGGAAATTTTTATTTTCTGCAATACCATAACACTTCAAAAAGTTTTACAAGAAAATAATATAACCTTATAAATATTTCCAATTATATAAAACTATAAAATATAAATCGATGGTTTTATTTTTACAGGCGCAAGTATATATTTATGAAATTACAATGAACGTATCAAATAAATAAATAAATAAAAATAATCCACAACGAAGTAATTGTGGACATAGTTTGTGCAGTCCATGAACACCAAAGCAACGAAATGCCAGTTCCATTATCTTAAAAATATTCATACGTGCTAACTTTTATTTTAAATACAAAAAATCTACTTCACTTATTGCAAATTTATACAGTAGTCAACAAAAGAGCTCTTATTATAAGATCATAAAATACAAACAAACCGTTTCAAAATTTGGTTCATGATAAAGAAATTGATGTTTAAAACTCGGTATACAGAGATTGCTAATCCCTTAGGAAATAACATTTAAAAGACATAAAACACGAATAATTGGTCCCCAGATATGGATGAGAGAACGATTAAGTTGAGAACTGGTTGAGACCGACTAAATGCGGTTTACGATCCTCCCGCTCCTATAGCAACGAAGAAGTTCAAAAATTAACTCATTCTCGAGGTGCCTTATAAATAATCTCGTTCACGAGTTAACAAATAAATTATGTTAAAAAGTACGGTATACGTCACAGTTTGACAAGATAGATTGCTGTGTGAATTTCAGCAAGAATATTTGGTCCCAGAAACAAAACGTTTCACAAAAACCGTAACAGACGGTTTTTATTTAACACCTAACACAAACATCCTTAATTTTTTGTGTATGTTGTGATTATTAATAACATAAAGCTAGTGATACATACGTTTTCCTAAATAATTGTAAACATATCCAGAAGCTTCCATTTCTCGTTAATGATAATCTGGGCCTGGTTTACAGATGAGCTTGGTGATCTAATACAAGACCTTCCTTATATAAAAGAGGTCTTTAACAACACAGGAAAGGCTTACTCCGACTTTGATCAGAACAAGTTATAGGATCGTTACAAATTCTTATGATAGAAGAACCGCTTTATCAGATCACGCTCTGTTTTGGTTGATTTTTCAATCCTTTAACTCGAGAGTGGAAGTTCATTAATTTACTCATTTTCATTATTAAATATAACTGAAATAATTTATAAATAAACGAAATTAAGTTTCAAGGATTATCTGTTTGTATTGTAGTTGCGCGACGCAACATTTTGAGTTTGGAGAAAATTAAGTACATAGGTAATCGATGGTGGCTAAAGCTTCAGAGAAACAATGCACCTTATAACAACGAAATTAATAATAAAAATATTCCTTATATACAGTCACATATTCATAAACGTCATTTCTACTATTTCCAACAATGAAATTAAAAATTCAGAACTTAAGACAAACTAATCATGCTTTGAACTTGTAATACTCGTATAATAAATACATTTAACCTCTTTTAATACTCATATCTCATAAAGTATTAATATACTCATACAAATTCAGAATATCACAAGTTAATCAAAATCAGGAAATATTAAAAATTTAAAAAAAAAAACAAAAACAGTTTACTCTGTTAAAGTCACACTTCCTTTTTCATTAAAGGAATGTGAAATACATTCCTTTCTCAGGAAAAAAAGAAATATATTGCAACCACTTTTATCACAAATAATTCATCTTATATAAAAGAGAATTTAATTAATATAGTGGGCGGAATGAAAGTTTTAAAAATATTATTTACAGTAAATACAAAACTAAACAAACTTCCAGAGACGTAGGAAATTAAATAATTCCCTAACGCAAAAGTTAATAAGTGATTGCACTATAGAATGAACTATTCCAGTAGATGCCAAGGAACAGGATTTACATACTAAAATAAATAGAAAATAAGAAATAGTTTAAATTATAGAAATAACATTAACGATAATAATCTTCAATAAAATTGAACCTGAGCTTAGCCCTTCAAACAGCAGCAGCAATTGAATAATGATATGTGATGCACAGACATTAATCAGTTCCTATTCGGTTCTTTTCTTTTATTATGCAAAAAGAACTAGAAGAGAAAACTTAATACCATAAGTTCTTATTTAATATTACTCTTAATCCAAGATATTAAATTCCAAATCAGTTGCCCAAGATATCTCCAGAAAGCATACAGTGAATCAAGTGCATTTTGGTAATTCATCTTCGGGAACTTTCTTCTGTAATCTCAATAAACAGAGTTCGCCTTTGTGCTTAGCGAACTTTAGTAGACAGCTGTTTTGGATATTACAATTGGTAAATTAGTAACTAATAGGTCAACTGAGAATGCATTTCGTCAATAATAAATAAGAGATTGCTACACAGTCTACTACTAGAAATGACGATCACGCGGATCTAGATATCAGTTGGCATCCAAGCCATAAGTGAGCCTGAAGAACTAAGAAAATTTCATTAGCTTCTTAGTAGATCCGTCGATAATCATGCCTGAGTTAATTATATCCGTTAAAGAGTTTTACACGAACGAACTTTCCGAATAAGATATCGCTACAAGGGAACGATATATTTGGAAACTGCTCGTCAGAAAAGAAAATATGTATTTAATCCAAAACTGATGTCTTCCTCGTTGAGGAAATCTTGTCTTGTTTTCGATTTCTGTAATTAGGATTTTATCTTCAACCTCCTAAAGGATAGATTAATTAGTCATAACAGTCTTTAAATACTTCTAATTTAGAAGTTCTAAATAAAAAATGACTCATTGTAAAAGACACGATTGATAACAATTATATCTTCATAAACGCAAATTACACAAATAATAAGCATCTACATGAACCAATTTACAATTAAAAACAGAATCAAAGCGGTGGAATGTTTTCTTATATTGAGACAACCGGATGAGAATCAGACTGTCGTCATTCCTTAGTCAATAGAGGGCCCTCCTTTTCTTGCTGCACAATTTCGAAAAGCTTCTGAAGCATAATTGTCAGCCAATCTACAATTAAAAAAAAAACAAGTGAAATTAATGTTTACCGAATAATAATAACTTTTTGAAAAATATTAAAAAAAAACTCTATAGCTAGACATTTAAGCTTCTTGGCACATAGTACTGTTCTACAAATTTTTAAAAAAATTGAATGTTATGTGCAAAGAATATTATTTCTTTATCTTTACGGGGTCACTGAACACGGAAGTGATCTTAAATTGATTGGTTTTCGAGATAACAGCACTTATTACTTGTCACTTTTCCACGTATATAAGGGAGGCCCGTATAATTTGGACCCCCTAAGGGAAAAGGGCTGTAACTTCTATTCCAAATGACGTAGCTCCAATTTTAGAAAAGTAGAGCTATTTAGGGCTATCTTTTGATGCACTATTTTTATGGAATACTATAATGATATGGGTTTCATATGAAATTTAAAATTTTTTGCATTTCGGTCCGAATTACACAACGGGTAGTGTAAATTGAACCAGGTGGTGTAAATTACAACAATAGGCCAAGTAATAGCAGAAACTTTGTTTTAACTTATGTGTATATTATGTGCACTGTGAAAAATACAAATGATCAGCAACCCTATGGAACGTATTAGATGGGATGAGCTAATAACGTGTGGGTTAAGCTTATATAAAGTCAAAAATATATAGTTAAAAAGTTGGATATGTCAAAAAAACGTCATAATGTTCGGCGTGTAAATCGACCCTGGTCTAATTTACACAAACTAAATAAGGTCCAAATTACACAATACGCCAACAATTCTAAAATCAAAAATGGTGACCAATCTTCAAAACCTTTCCAACTAAAACCATGCCTATTAACAAGCAGATAGACCCTTTTCTTTAACCTATCCCTGATACATACCGGCAATGACACTTAGAGTTACATACACGATTATTATCTTACCTCAAAGTAACATGAGACCGTACCAAAAGAGAAAATTTGATATATTTTCACCAATATTCAAGCAATACAACCCGTGTTTTTCATGCAATTAATTAATATTAGCTACTCTCATTTCCATACCATTTTGTGTGTTGAACAGTGTAGTGATCAGATATTCAAGAATGGCTATAATATATCTTTTTTTTTAATAATTTTGGCAGATCTATTATATTAGAAGCTGTATTCTAATTTTTTCGTAGGAACACAAATCATAATCTAACTTCGACCCGTTCGTCCGCACGCATAAACTGAATACCAGGATCACTGCAATATTATTTTTTTAATTCAATTTGCAAAAGAGTATCTATAAATGACCGACAGTTTTTAAAATGGAATAGTAGGCAAATGGTGATATTTATTAAAGTTATTTTTGCAGAATTTCTTTTGGTACTCATCTTTTCCTTGTGGTTTGCAGACTGATCTTTTCGGACTGCGCATAATGACATTCCTAAGTGCTCCATTTTTGGTGCCGTCATGGCCAACCCCAAACGTCCAACGATGTCTGGCAACTCATCCGGCAATTTATCCAAATCGGTAGTGTTGCGAATGAGTTTGTGTACATCGTTGGACCTCCGGTACCAAACGTGAAAGCTGTTAAGACTGTGATTATACATAGTCCGAAAAGACCTGTCCGCAAAACACAAGCAAAATCTGTCGTACGATAACAAATTCGTGACCTCATACATTAATCTCCAGCAAGAATAACTAAAATAACACTAGACAACAACCAAAGCTCACAGAACGAAATTAGGTGTTTCTTATAGTATTTTTAATGCTGATAGAAAAAAGAAAACAAAAATTTTCTATCACGCACCAATTTTTAGAAATGCCATAATAATTATTTCCAATTTCAAACGCCTATTTCGCAAGATGTGTATATTATTTAAAACTCTATTACCTAAGATTCACAAACCAGGAAACAAATTTAGGCCTATCGTCTCCAACATTAATTCCCCCGCGCAAGAAATCTATTAAAAGCAGCCTAGAATTAGTAGAAAAATTAAAAGACGTAAAACTAAAGGAAAACCAGATATTGGTCTCCCACTTTTCCCCAGCGTACCTATCCCAGAAACGCTGGAATTTCTGAAAAATATTCTTAGAAAAAAATGAGTTTGAAAATAATGCAATCACCGAATTGTTAACATTGGCCAACTTACACTGAAGAGCCAAAACATTATGACCATGACCACATTGGTGAATGAACTCGTCTGGATCACGTGGAGGGCAAGTAATTAAGTGGGAATGTATTTAACTATTGCTGGAGAAGGTCAGGAATCACTCTTGCACTTAATTTTGCGATGAGGGGAAAGGCTGCTGATCTAAGCGAAGACTCAGAACGAGTATCTTCGAAACTGCATGACTGGTAGGTTGTTCACGATCTGCCGTTGTTAGTATTTATGCAAAGTGGATAAATGACGGTGAAACCAGCAGTAGACGCCAAGGTGTTGGACACTCAGGCGTCATCAAAGAAAAAGGACGTCGGGGACTGTCCCGCTTGGTAAAGCAAGATCGGCGCCAAACAGTGGCTCGGCTGACAGCCTAATAGGTCCAAATGCAGGTCCAAGTGCGAGTGTTTTGGAGCACACAGTTCAGCGGACACTGTTGGATATGGGACTGCGCAGCAGACGTTCCACTCGTGTGCCTCTGTTGACCAAGCGACATTGTCAACTACACCTACAGTGGACCCGGGAACATCGAGACTGGACCATAGAAAAGTGGAAGAGAGTTGCCTGGTCGGATGAATCACGATTTCTTATTCATAACGTCCATGGTCGTGTCAGGGTACGCCGACTTCCAGGTTTCCCCCTGTACAGCAGGCCATACACAGGCTGGTGGTGGCGGTATTATGCTTTGGGGGACGTTCTCATGGGCGGCTCTGGGACCCCTAGTTGTAGTAGAACGGACCATAAAAGCTGCGGACTATCTGAACATCATTGCGGATCAGTTCCACCCTAACATGGCGTCTGTCTTCCCAACAGGAAATAGAATCTTCCAGCAGGACAACGCCCCATGTCACAAGGCTCGAATTGTGTTGGAGTGGTTCGAGGAGGATAAGGATGAATTCCAATTAATGTCCTGGACACCTAACTCGCCGGATCTTAATTCGATAGAGCACATTTGGATGCCATGGAGCGGAAGGTCAGAGATCAAACACCACCATGTTGGAATATCTCGACTTTGCGTGACCGCTGCTTAGACATTTGGTACAACCTATCTCCAGTCATCTACCAAGAACTTGTGGCATCCATGCCAAGGCCAAAGGTGGCGCAACACGTTATTGAGTAGATGGTCATAATGTTTTGGCTCTTCAGTGTATGTGTTAACAACAACGTATTTCAGTTTCGAGTGATTATCACAAAATAACATGTGGAACACCTATGGGCTCGAGTTTGAGTCCCATACTAGTCGAAATTTTCTTAAGAAATTTTGAAACTAAACTTAAGGAAGCCAATTTTTATTTCCCGAATGTATGGTAGCGCTATGTTGACGATGTTTTTGCAATATTTGATTTAGATACTTGCGATATTAAAACTTTTGTCAACCATTTGAATAACCATTATCCAACCGTAAAATTCAAGTTTGAGACTGAAATAGACGGAAAACTTCCTTTCTTAGATCTAATTATTATTAGAGACAACGATTCCCTTAAGTTTGACATCTATAGAAAACCAACGAACAAACTCAAATACATCATGGCAGATTCCTCCCATCCATGGAAACAGAAAATGGCTACTTTTATTCACATGATAGATCGAGCTTTGAATCTACCATTAGACAAAAGAAACTTCACCAAAGAAATCGATTATATTAAGGACTTCGCATGAAAGAACGGTTACAATCCATAAGCCATGAAGACCTCACCTGAAAAAGAATGCACAAGAAAAGGATGGCAGAATTCACGAAACTGAAAAAACTGGACAAAGAAAAAGAACACAGAATTGTCATTCCTTACAACAAAACCTTAACAAGGAATCTGTTTTCAATATTTAAGAGCCATAACATCTCATTGAATTTCAGTAACTATAACACGGTCACAAACTCTTCAGATAATCCTAAGTATACTATCCATGATCACAAAAAATCGGGAATATACGAAATTAAATGCCAACAATGCCCAAAACTTTATCGAGGCTATATTTAAAGGAATTTAATTACGATATTCAAAGAACACTTAACCCATAGAAAATATGGAAGAACGGAAAAATCCGCAATAGCTAAACATTCGATAGAGACTTGCCATAATTTCAACATTGACGACTTAAAACTCATTTTCCTATTAGAAAAAAATAATCTATTAGATCCCCTTGAGAGTTTAGCAATTCTCTCCACCAGGTCACTCATCTTTGATAAAACTGTGCGCAAAAAACGTGACCCAGCAAAAATGCAAATCTGCCCGCCGCTCTCTGATTAGTTAAGGCTCCTTATACTGTATATTGATTTGCAAATTTAACCTTCTAATTTAGTTCACTTTTTATTTAATGGATAGACTGTACCTGCTGAAAGATGGAAGCTTGGCTTCCGAAATACGTATACAGGTTGTTTCGTTTTGTTAATTTATTAAGTTTTGTTTTTCCTTTCTGTAATTCCTTAGTTCTTCTGTTTTATATCATTTTGTTTTTATTAATATGTTTCGATACCAGTTGTTGTAAATTATAAGCTTTATAAAAAAATGTTGTGGTTAAAGAGCAAAATGTTTTATTGTAATATAACCATCCTGTACTCTCGAAAACAGTGAGTTATTGTACTTTGGTACCAAAAAAAGTTTAATAGCGCATTTAAAATCATTAAAATCATGTATTGACCAGCGGTCAATATTCCGACGGATATTATCGAAAAACTCATAACTATCGATGATCGATATTTAATATCTCAATATATAACAGCCGAAACCGATGTGATGTATGCGTGAATGGATGACTATTCCCGCAACTATCTGGTCAGAAATACCTTTAGAAACTCGTTTCTTCCATACAACATCGAAGTGAGATAGTTTTGAAGGGTGTTCCTGATAATTTCCTATGTCAGTGTTTGATTGTTCTAATCCACTGATATAACATCGTTCAACATTGCAAAACATTGTTTTAATTCTTACAAAGTGAACAGTGTTACATATTACAGCAGAAGATTTTTATTTTCACAACAATTACCCTTCTTAGGAGAGAGGATTTTGGTATAATTCATTATTTTGTAGTATTATTTATTAATTATAAATTACTGTATTTTAATTTTTATTAATTTTAAAATTTTGTTTGCGATTCCTTTGCGAATTTCTGGATTAAAGCAATCGTCGCACTGGCAATAAGTAAAATCAGTTTATAAATTCCAATAAGTGTAAAATTAGTTTATTCTTTACCATTAAGAATGTGCCAATTAGTTATTTTTAAAAATATACTTACTATGAAATTCAATGATAGGTTTCGGTTTGTTCTTCCAGGCGATGCCAATGAGGTAGACGGGAATGCCGGTGAGAGTGATGAGGATGCCGATGCCGGTCTCCGCGGGCTTGGTGATGAGCGGCAGGACGAGCAAGAAGACGCAGCAGATGAGGAAGATAACAGGGAAGATGAGCGAGACCTTAATCGGGCGCTCCATATCGGGCCGTTTCCAACGCAAGTAAAACAGGCTGAGTATGCAGCTGCATATTGACAACCACAGGGTGAAGCTGAAGTAATTGATAAGAGAGAAGATGTTGCTTGTGCTCAGCATCACCAACGCTAAGCCGCACTGTTGGGGAAGAGAAGGAGGAAAATAAGAATTGATATGAGTGCTGTAGGGTTGGGGAGTATTTAAATACACAAATGTATTTATGGAATGTATTTAAAATTATTTTGAAGATGTATTTGAAAATGTATTTAAAATTTATATTTTTGATAATATAATACCAAATATTTGGTATATTTTAATAATTGGTATTTAAATACAAAAAATCCACTTTTAAAAATAATGCTCTTACTAATCTACTTTAAATTAATAGAGAAAAACAAGACAAAGGAGAACACGAAAATGTCGTCACAGATTAGTAATTTGTCATAGAGAACAGGAAAGAAAACACGTTTCGATAGAAACGAACAGTCTTTTTACTATTTTATATTACTATACGAGGGTGAATCAAAAAGTAAGTTACACTCTGAAACAGTATAAACAGATGTAAGCGTGCGTCCTATAATTACACTGTGTAATTGGACACCTCGCACAGTGCGTTTATTTGCTTTTATTGATAACAGCTAATATCCTGTCGGCTCCCCTCTGGCTGCAATCACGGTGGCCACTCTCCGGGGCATGCTTTCCACAAGAATACGTACGACCCCCACAGGAATCTCCCGCCAAATGTCCCGTACAGCCGTCCACAGTTCAGGTAATGCTTTGGGGAGTGGGCTACTACCCCTCAACCGACGCTCAACTTCAGATGTTCGATGGGATTCAGGTCGGGGCTCTGGGCTGGCCACTGCATGCGTTCAACATTATTATCGGCATACCATTGCAGGGTATGAGCTGCAACATGTGGCCTGGCATTGTCGTCTTGGTACAGGCATGGCTCTAGACCGTAGGTTTGCCAAAGGGTTGGGAGAACGGAATTGTCCAGAATGGTAGTGTAGTCCGTAGCCCTCATGGTGCCTTCCACCTTCGCTACCGGGCCTACGCCATACCATGGAAAACAGCCCCACACCATAATTCCTCCTCCGCCGAACTTCACTGTTGGGATGATACACTCAGGAAGGAGCCGTTCTCCAGGTAAACGCCACACCCAAACTCTGCCATCCGATCGAAACAATGTGAAGCGGGATTCATCGCTCCAGAGAACACGTTTCCAGTCCTCAACGGTCCAATCTTTGCGTTCCCTGGCCCATTGCAGTCTGTTCGTTTTGTTCGCCGGTGTGACTAGCGGCTTGTGGGCTGCTGCTCTGCCGTGATAGCCCAGCATGTGGGCCTCCTTTCGGAGGGTCTTGGTGGATACGTGACATCCAGATGCCTGCTGGAATTCCCCGGCGATGGTGGTCATCGTCGAACGTCGGTTCTTCCGTATCTCCCGCTGCAGCACCCGACAGTCCGTGTCGGTCAATGCGGGTGGACGACCAGGCCTTGGTGCATTCGTACAATGTCTATTGGTCCTGTACTTCTTCAGCACATACGCCACTGTTGATTTCGGGTGGTTCCGGCTGCTGGCAATCTCTCGTATGGATGCGCCTTGGAGCGACATTCCAACCAGGACACCTTTTTCCAACTCTGTCAGCTCCGCCTGTCGCGACATGATGCTTCAGTTAGAGGCAATGATGTTGTCTGATGACTATCTTTGCATTTCTATACAGTAGTGACACGTGTGGTAGCGGAAAGGTCCATTTTTTGCCCGGTGGATGGGTGTCCAATTACTTTCTTCCAATCGGTGTATAAAGCCAACGCATAAAAATAGGTGATAACACAGATTCCTTTGAGAGACAGCTTTATTAACATCTCATAAATATAACTATAATGAATAAAACAGAAGAGAAAATTATTCTAATTTGAACAAGAACTGCATTTTTTGACGTCCCAAAATGATAAAGCCATCGCTTATTGCTGGAATATGCACACTCACATAGCATGATTTAATACCCAATTGGCTCTCCTTTATTACAAGTAACTTTAAATAATCGATTTGACATGGAATTTATCAAAGTTTGAAGATCAGATACAGAAATTTCTTCCCATTTGTCGACAATAGCTTGTTTTAGCTCATTTACACAAGAGTATTGCTTCCCACTGTTGTAACATTACCCAGACATTCTCCATTGGATTCAAGTCCGGGGAACGTGCTGGCCAATCTATAATGGCAACCCATTGTCCAAGAACCATTCGTAGGTGCTGCGTGCGATGTTGACCGGTGCATTGTCTCGGTGGAAAAACCAGTATGGACCGACAATGTTCTCAGCAAATGGAAGGAGGTGAGATGACAGAAGTTCCTGATATGCAGCTGCATTCATTCTTCCAGAAATGAAGGCTATCGGGGACTTTCCGTGCCATCCAAACGATGCCCACACCATCATTGAACCACCACCCTGCTGTCTCTTCGAGAAGAAATTCTCCTCTCTTCGCAGATCGTGCCAATAATATTGCCACCCATCATTAAACTCATTTCTTTGCCTGGAAGATCTTTTCGAAGTCGCGGTGGAGATATAGTCTGCTACAGTCCGCTATATCTTCACCGTGGCTACAGTAATACATAGATAAAAATATTCGTAAATTCAGCTGCATTTGTAACATATAAATAATATAATCAAGCATGGATTAAACAATGGATAAAAGAATGGGATAATTAAAATAGTATTTTTATATCGTTTTTTTTCTTTAAAACGATTGTTTAATTTGTTTCAACTATCGATCTATATTTGTGCCGGCGGATGCGCACTCATCAGGAGAAAGGGTGTTACGGCAATCCTAACGCATGCGCAGTTAAATGTTAGTGCAAACTTAGCAGTCGGGGACTATAGTTCTTAATGTTTTAATGCTAATTCTAATTGTTTGTCAACTTCCATTCGTGATATTTTTAAGCAAACAAATTAGAAAGAGTTTACAAATATTTAATCTACTCTATTTAAAGGCAAAATTTATTGAAATGTTGTAGCTTTGAAGCGCGAGAGCTTGGAGCAATGAACGGAATAACTAAGCGATAAGCAGCCAATTCTGATTGGTTAGTTTCGTTGGTCTTCTTTTATGAAAAATACTATAGTAGCTATCGCTTGCTTCAACAGTACATGCTTCCTTAAAACCTTTAGCAGGAGTTTATGAAGAAAGAATAGACCCTTACACAGAACTCTTGAACAATTAACACTTATTTTAGTAAATAGGAATTCTTACAAATTAAAGGGCTCTTATATATGCGAATACTTAGATAATTATTACTCTCACCATTTAATTTTGCAGTTATTTTTATTCATTTTGAACTACACATTTCCGTTAGAAGTACAACCTTTGTTAACAAAATTTTTCAAAATTCCAACCGGATGTACCAGTTTTACTCTTATTAAAATCCATTTTTTTGCTAATACAGGCGAAATAAGACGGCATAGGAAAATTTGTAAAGTATACAAAATTATTTAGAAGCTAATTTTAAACAACTTTTGTTAACGAAATTTTTCTAAATTCCAACCTGAAATACCAGTTTTACTCTTATCAAAATCCAGTTTTTTGCTAATCTAGGCGAAAGAAGATGGTATATGAAAATTTGGAGTCTATACCAAAGTGTTTAGAAGCTAACTTGAAGTAACTTTTATTCACACACTTTTTCAAAATTTCTATCGAAGTAGCCATTTTAGACAGTTGTTTAATTTTTTTCTGTATTTGGACCAGGACATTTACGTATAAGAAAGTCGTGTGGTGACCACACCTCATTTTTTTAGAAATGAAATGCTTTCCTTTTTATTCTCGAATATTTTAAAATCCTATCGGTCCTAGGCATTTCGGTTGCCTGACTTGTTTCATAATCACCCAACAATTGTAAACACTGGTCTGAACGTGCAATTAACTTTTTCATGCCGCTGCGGTAAAAAAACCGCTCCACTCATCTTGAATAATCGTGTGCACACTCCCATAAGAAACGCTAAGCGTTCTGGGGATTACTGTAATTCTGATTCGTCGATTGTCCAGAATCATCTCATTAACACGGGCAATGTGCTCGGAAGTGTTGGACTTGGATGGTCTTCCTGCGCTGTATTCGTCCGTCAAATGTGAGCGCCCATTTTGGGACTACTGGCACCACTTCACAATTGCAGGACGAGAAATCACATTATCCCCGTAGGCACTGCAAATTTCCTTATGGATTTTAGTGCAATTTAAGCCTTTCGCCCACAAAAAACGGATTGTTCCGCGAATCTGCAACTTGGAGTGTACAACCAGTTGCTGCGCCATCTCAACAATACTCTTGCGTACGAAGTTAACGCGTGAACACGTGGGATCGTGCAATTATAGACATACAGGCAATATCCTTAAAAACGGCGAATAATGTACCTATAAAAATTGATTCATCATATAATACGTGTCATGAAACTTAAGTAATAATAAAAATTATATCATAGTGTATGTAAAATTCTAGCGTAGAATCTAACATGTGCGAAGTCAATCCAAAGCGATACTGAACCGTGATGGTGGCAAGCATGTGCAGCGATACTGAAAAGCCTGAAAAATCGTCCTCTCCCGTCCATAATTTCGTCGTTTTGTGTGCATCTCTTTAATGAAACTTTAGTCACTACATTAAATTAATGCCTACATGAAATAACTCTTACTGTTTAAGAACACGAATTTATATAAATTACCGGATTTAAACCGGATAATGCGACAAAATCGAAATCATAGAACAATAATAAAATTGTATTGCCGATGATACTAACATTTGTACTAGTGAATTTAAGTGATTTTATTCATTTTAGCAAATTTCAGCTTTTTCAATCATCATTTAGTATTTTTTCACAAACACTTAATCCATATTGTGTTACACTTAAAAGTTTAGACTACATGGATAGTGATCTACATACACAAACACATTCTTCATAAACAATTAGCAATGTCAGATAAAGAACATGGAAATGAATTACTTATAAGAGGTATAAGTAGCAATAGAACACATATTGTGAAAGCAACTACCAAGAGATGAACACCGAACTCAAACGCATCTTTTCAGCACAGTGAATACAACCTCTGACAATTAAGTTCGGTGAATGAGTTCACACAACAAAATGCAAAGCAGATAGAGCCACATTTACTTTATTGTCCTTCGAAATAATGACCCTGGAAGGCAATACACTTTTGGGATCGGGTGTATAAGTCCTGGAAGCTCCTTAGGGATGGCTTTAAGTTCACGTGTCACATTTGCTTGAATGTCTGGAATGTCCGCAAATCTGTGTCCCTTTAAGGCCCGTTTTAGGCGTGGGAACAAGAAAAAGTCTGCCGGTGCCAAGTCTGGTGAATAAGGTGAATGAGCTATGGATACGACCCTTTTGTTGGCCAGAAACTGTTGCACGATTACGGCAGTGTTCCTCTTTGATCCATTATCCACAGTTACGTGCGCACGCTACACCTTCAACTGAAGAAACGAGCATCTGCTAAACCATTTCACGCACAAACGTGACCTGTCTGAACTTGCTTAAACAATGACTGGGCTTGTATTCACATGCATTGTTACTCGCGTAAAGCTCGCACAGAATTAGGGTGTGACGCCATTCACCGAACTTAATTGTCAGAGGTTGTATGATTCATTCTTTTCTTTTCTAATAATGACGGGCTCAATATGAATGTTGAAATGAATACACTATTCAGTGGCTTTCTTATTTAGATGATTCAAACCATTCAATCAATGTTCTTAAAAAATATCTATGTAGTGAAAATTTTTTAGAAAATATAATACATCCCGACCATCATCTGCACTTGTTGAAAGGCTATTTAGTGTTGGGGGCTTAATCGAAACTCCTACAAGAAATAAGCTAAAGACAGAATTTTGAAAATCAAAATGTAATAATTTTTTTTAAATAAGTACTGTGTCAGTACGATACTTGTAATAGTTCATTAATTAAAATATTGTAAAAAAAATGAGTTTTTAGGAAGTTTTTGCTTTGATGATATTTCTTCAAGTACTTAGTATTTAAATATTCAAAAATGTATTTGTATTTAAATCCACTGGTCATGCATTTTAAATACAATTTTTAAAGTATCTGTATTTGTATTTGAAAATGCATTGGAATCCAACGCGAGAGTTTTTGTAAGAAAAAAACTCCTAAATACTTTCGAGACGAAGTCAGTCAGTAAGTTACAAATGTAAATAGAAATTTAATTAATAAGAGTATTGACTTGAAAACTACTTTTATTTCTCCGCATAATCTCCTTATACAATGAGGCACTTGTCCCATCATTTCAGAAGCCCCTCAAAGCCAGCAAAATAAAATTCTTTGCGCTGCTGTCTGAACCAGGCAGTGACTTTTGTATACAGCTTCATCGCCGGGAAAGTGATGCTCGCAGTCTTCTGGGATCACATTCCGGCAGCGAGAGTAAACTGAAAATGCCGACTCCTACTGTAACATCCTCATGAAATATATAATATCATTCGAGGGAAGCGACCAGAACTCATCGTCATGTTACGGCATGATAACGCGCGTTCTCATATTGCCAACAAGACAACTGAGATGCTGCGAAATTTCAACTGGGAAGTTTTCGAGCATCCTTTCTTTAGCCCTTACCTTGCTCCAAGCAACTTCCATTTATTCGGCTTCAAGCTGTTCAGTTAGTAGCCCAAGGAATTGTATGCTGCTGGTTTTGAGGCTTGTGAATCTATGGGACAAGTGCTTCAAAAAGACTGATCAGGTAAATCAAGCCCGTATTCATGATTTAAAAATTGAGTTTTTGATTCTAAAAGGGGAGGGGGAGATTATACTTTATAATTTCCTGTACGTTTTATTTTCACTTCTTCACAGATGGAAAGGATTATTTCAATCCCTTCTCCCCCTTGGATACGGCCTTTGTTATTGACAAAACCGAACTTTGCCATTGTCTCCTATCACAAACTTTCTAGAAGACAACTGGTATTAATGTTGGCACTAGCAAAGTTATATGGATTACCATGGCTGTGCAGCGTTCAGAAGCTACTGACCACCAAACAAATACTGGAGAAGAAAGCAGCGGTAGAAGGTCGCACTCTACTATTCAGGTGGCCATGGCTGGTTGCAGCAAATGACTGGGGAACATTCCTTTTAGAATATATAATATTTTCAATGAAGTCCTGATATCGATTTTCAAGGTTTCACTAAGGTGCATTTGCCCTTATCAATAAAATAACTAATGCTGTGCAGTACCAAGACAAACTGGATAACTATGAGTTTAATAACATTATGGCAATGCTCTGAGGAAGTCCATATGTGTATCACCAGGACAACGGCCCGTGCTATACTGCTCCCGTCATACGAGAATGTTCACATATATAGACATGAAAAAGCTGACATCTGATCTGATCTGTACTGAGTATCTTTGGTACGACAAGCTCACATAATAAGGCCAAAAGAGAAACTGTGTTCAAGATCGAAGGGAGGAAGCTACCAATTGTTATTTATAAGAATGTGGTAATGGAAAGATTGAATGCCGTTATAGGAAGTCCAAATTTCCAGCATAAATTACACAGGCAACAAAAATAACTTTTTCAAGTCATCTTTAATATTAAGATCTGATTCTTATGCTTTTGCATGTGCTGAATCCGTATCTGGCGTCAATTATTTTTATCACCCACAGATTTCATGTTTTTCAATGTATCACCTTTAAATTATTCGGAGTCTGGGGCCTAATATATTTCCTTGTGGCCCAAAAATATGGATACTTTAACATTACAGCCGCTTCTCTTCACACCTGTTACTTTAACATTGGAAGTCTCTATTGTGCATAACTTGGAAACGTGACGCGATAGAAAAAATCTAAAAGCGGATTCGGATTCAGCAAACACCTCCTAGAAAGTAGGCCTGCGGACAAAAGGTGTATACATTGTTACATCATTATCAAGCGAAAATTATTCCAAAGTTTGGCTCCCAATTACAGTCCCACTGGTAGTCTTAATCTTCACCTCTTCGGTATTTTAATTTTCACCACGCCAGATAAAGAACATCTCGGTTTATGTGTTCTTTGTTTAAATGAAAAATATCTGCTCATTTTAAAGAATTTTTATGATAACTTTTTACACCTGAAACCTTTCTTAAATCTTAGTAGAATAAACTGCAATGAATTAAAAGAGGGGAAGAAAGAGCACTAGAAGCCATCCTCCGTAAACAGTCGTATCGACAATGACCTTCTTAGAATGGGCTTCAAGTTCAATGTGTAAAGCGAGTAGAGCAGCAAAAGATAAAACTTTAAAAACTGACAGTAAATTAAGAAAATAAACAAGTAAATAAGTTGAACTTCTAATGTTTGATGATAACAAAGTTCACAGCCTAGTAACCTCGAGGCTGATGATCTGCCCCGGCCTTGACCCGCCCGTACCCTTAGCAAATTTCGTCCATTATTGGCGTAAATGGCAAACAATTTCATTCACTTGTATTGCAAATGCACTATTGTCAATAATCTTTATTACGAATGAATGATTACAAACGCTGTGTCAAAGGCCAAGTGGTCTCTTATCAGGCTATCAACATCAGATTTTTATATCAAGCGGTTCTTATCTAATGAATCAGGCTATTTTGTTTAGGAATTAGAGTAAATTTAATTATTTCTCGTGTTATAAATTATATATTTTTCCTAATAATAAGTTATCTAAGTTCAAGAAACTTAACGTTAGTAAAACAATTAAAAAATTAATATTTTATCAATTAACTAAATGATTTTAATTAATTTATTTGGAAAGTTTGTTAATATGGTTAGAAGGAAACAAATAGGATTCCAATCATTTGTCAGATGAAAGCGATATACACAAGTAATTGACCGAGAATTTTCTGCCTAAAACAGAATTATAATCGTATGATAACAGAAATTTATGAAGAGGTAGCTTATTTCCTTGTGATATCCCGCGCCCGTGTTCCACTGACGCATGCTCAGTACTTGCAGCGAACTTGGCATCAAGCATTGTTTGTATCCGTGTTATGAAATATCTGTGAACGAGAACGGGGGATACTAATAATTATCTTGGGAATACTCCTCTTGAAAATTTGAGGAGATTGCAAGCAGGATACTTACTTACTTACTTTTCAAACCCGCTTATCCGTTAGGGTCGCGGGGGCAGCAGCCCTATGGAGGATCTCCAGCGATCGCGATCTTCCGCCATCAGGCGCATGTCCTCCCTGGTAATATCCAAGCGACTCGAACCCAGATTCTCCAGGTAGTCTAGCCACCTGGTTCTAGGCCGACCCCTTGGTCTCTTACCCACCGGCTTGGAAAATAACAACTGCCTAGGAAGACTAGTTTGCGGCATCCGAATCACGTGGCCATACCAGCGCAACTGAGACCTCTCAATGCGGAGAAGTAGCGGCTCAACACCTAAAGATTCCCTTATTGTATTGCTGTACACTCTATCTAGTAGGGTAATACCTGCAACACCTCTCAGAAATCTCATTTCGGCCGCTTGTACCCGCGATCGCACTCTTTCGGTCATTACCCAAGCCTCATGACCATAGGTGAGAATGGGGACAAAGTTGGATTTGAAGACGGAGAGCTTAGCTTTGTTACTCAGCTCGCGTTTCGTTACCACGGATCGCCACAGTTCACGTCTGACACAGCTTGCTGCACCGATCCGAGCATCCAATTCTTTCTCCTGCCGTCCATCACTCGTGAATGCAATCCCGAGATACTTGAATTTCTCCACCTGTCTCAATGAGGCTCCACTAACATGGAGAGCGCACTGAGCAGGCTGTCTTGAAAGGACCAGAACCTCGGTTTTAGCCACACTGATCTTCATCCCAGCTTCTTCACATTTGGCTGCAAGCCGGTCTAGTGCATGCTGAAGGTTCGTGCGAGAAGACCCAAGGAGGACAAGGTCGTCAGCAAAGAGCAACCTCTCCACCAGGCAGTCGCCCACACAAACACGCTCATCGCCTCGGCTGCCCCTGTCTATCCAGTCCATAAAGATAATGAACAAGATGGGCGACAGTACGCACCCTTGGCGGAGTCCAACACCCACGGTGAACGGTCTTGACTTAATGCCATTTATCCGGACACACATCTCAGAGCTTTCGTACAGAGACATGATAGCAACCAGTAATTGCCCATCCACTCCATACTCTAGGAGTATGAGGGATAAACGATATCACGATCAAGAGTGTGCAGTTGAATCGCAATTGTCTCCTAGGATACCCATGTGGATTTCTTGAATAAAGGTTAACAATTTACGCCCAGTAGCACTCCTTGCTGCTGGAAAAGTACTAGTCAAAAACCATTCACAAACTAAGGGAAACTGTTTGAAAAGTTCATTATTCTTCATGACAATGCTCGATCCCATAAGCCCAGTGACTATCGTCAGTTTGTCCCCTTAAAGAGAATTTGGGAGTGGTGAGATTAAGCGCAGGTGAAGAACCGCATGACTATATTCTGCACTGGCTATGACTAAATCACCTATGTCAAAGATTTCATGGCATTCCCATATTTTTTTCGTCTTTTTTGTAGAAGAAAGATCTTAATCAACCCTGAACCACCTTTTCTAGCGCATATTTGTTTTATATTTTAAAGGCCAAGAACAATATTTTTTAAAGAAATTCATAGAAGCGCTTTCTAACATGAGTCTGTTCATCTGTTAATAAACATTCGCTAAACGAGCGACTCTAAAATGCTTCGCCAAATGGCAAGGAACTACCGATTTGCGGTGAGGAAAACTATCCTATGAACGTATGACCGGAAATGTTTTGTTGACTTTTCAAATGGGGTTAATCCTTAAACCCATAATTTACCAGACATACACTTTTTGATATTTGAAAACCCGCTGAAATACTCTTTATTTTAACCTACTACGCTAAGCATCTATTAAATTAGGGTAACCTAGAAAAAGGCCTCACCGTGAAGAGAAGCGAAGGTGTCGGAGTGCACCGCCTCACGTGTATCATGGAAAGCACCACGGGCAGTTGCTTTTCCTGAGCACCTATGTGGAATAGCCTGTAATATAACCACCACAGAATAGTTCAGTTTCACAGGTGACGACGATATTTGTGGTTATAATAACAAATTAAACCGAAGCTTGAGATTCTTTTTACCTTCCAGCGGTGAAGAGAATTCCGTTGACACCACCGAAGGTTGATAGGGCAACGAACACAGGAATACTCCAGGCGACTAGAGGAAACAAATGGTTGCCGAACGTCTGCATATAAATGAAAAAAAAAAACTCTAACACTTATATGAATCTAATTAAATGCTATTTTATAATTTGATTGAAAATTGATATATTCGCATCTTACCACAGCGACGGCAGGAGAAGCGAGAAGTTCAGACGGTGGGATGACGGCGAAATAAGCGACATTGGCGAGAACGTACACGAGAGTGACGATGGGAATGGCGATTCCAATAGCACGAGGTAGATTTCTGAAATTACAAGAATCGGATTATCTACCATTATTAACAATCATATATTAAAAACTAGTGTTATAAAATTCAATAACATTTAAGCTAATGTTAGTAAAAGTTAGAAAAGATGGGTTGCTATCGATCCTGAGCAACGTCATCTTAGTTGTGTAGTTATTATTTTGCGAGCAGTGCCGGATCCAGTCTATACGTGCCCGATTGGAAATTTTTTCGCGGGGCCCCTCCAATCAGTGATTACCAAGTCTTTAATTTCACATTACTGTTTCATAATTAAAAAATTTTTCGAAATTAACAATTCATAAAATAATTTAAGATTCTCAGAAGTTATACATTACACAACAGATTTCATATAGGCATTGAAAATAACAAAAAGCACGGAGCCTGACTGGGTCCAATCGGCTCATATCCGGCCCTGTTTGTGAGAAATGAAATAAATTTTTTATTATATTCTGGTAAGTGTACATTATTTAATACATAATTATCTCTTGTAAAGAAGCACAACTATCAAATAAATTAGTAACACCAGGCTCATCGGGGGAGAGGGGGAAAGGGTTTAATTCAATGAAGATAAGATGAAAAACGGTTCCTCATCGAAGAAGAGCGTTTCAACGAAGGTTAATATTTTAAACTGCTTTTCTATTCAGAACAGTATATTTAGGCCTATATCCATATATGTATTCTTTTGTTTTGTCCAAATTAAGTCATTTTGTTCTTGCTTGTTGATATATAAAATAATTAAATTGATGGTCGTCTTCGTCGAGACTCCGTTAATTGGTGACAGAGTTTGAAGGGGTTTCAGTGAAGTCAGAATAACTAATGGTGGAATGATTATCAAAAAATGTCAACGCAAGTTTTAGCAAAAATAATGCCTGCTAATATCAAATAAATGGATCAATTAACCAGACGGTGTTTTATTTTGGTTGTTTAAGGTTTACAGTATCTCATTTCCTTCTGTCTCGATTTGGCTTTCTTATGGTCGTTTGTAGCAGACGACGGAATGCGGCGCAGGGTCTTTGTTAATTTTAACAAACTTGTCTTGTTAAATGAAAGTGAGGACGTTTGGTTTCCAGATATACATGGTATGATGATGTTAGCATAATTCTTTACAGCCGCAACTACTCTGAAGTCGTTTTCCTTGACCTCATTCAAAAAAAAAGCACATCTGACATCGATAAGAAATATCTGCCTTTCACGTGCGAACCTAGAACATACATCTTTAAAGAAAACGGCGCTCAATATAAATTAAAGCAAAGACTACTGAGCAAACCAAAATCAGCAGCTTGTCCAAACGGTGTCTACAAGCTGTCATGCAAATCGTGTGGGAAGTACAAATTCAGTTTAACTTCAATAAGTTCTGTGACTGCTATAAAGAACACGAACAGTTCTTAATGAATTGTAATGGAAAGTTAGCTTATGCCGATCGCCTAGTCCATTCGAGTATAAACGCGAATTAAGCTAATCAGAAGCCATAGACTTGATGATGTAACACTGAAACGCATAAGCGTCATTAAACCTTTTATGTAGATCTATTGCTTAATTGTGATTTTTTTCCTCATTATAATATCTGGCAATATCGGACTTATACCACCCAATTAATTCCAAATCGATAATAATTCTTAATACGACTTGAAATTCAACCGTGTAGCTAGAGGTTAAGTCTCCCGGGGCGGTCCTTCAGTTTGCCATCGCCCAGGCAAAAAAAAAATACACATCAAACATACTTAAACAAAACTGTAAAATGGAAAGAAAAAAAAAAATTCAATGCAGTAGGCCAAAAATGCCGTCCCTTAAAAAGTATCGCCTGTTGTAGACCCAACGCTCCCCTCTAACTATGACCCTGTTGAAATCGCGACTGCTAATCAAAAATAATTTTGAAATATCCAAATGTGAAAAATCGAGCAGCTGACATGAAAAAAGCAAAATAATACAAAGATCAAATTTTTCAGGATAAACAAAAATACATTGCCCTGCCAAAAGTATCCGGACAACCCACTCCACGTGCCCCCTAAGGAAATGCTGTCGTCAGTAACGCGTTGGGCCACCTTTTACTGCAATTACTACTGCAACACTACGAGAAAAGCTGTCCACAATTTGTTTACACCCCGCCGGTGTGATACGGTGCCATTCGGTCGTGCAACTGATGACGATTTGTGACCGGAGGCATGTGCATCCGTACACGCTGCTCCAGTACATCCCCACAATGCTTCGATTGGGTTCAAGTTTGGACTCTGCGCAGACCAGGGCAATAACCGGATGTCCACACGGGCGAACCATGCCTGTGTTGAATGAGATGGGGCATTGCCCTGCTGGAAAAAGCAGTCCGATGAGGTGCCATGGAAATTCACCATCGGCCCACGAAGGTGCGTTTCCAACATCTCTTGGTACCGTGGGGCATTCAGTCGCATGTCGACACCGGTAATAGGTCCTACGCAATAGAACGTGGTCCATACCATGACTCCACCGCCAGAGCCCTTCATTGTGGGTACGAGGCACTCTGGATCGTATTTCTCGTTTGGCCGTCTCCAGACACACACACGACCGTCAGATTGTTGGATGGTAAAGCGGCTTTCAACGCTCCATATGACCTTTGCTCAATTATGACTAGTCCACTGACGACGCTGCGTACACCATCGTAGACGACGAACAGCATTCACCCTTGAGACGAATGGCTTCCTCTTTCCGGCTCTCCCACAGAAGCCAATCTCATGGAGGGCACGTTGTACTGTGCGCAGTGACAGATCACGGGCTGCGGTTGGTGAGTAGGCGTCTAGGTCCCCTACAAAGGGAGCAGTGATGTCCCGCAGAGTGTCTTTGCGATGCCTCACCACCATCCGAGACAGAACACGTTTGTCTCTCGGAGACAGGAGTGAAGGTCGCCCGGAACGTTTTGCTGTCGTTGTTGCACCTGTCTGTTCGTATTTGTGCACAGGAGCGAGGATGCCCAGTCAAAGCGCTGATTTCGCGAAGTGACTTCCCGCTAATGTGGCACCCACAATCATTCCTCTCTCAAAGTCAGATTATTCTCGGACCTTTGGCATCCTACACGGTGAGACGACACGAACATAGGGGTGTCCGGATACTTTGACAGGGCAGTGTATTTTCAGGAGGCTAATGCATCTTCCAGGAAACGTTGACCTACTCCTCTTTTTCTATTTTCTCGGTTAAAAAAGGAAAACTCCATTTATTTTCTTTTACTTATTACGTTTTTCATATCAACATCAGATTTTTTTAAAAAAAGATATTTTTTAAAAGAGAATGCCAAACGAATCGTCAGAAAGGACTATGACGTAACTCTCTCCCAGAACGATGCAATGTTTGAGAGCATTTTGGCAGAAAACTTGAATAAATGTCACGTGGATTGTGCAGAGTTAAGGACAAGAAAAGCGGGAACGTATGGTAATAATAAAGATTTTTATTCAAGGCAAATTAAAATCGAATAGCATAAACAAAAACACGGTAATAACGAAAGTCACTTTGCTTTCGCACAGTGGAAGACGATTAGTTTAGAGTCTAACAGTCTGACATTCGCTGCAATGTCAACACACACAACTGCTGGGTCGAAAATAAATGAAAATCCATAAAGCTCCAAACTTAGTTGAATTATAGCCACGATAGTTCCAACGGAAAGCGTAGGGCGTAACACCTGGGCGCCTCTGCAAAGAGTTATCTTTGAAGAAATAAGAAACTTCGACACCACTCCTGGATCCGTGAGAGATAGTTCCGCTGAAACAAATCCTCCTGTGGCTGCTGCGGATAAATAACAATAAATACTGCTAGTATCGGATATATTCCTTGTCGAAGTGCCGTTATCTTTGTAGACCGGTTGATGTCAACGACCTTCCTGGAATCATGAAAAACAGCTCCGCTGTAGGTAACTACGCTGGTAGCCAATGAAGAATAAAAGACGCAAACACTGCCGCCTCCGCTGAATGCTCTTCCAAGGGCGTCGTTATCTTAGACGAAACGCTCCAGAACAGCTTTATGCCAATCCGAGATACTGATGTAAATCTTGAACGTTAAACAACAGGGAATTGAAGAAAGGAAAAAATGCGGAATTTTATCCTGCACGGAGATTCCGATCCGTAAAAACTCAGGTTAACCACACACACACACTTCGTGAGCTTGTCTAGCACAACATAAAAAACACAAAATATAAATTCACTATCACTGCACCACAAGTTCATGAAGCACAACGCATCAGTAAAGACAACGTTGCTTCTCTACGCAAAATTACGTGCTAGGTGATTTTTCACTCGCAGCACTTGACTCATAAATACACTCAGTGAAGAAAAGTATGCACGCTGTTGTAGCTGAGGCAGATGGCGCGGCCTCAGCGAACGCCTCAAAAGGTCTTAATTACCGGCGCTCGGCGCACATGCTACAGCAAAGTGAACAGGTAGCCCTCATGGGCTACTCAAGCTGTTTAAACGCCCAGTAGTGCTCGCTCGCTCTCTGGCAAGACCATCACATTAACATTGGAAAATTAAAAACATAATTTCTATTATTCTTATCGACCACACAAAGACAGCCTGAAGATGCAAAACGGCGTCGAAATGCGCGCGGACCTAGTCTATTCCATTCTAACAAAAGAAATGAATTTAAACGATGGGCAATACTCGCCCAAACAACTGATACCGGAACATCGTTCTTCATTAACCTGGCCACGCGCGAAACCCACAATTGTCTGATGGTGAAAGCAATTGAAACCTCTAAGTCCAATTTATATGGCTTGCCGGAAGACTCGTCGAACAGATAGGGCACTGATTGATATGTGAGACGCCTCAAGCCAAAATGCTGGCTAATCCGATCCCAAATCCACTGTGCGAGCGGACACTCAAAAAATAAATGTGGTACTGTTTCTACCATACCACAAACTTTACAACCAGCCGAAGCGACCACTCCCCACATATGTAGCTTTTTAAGCGAAAGAAACCCCTGGTGTAACAGCCTCCACTGGTAATTGAAAGTTGTCCCCTCAAAAACTAAATTTTTCAAAGCCTTAAATATTGCTGACCAGGGGTAATCAGGGTGAAGCTGGACTACCTCGGAGGTCATACCCAAATCCATTTTCTCCATAAACCATGACTCCATCAAAGAGCCGAGATTACCAATATCTGTATTGCGCAACACCTGTATATCCAGTTCATATTCCCTATAAAACTTTGATAAAGAACTAGAAATGATAATAGGAAGATGCGAAGGCACTGGCAAGCTGGAAGTTTTGAGAAACCAGCGCAGATGCATAAAAAGAAAATTCGCCCAAATCGGAGGAGGAATCAAGAAAACTTGGACCAACGCCGCCATACGCGCAGCAACCAAACGCTGACGGATCTCAGGGAGACCTAAACCTCCCCTTTCGAATGGGATAAACAAAAAGTCAGCCCCAGATCAAATCAATTAATCTGCGACGTATGTTTCGCAACTCCCTGCGAGAAGGCCATGATAAGAGGCATTTTGCTGTCAACAAAGGAATGCTATGGGTTTGTACAAAGCGTACCTTTACTAACATAGAAGTTTTAAACCGAACAAACTTATCTGGACGGAGGAGGTATTTGACAATCACTCCTTTCCAGTGAACGGAATCCACAGACGAAGAAAAGGAAAAAGTGCAACCCAACACAACAATTTCATCGCACCAACAGATCGGGAAGTACCGGAGGTCATCCTCCGACCACCGCCCTAAAGTAATGCCCTTAGATTTCAGAAGATTGATGGAACTTCCCGTGAAGGCTAAGAAGAGATCGAAGGATCTCTTATAGATATCTAAGGTATTAGGGTCCGATGCAAAAAGAACCACGTCATCAGCATAAGCGAGTGTAATAATGTTGACAGACGCAGCTGGCAACGAATATCCTCGCACCTGCGGATGGCAATTCAGGTAACGCAACAACGGCTCTAGGTAAAATATATACAGGAGGGGTGACAAAGGGCACCCCTGCCTGACACCTTTTAAAAGTTCGAATACAGGTGATGACAACCCATTAATGTAAACAAATGATATCGCACTTGCATATAACGAAGCTATAACCAAAATGAATTTGAAAAGGCGCAAGTGATGGAAGATTTCGTACAAATAGGCATGATTGACTTTATCAAAGGCCTTTTCCTGATCAAGGCTAAGAACTGCTAACGTTTGGCGACGCAGACGAGCCTCCTCCATAACGCAACGCATGATCATTATGTTATCAGACATCCTGCGGGAGGGGATGGAACACGACTGTCCAGGACCAAAGAAATCAGAGGCATAAAGCCTCAACCTATTCTGCAAAACACCAGTGAAGATCTTATAGTCTGTATTAAGCAGGGTAATAGGTCTCCACTGGGAAATCTGTTCAGGGGATGGACATTTGGGTAACAATATAATCTTACCCACAGTAAAATCGGGTGTGATAGAGGAAGGGTCGGTAAGGAAGGAATCAAAAACCTTGAGAAGGAAAGGACCTAATATGTGCCAGGTTTTGATATAAAACACATACGGGAGTCCGTCTACACCCGGACTGGATTGCAGACGACCTCCCGCAGACAAGAATGTTTTGACTTCATCTGGTATAAAAGGGCGCACCATAAAAGCATCATCATCTTCAGAAAAACGAGGTAGTGCCTCGATCCAAGACTTCGTGGCCTCTGAGGGATACACTGGCGGAGAAATGGGCGTGAAAGGCTGCCAGAATTTCTTGGTCAGAATCCACAGTTCGATTGTCAACAGTTAAACGACGACAAGACTTAGCTGACGCACGACGACGCTCCTCTCCAAAAGCAGCTGAAGACATATGCCGCACACTGGAGACCCAATCGAGTTTAGCCCGAAGAGCTGCACCTGCAGCTTTGCGTAGAAGCAGAGCATTGATCTCACTTTTCACTCTACGATTATCAGTGGCGAATTCCTCCTTTGGCGTGGAATTACGGAGGAATCTCAGAATTTCTTCTAACATAAGAAGTTGACGCCGTCGTGCTCTTGCTTCATTCATTCCAATACTCCTGAAAAACCGACGAATTTTGGATTTCAACGAAAGCCACGAGTTCAAGGTCGGAGGCAGATTGACAAACTGTTTTTCCATAAAATGAACAAAAGATCCCATGTGCTCTTCACTGTCCAAAAGAGAAGCGTTCAAATACCAAGCTCGAGACGAGGACGCAGAGGTTCTCAGTGGCGATGGAAGCTGCCAGGACCACATGATGGCACTGTGATCGGAGAAACTGCAGGGAATAATGCCCATAGATCCAAGCGAATTCGCAAAGGTGTTGTCGACTAAAAACAAATCTAGACGGGACGAGATGGTAACGCCTTGATGAAATGTATGTCCTAAGTGATTACTCTGTGATAAGTCCAACAACGCACTTTGCTGACATAGGTGAAATATTGGCCCCGACGAAAAGATGTTTTCTTCGTCCGGGTGACAATTAAAATCTCCTGCAACCACTAATGGAAGAGAAGTTAACGTGAACTCGTCTAGATCTTGGAAAAATATTTGCTTCTCTGACGAACAACAAGGAGCGTATACATTAAGCAGACGGAAATGAAAACTGGATGCTGTTATATCCAAAGCAATCACTCTACATTCATGGTCCTGCGACTGATGCGTCACTTGAACATTGGGGTCAAAGATGGCAATAGCGACTCCTTGTCCATGCGGAGAGTTGGAATTCACAAACCATTGGCTATTAGGCCAGCGGTGACGCAGCATGTCTAATTTGTACAGTGACTATGATGATATTAACTTCACTTCCTGTAGGAGCAAGATGTCTGGCCTATGGAGAGCAATAAAAGTACACAAAACCGCCTGCTTAAAACGTGAGCCCAGGGATCTTACGTTCAAGGAAATAATCTTCATTCTGACGGTTAAATAGAAGGACTCCGTCCCGATGAAGACTGATGACCACTCGGCGATGTCGAACGAACATTAGGCGATCGGTCTCTCACAGGGTTACTGGATTCACCACTCTCATCCCTGACAGCTACAGAATTTGACTTATTACGGGCATTCCGGGAAGCTTTAGAATGACGTTTTTTCCTGGAACGACTGTCTCTCCGTTCCGCAGTTTTAGGAGATCCAGTTGGTGCCGATGGTGGGGCTGTAGAGGCTCTTAACGACGGTGCTGATGGCAGAGAAGAAGAACTCGGAGGTTGGGTCGAGCATTGTGGAGGAGGTAGCGATGGAAACTGCTCTTCAATAGTCAAATGAGGACCGATGTACAAATCTGCATCCTCATCGGAACCACTGAGCTGTGCTATCCGAACATCTGCTGATGAAGGAGGAGGCAAATTATCATCAACTTGTGCACGCTGTTCGGAATCACCTTGAGTTTCTTTGGTCTTTGATGTCGATGACAAAACTGGAGAGTCTGATACATCCGCAGGAGTACTACGAGGACATTGGTGGTTTTTGCCCACTAGACTATTACAAGTGTCACATTTCTGTAGCAGAGGGCAATCCCTCTTAACATGAGTGTTCCTGCGACAATACCAGCAGCACCGTCTCATTCCTTTATATGCAACAAAAATACGTTCCCCGTGCATAATCATGGAGTCGGGAATCTCCCTTTCCAGTTTCATGTCGAGGAACACATCTCCACTCTGCAAACCGGGCGTATCTGAATGGTCGGGACGATGGAACTTTAACACTTCCCCATAGTCTCTGAAGAAGTTTCTAATATATTTTTCGGATAACAGAGGGGATATCCCTCTAGCCGTAACTATTAAATGGGTCGGATCAGCAGCAAAAAATCTAACCGTGGTATCACCCACTTTGACATATTCTGCAGCAATCAGGCGTTCTGCTATGCCTCTGGAATGGCACAGGATCCTAGCCTCCGTCGATGACAACTTCTGTAAGCAGATGAACGAAGGGTTCTCTGAAGCCAACCTTGGAGCGATGCCAGTCTTGGCGTAGATCGCTTTCATGACCTCGCAGACTGCACAGCGGCCATCAAATATCAGAAGAACCATCCGCTCCATGGTCGTCGCTCTTCTACTGGGTCCAGTCGATGGTAGTGGGTGATCGGGGCGTGAACACCCGAGGCACGCCTGGGGCCACGCACACCGATAAAGTCAAATCAGTAAAAAAACACAAAAATTTCACTCACTCAATAAATGTCCAATCCAGTGAAAAGTCCAGTCCAGATAAGCGTCCACAGATGAAAAAAAAGCACCAATCCAAAAGAAAAGTATGCACTTTCGCCTTTCAACGAAATATTTGAGCTATGTCAGCCCAACTCTCGAATTAACACTTTAGATCCACAACACATAGCAAGACACTTGGTTTCATTAACCTTAATGTCGCAATAATAGACGACTTATTAGAAACCGCTCTTAACTTGGTCGGAATAACTTTATTCTGAAGGCACTAAAGAAAATTGATATGACCAATTAAAATTAAAAAGACATATGCGATATACACAGTGAAAGAGCACATCACTTGCTGCTTTGCTCCTGGTTAAGAGAGGAAAAATATGACACTCCTACTACGCTCCAGCGTACGTGCAGAGAACAAATTCGCGCACTCAAGGAAGCCACCTTTCTCCGCACTCCAGCACTTAATTTATAACGTTAAAAAAATCCAATCATATGCGCCGGGATAAATCCTCCCGTTCCATGAGCACAGTACACATTTAATGAGAAAGGATATATTCTTTCCCTTCGACGAGTCCAACCAAATCCGGTTGAAATAACCTTTCAAAAACTTCTTGGCGGCGGAAATGTTCTCCTACATATAGCAACTTCAGTATACTGGCGTAGCTGCGATGTAGGCTCAGACAAATGTTAAATGATAAAAAGTTTCTACCGTCTCGTCGTGAAACTTGCCGGGTAGCCACTGCTTCACATTCTCTTGACGGGGACTGTCCATGTGATTCTCTCGTAGTCGCCGGGGTAGAGGGAAGGGCGTCGGTCTTTCCTTCTCCGTCTCTATTCGCAATTTCGTCCGCGACGAAAATCACAGCCCGCTCAATAAGGGTCCTCAGGCGGCTCTCTCATTTACTGGCAAAGTTAATTCCTTGGCCGTCTTCTTGCGTCGAGAATGCCGGCTCTCCAACGCCGAACTCGTTTCGCTCGCCGGCTGCGTTCCCCGTTTCTCCGTCGTCTCGTACGTAGCTCTGCGAAGATTTTGTTGCCGTCGCCTGCAACCCGCAGTTCGGAGAGAACTCCTCTCGGTTGTTAACGTCGCTACGGAGACATTGTCGAGAGCCTTGGTCCTGCGCTTTATTGCGCTGATCACGAGCAAACGACCTTCTCGGTCGCCGACGATAGCTTTTCTGTCACAGAGGAATAAGAAACAGACTAGCGGTTAAAACCATGGAGGTAGGAATAAACCTCCATGGTTAAAACCCAACGCATCCCATCGCTTCAGCGCTTGCGCGTTTAGGGTGTTGCTAAAAGGTGAAATAGTAGCCTACAGACCCGGTGTAAGAATAAGAATAAGATGCATACTATCTAAAGACGATGCCCGATGAGTCTTTTTCAACTTAAAGTTTACAAATACAAGTATTTGCTCTTTCTTAAATCAATTTTTATGCGAGTATCTTTTTTTTTTTTTCGTTATAGATTTTCTACTGCATTTAAAAATATCAATTATTTTAAAAAAATATAAAAAAATTCAATAACATTTGGTTCAGAAATAAACTAAATTAAAATAAATAACAACAACTTAAAAAATTAAAGAAATCATGACCATATCAAAATTCCTTTTGAAATTTAAATAATGCAGTAGAATTTTTTTTTTAATTTTGTACATTTATTTATGCATTAACTCAGCATTCCAATAAAAGCCAAGAATGGCGTCTAGAAACGTCACTTATTTGTATGTTTCATCAATGAAAATAAAGAAATAAATTAAAAATAAATTTTTTTTAAAGGTTTTTATTACATTACAAGTGTATATAGAATACCCTTACGGTCAATTTAAGAGTATTAACTAAACCTATCCTTAAATTAATAATTTAAGAAAACTAGTAGAGTAATACGGCCCCTCCCTCTTAATATTGACGATATTCCCAAATTCTCGTCTTTACGAATTGCACTAATAATTTTAACAATAGCTTACATTCTCAAATTCTCTTGAAGTTCTTGAAATGCAGTTTATTAAATTAACTCTTAAATTGACAAGAACAGTATTCTAATTTAATATAATGTAATTCTGTTGTAATGTAATGAAAAACTTTACAAATTTTTATTTTTATTTATTTCTTTATTTTCACTGATGAAACATACAAAATAATTGGCATTCCAGAAGCCGTTTTTGGCTTTTATTGGAATGCCTAAATAAATATACAAAATTAACAAAAATAATAATAATAATAAAAGGAAGTTGTTCAATGGATAAAATATAACAATCGAAAATTATGTAGTTATAAAAAAAGCAGTACTTATCAAACATTTTATGATATTCTTTTAGCATCAAAAGTAAATAAATAACAACAATAATAATTGGAAAATGGTCTAGGAGGATTTTTTTCATGCCAGTACCTCCGATATTAATTAATAAATAGAGAAAAATAGTAAAGAATTTACAGGTCGTGGAATTTTCTTTACTAATAAATAACAACAACTTATAAAAAATTGAAACCAAAATAAAGTTCTTATTTACTTTATTTATTTCTGAATCAAGCGATATTGGTTTTATTTTTATTTTTTTTAATGCAGTAGAAAATCTATAACGAAAAAAACAAACTCACGATACCGCATAAACAGAAAATTAATTAAAGAAAGAAAAGATTTTTGTAAACTCTTATTTTCCCACTGCTAAATCACCACATAATCATCGCATCTGTAGGCTACTAGTTCACCTTTTAGCAACACCCTAAATGCGCATGCGCTGAAGGGATGGGATGCGTTGGGTTTTAACCGCTAGTAGAAACAGAGGGGAAACTCCCTATAGGGAGTGCAAGTGACTACGTCACAACTGACGTCATTTGCGCGATGAACGGGCCGAGAGCCTAGGAAATGGGATCGCTGGTTCCAAACATTGGAACCACGCAATATACGTACTAGTAACGTTGAAACGGGCGGCCAGTAAAAATGACATCTCTTATATTATTATGTTGATTTGTGTAATTTATACTATTATTAAGACATTTAATACCATTATATAATTTATACATTAATATTAGAACGCTTTTTAATCACTTAACAAAAGAATGCCATCGTTCGTGAATCTTTCTTTCTTTGGGAAAACGATAGATGTCTAAATCGCTGTTTTGGCTTTTTCTTGAGCAGTGAGGAACTAAACAATTTCACATCTTAAATGTGTTATAAACACTGGGCTTATACAAAGCGATTTTATTCCATCCCTACGTTGGAACCATGTTAAATCCCGAAGCGAGAAGACTTGTTTGGAACCAAATCGCGTCATGTGACTGAAGAATTCCAAGGACTGACGTCACACTTGCACTCCCTATAGCCGCAAGGGAAACTTTTTTGAGATCACGTGACGAAAGTCAACCAATGAAATTTTCCTTAAAAACACTCCTGACTTCGCGGCGCTACTGTCGGTTTAATCATAATTACGTCATTCTCCCGCAAATGGATTATTATATGACGTCATATAAAAACGTTGCTTAACGTTCATTTCATCGGAATTTTAAAAAGTTTTATTCAAGTTAATTAAAACTTTGAAAACCGGTTCTAGGATGCCAGGTGGATTATCACAGATGAAAAGAAATTATTATTGTATTACCAAGATTCCTTATTGATGGTCTCTGATTAACACGAGCATAGTATTAGAGTGGAGCTAATACTGTACTATGACACGAGCAACGGCGAGCTAATACAAACATGAGTGCTTCACATGAGTGATCACGTGACAAATCAAGAATTTTTCGTTTTTGTAAAACATTTTTTTATTTTTGAATACAAATTTATGTGTTTTAACATTATATAAGAATTAATACATTAACTACGTTATTATTTTATTTATTATTTTCAAAATTGTGTCTACACTAGCGCCGCGAAACCAGTATTGAAAAATGACGTAGTGATTTCCAGTCACGTGGTAGAGTTTCCCATCTGTTTCTCTTCATCTGTGGCCGACGATAGCTTTTCTGTCTTCTCTTTTCCTTCTCCCTCACGTGTTTCGGAGCGGCTCGCTCGACGACATCGTCGTCTCTTACGTCATTTCTCTCCGACGTCCTTGTCGGTCGCCGTGACAATAATTGAAGAAAGCAATGATAAGTTCGATTGTTACCGAACTCACCTGTAAAATTTCACGAGCCTCCATGCATTTCAGACCTAGCTATGACGTTTAACAACCGTCATTATAAACATGAACAACCCTCCGTAGAAATATCAGATCGGTTAGGTTAGAATCCTCTCTCTATCTTTACGTGTCTATCAAGGGCGTATATTCTGCGATCAATTCCTCAATAAATTTTGAAACGATTAACATTTATTTTATAAATTTGATAATTTCCTATCAGTATTACGAGGGTTATCCATAAAGTAAGGTCCGTTTTCAAAATTATTTCTTTACCAGATTCTATGTACTTTTAACTATTTTTGCACATGAGTTCCCAAGTTTATTTAAGCACTTGTCTCAGCGCTCAATGTACTTCCGCATGATCACTTCATAGAAGCTGCTGCCGGTGAGAAAGTCACGCAGTTTTCACTAGTTCATCGTCGCTGAAATGAAGGCTGCCGATGATCTCCTTTAGATCCTGGAACAGGTGGTAGCCACTGGACGCGAGGTCCGGACTGTAAGGCGGGTGGTCAAATTGTTCCCAAACAAAAGATCTGATTAGTTGGAAACAACTTGACCACCAGCTTTACAGTCCGGACCTCGGATCCAGTGGCTACCACCTTTTCTGGGAGCTAAAGGAGATCATCGGCAGCCTGCATTTCAGCGACAATGAACAAGTGAAAACGGCGTGATTTTCTTCACCGGCGGCAGCTTCTATGAAGTGATCATGAGGAAGTACGTTGAGCACTATGACAAGTGCTTAAATAAACTTGGAAACTATGTGGAAAAATAGTTAAAGGGACATAGAATCTGGTAAAGAAAAAATTTTGAAAATATATATAGTAGTTTTTTTTTTATTGCAAAACGGATCTTACTTTACGAATAACCCTCGTAATTTCGTGAAATCTTAGAAACGTTAAAATCGACCATTAGAGAATCTTCATTTCTTTATTAAGAGCTTTAGCAAAACGATAACTTGCAAACGGATTAACTTTTTCAAATATGACCATGAAAGCTTTTCAGGATTTTTCGTGGACCCTTTCAAGTCGAATTCACGTGCTAAAACAGTGACCGTAAAGAATACCAAGATAATTGCATATCATGTAACAATCGAATCGTCAAGAATGAATGCACTGTTATTTTCTGTTTATCTTTTAAGTGTTTATCTATTCTGTTTTGACGTGAGCTTGCACACGCGACGATCGCTTTGTCAACGCATGATTGCTCAAATGCTCATAATCTCTATTATTAAGTAGCGTAATAATGGAGCTACTTATTGGCTTTACTATGTCCGCCTGTCCCCTTCATAATTTCTACACTACGGGCATTTCCACCGTCACTATTTAGTTTGGTTTTGATTGGTGCACTAGGGTTGGAATTACAGGGGTGAGAGTCAGTGGGGACAAAAGATCTATTTGTTATTTAGGTACGTAAAAAGAGTGAAATTCAGTATCCAGATTCCTCTAGGCAAGATCTAGGTCACAATGAAGTTTAGGCCAAACTGGTCCAGTCGGGTCGGAGTTGCGGGGGTGGCAGTCACTTGGTCTTTAGAACTATGGCAACATATGTGATATGTCATTCGTTCGGAAATGATGAGAAAGGAAAGAATATAGAGTTCTTTTACATTTTTTACATACTAAGCTCGAGAAAATCAATTTTTTGATTAAAAAACTTGGGGGAGGGGGTAAAAAGTGCAGATAAAGGGGTAAAAATAGATGACCGCAAGGTCCGCTGTTTGCCTTACCCTACTCGGGGGGATTAATTTCTTATTAAATGTATAAATGTAATTCTGCTTCACAGCTAAAGCTCCTCCTTGGAATGTTTACAATATTTTATTTAATTTACTAAATGGCGCATGATCATGGACAAAAGAAACGGAATTTTAGATTACAAAAATTTTAAATTCGACTCGCGATAGATCGTTTCCTTTCTAGGTTTCTGATTTCAAAATTCCAGTGCAAACCGGGGAATGGAGAATTCTTATAGGATACGAGAAACCCGAGTTATTATCTTTCATAAGTTAGTGTTCTTTGCTATAGAACGATGGATGTTTTATTCAATTCAGTAAAAAATAATAAAAGAAAACTGCTCTAAAGCTTAAAACTCTCAGATTTAAAACTGTCAGATTAAAACTCTCAGATTTAAAATTCTGAATTTGAACACATGCTCAACTGTATAAATATGATTTTTAAATTCGACTTAACTTTTATTTTAATTAAAGCAATTCCTAAAATTAGGGGACACCTAATTTGCTAAACTTTAATATACAGGATAGTTATAATAAATTTTCCCTTCTTAACCCACGCTAGTACCAAACTCGATAGGACTAATGTTCAGATTATGGGCCAATAGATTTGCACGGTTCATCGCTCTTGATAGCTTCACGAGCCTGTATCAGTGCAGTCGTTAAAGAATCATTTCTGGATACTGAAGGGCGCTATTTCGAGCGCACTTTGTAGTCTCACGGACGCTACATCCATAAAACCAGGCATATTATATGATAGTGCAGCGCATTAAGTGTTTCAATGGAATTGCGTATTCATCATTTCTCTTCCTTGGCAATGTTCACATTATGGTTTCTCTTCGTGTGATCACTTGTTTTCCACATACATATGGTTACATAGGAAAATTTTCCACATATACGAGGCCTGTGAGAAAACTATCCGACCTTCGGCCGGGAAAAAAAAATACACACCTGGAGCATTGGAAACCTAATCACCCTCAAAGTAGTCTCCTTGGGACTCCACACACTGCTCCCAGCGGTGTCGCCATTGTTGGAAGCATTCCTGGAAAGCGTCTTTCGGAATGGAGTTTAGCTCGGCTGTCGTTGTAGCCATAATGTCCTCTCTTGTCTGAAATCGCGTTCCTTTCAATGGCCTCTTGAGTTTGGGGAACAGCCAAAAGTCGCAGGGGGCCAGGTCAGGAGAGTAAGGAGCCTGTTGTACCACGGGAGTCTGGTTTTTCGCCAAAAAAGTCTGAATCAAGTTTGGTTTTTGAGGCGCCAATTGCCTGTTGACCACAACTGCGGTCTCTTGCGCCGCACTGCATTATGTAGGCGACGGAGGACATCCCTGTAGTACTCTTTGGTGATTGTTTGACCCTGTGGTGCGTACTCGTGGTGTACCACACCGCGAGAGTCAAAGAAAGCAGTCGGCATCACTTTCACATTGCTGCGCACTTGGCGGGCCTTTTTTGGTCGTGGTAGCGAGGAATGCTTCCACTGTGACGACTGATGGTTTCCACCTGGCTGTCGCCCAGTTTCTGGCAAAATTTGATGCAGTAACGCTGCTCCAGTCGTTCCGTCATTTTCCTTCAAATCAAAAACCGACGAGAGCACAACACACTACCTCCCTCTAATGCTGATTGCCAGCAACTGACGCTATTGAGAGGCGGGAAAAAATTCACGCATACGCACAAAGGTTCAAGGTCGGCTCATGCAAGCGCGTGCGATCCAAATCCATCAGGTTTTCGCAAAAAAAAATTAGGTCGGATACTTTTCTCACAGGCCTTGTATATGGTGCTTAATTATAACCACTCTGTACTTCAATTATAAAAATCGTTCGCATTTTGGACCTGTAAAGGACTCTTTGATCAACGCAAATTATGGGCGGGAACTGGAAGCTCGAGTGATTCCTTAAACAATCTTTTTTTTCCTATGCCTATTTTACCTATTCCTCTTTTCTTGAGTATGTTAAATAGACATTGGATCTATAGGAAATTTAGCCTAGCAGGGGATCAGCCTACCGAGGCTTTGCTTGATCTTCCAAGCTTGTTAGTAAAGGGACATGCATTAATGTTCTCAGCGGGATTCGAATCTGCGAGTCACTGGTTTCGAGAGCGACAAGACCTCCGAACCGGCTGCAAACAATTCATTAACAAATTTTTAATTACACATCGATGCTAACGAAGCGAAAAAATGTCGATAAACTTATTAAACATGAGACACTCAGAGTGTTCTTTAAAGGACAATTATTACTTAAAAACTAATTTTTGTCTAAATAATCTAGAGTGAAAATAAATTTATGTAGTAATATAAAAAAAATTGCCAAAAATCTCTCTAAATATATAAAAACTGCGTTTATATACGTATTTCATAAAATCCGTCGCGCTCCATTTTTAATGTGGAGCATAGAGATAGATATATGCTAAATCAAGGGACTTGGGATCAAGTGCTCGCCAGGGCGGCGCTTCGATTCGCATGAAGATACAGAGAGTATGGACATTCTTTTCCTCAGCGAATGCCGACAAATCAGGCATGGGATTGGCTAAGGCGTGTCACGTGCCAGTGGCCGCCATTAGAGCACCCTTCTGAAGCAGTTGTGAGAGAGTTGATACTGAAAACCATACTGTAAACCCTCTAATATTATGCTGTAAACATACTGTAAACATCGAAGTAGGGTTTTTCGATATGGAAAATGATATCGATATTATTCGTATTTAGTATTATCAAATAATAATTATTTTAATTATCAAGTTTTTTTACGTTAATAGTTTATGGCGGAAATAAATATCAATATTAAACACTAGTAAATTAAAGCAAATTTTATTTTTCAAGACCTGCTCACATTTTATAAAATGCACGTTTCATTGCCACCATTATAAAAATTATAAAAGTTATAAAAAGTTATAAAATGGGCCAATGAAACGACAGAAAGCCCAAGGGGAGAGTGGGGGGGGGGGGACTTAAACATAAATACAAAAAGTATTTAAATAGTTAAAAATATTTAAACATTAAATACCAGAATTAAATAAATATTAAAATAATAATTAAAAAATAACAAATAAAAAATAATAATAATAAAAATTTTTAGTATTAGATCTCGATGATTTTGATAATATCGAGTCGGAAATATCGATATACCGATATATCGAACTTGTTTAAATGTCAAGAAAATACCCAATATGATTTTTTAAAATATTGGTATATCGAATACTTTGGAAAAATCCTACATCAGTAAATTGCAGCAACAAAAAGGGGCGTTTATTCTGGATCCTGGACGTTAATAAAAACTGGAATTGGTTTTTTTTTCGGGGGGGCCCCCGAATAAACAAGAAGTCTATTTCCGTATAATTTGCCAGACAATTACAATTAAAATTTCAACTCCTTATTAAACGTTTTGTTGTAGTTTAAATATGGTGAGGCACAAGTGTTATGGATAAATGAGAGATTTGTTTCCTGAGGAAGGTCCCAGAAAATTAAAAAAATTGGACTAAACGTCGAATAAAAATGAGAGATTTAAAGTTTTATTCAATATAATTTTACTGGCAAATTGCAATATAGAATAATAAAGCTTTTAGGAAATATGAGAAGGATAAGAAATAACATCTACAAAGATAACCAACAAGTAATTTAAGTGGTAACTTTATTATTTTATTTTCAATTTAACCATTAAATACGTAATTCATGATTATTTTAAAGAGAATAATAATTAAATGAAAATTAATAAACAAGGATTTATATTTATACCTCAACAATTTTACAATAATCAATGTTTAAACTATAGAAAGAAAATATAATGGATTTACTAAAAAATAAAGGAAATTAGACAACAATAAAAACAACCCACAATGATTAAATAAAAAGTAATTATGTAAATATGGAAAATTAAAATTTTGAAGATGAACCCAGAAACAAGGTTTGAAAATGTTCATAATCAATATCATTATTTTTTTATTCATTTAAATTATTAAATCTCTAAGAAATAACATCTACAAAGATAAACAACAAGGAATTTAAAACCTAACTTTTTTTATTTTAAATACTTTATTTTTAATTTAACCATTAAATATTATTTAATTTATAATTGTATTATTTAAAGAAGAAATAATTAAATAAAAATCATAACAGTGATATGAGAAAGAAGTGAAAAAACAGTGCTTGAGTATCAGTTGACTATTGCCCGAGCAGCATCAGTAGCTCTGAAAAGGGGGGCAAAATTGCTGCCTCAGTCGATTGTCCAGGGCGCGTTCGACATCGCGCACTAAACGCCTTTGTGCGTCCACTAAACGCACTAACGTGTTCGTCTTAAAACCCGGTCGTGTTCGTCATCGCCAGTGCGCGCACTACCGGGCGTTTCGTGCGCGCACCAAATGACCCTAGGTTAGGAGCAGAGTCGTTTAGTGCGTTGCAAGCTGGCGCTGCCCTAGAGCTTGAAATGTAGCGATAGATAGTTCGGAGTTTTAGTTACCGTTAAAGAGCCAACAGGTGTAAAAATAATTGAATTCAGTATATCGTTAAAATTGACATTGAAATCTACCTGTGTAATGATCGATTTCGGAGTGTTATATGAATGCAGATGTTATGATGGGTTTTATTTTCAGCAGTAGGCATACTATTCATGGTAGCACGGGTGAGGTGAACATCCCACTTTCGTGCTCTTTCCTGTTTTTCATGACACACACAAAATGCACTACACTTTTTTCACCGCTCGCACTGAGCGATGTCACTCGGTGCGTTTAGTGTGCACATGTCGAACGCGCCCCTAGTGCTCTACATGAAGAATAAGCAGACGACGTTGTTGCTTAATATGGCATTTCCAACGTTCAGTGTCCTTAAATAGAGCGCGCGTTTCATAATAAATTTTAATTTTTACACTATTCTTCTTTTACTCCTGGAGAGTGCTCTTTCAATAATAATAATAATAATAATAATAATAATAATAATAATAATAATAATAA